>RDEW01000021.1:11079-355016 GCA_011109175.1 Dicyema japonicum | reverse complement strand
GAATGAGCAGTTGCCACCACATCAGTAAATTTTTGTTCACAGTTAATTTTTCATGACGGTTAGCTTTGCGGACGCGCAATTCCCGAGTAGCGGTCTTCGCCATCGGAAACCTCAATAACCAACAGTCTCGCGGTTGATGCACTTGCTCTCCGATTTTCCTCTGGAAGGACAACTGCTCATTTTGTACGCCTCCCCGCAAATCAGGCATTTATCCTTTTCAATGCATCGAGATGCAACGTGATTAAATTTCTGGCATCTGAAACATCTGAATAGAGTCTTGATACGATTCACGGCGGATTTTCTGGAAACCAACATGTAATCCAGATCTTATGAGAGTAGTAGCCTCAGCTCTTGATTTGACGGTCAATTTTCCAACAGTAAGGTTGTAACTATTTTTCTTGAAGCGGTGGAAAGAAAATCCTGGCTGAAGAGTCTTCAACAACGATACACAAATCTTCGTCAGTAACCCACTAGGGGATCCCCTTCAGAATCACTTGGGATTCTTATACGGATCCTACGTTTATTCCTGGTTCAGAACTATGAGTTTCCGATCTCCCTCGTGTCATTCAGCTATCCGATGTTCACAAAAAATACAGAGGGTTTCATCAGACATAAAGCTATAAAGACATTTTGTACAATAGAGTAACGTCACCAGCTCATCTTCCGACCGATTACACGTGGTTGATGTTAAATTATTATTAAACTTCATGGGAATTTTTGATTAGGCCAGTTTAGTTCATCTTCAAGTGGAAATTTCAATTTTTTTAAGTAGACCACTTGGCCTAGTGGTTAATCGGTCGGGAAGTTGAACTGAGGNAGAGTAACGTCACCAGCTCATCTTCCGACCGATTACACGTGGTTGATGTTAAATTATTATTAAACTTCATGGGAATTTTTGATTAGGCCAGTTTAGTTCATCTTCAAGTGGAAATTTCAATTTTTTAAGTAGACCACTTGGCCTAGTGGTTAATCGGTCGGGAAGTTGAACTGAGGACGTAGCTCTCATCTCCCCAAAGTTAATACTGTCTCTCTCTCCTTTTGGAGACATCATCGGATACGAAAATATTCAGATACAAGGAAAGATTGATTCATGCTTCAAGGTAATGGGCGTCGTCCCAGACGGTGGTTATGAAAACATCCAGGTGTGTAAACCATCCCTATTCGTGAGGAGTTTCATTGACCAAACATTTGCACAAAAAATTTTCATAGCCAATATGAAATCGGTCAAACCGGATTAACTCAGTGTTAGGGGACCGGTAGCTTGGTTTTCAGTTGGCAACCACTACGAAACAAACTATTTGGTAGTTTCTCGGTAAAAGCTGGTCACAACAATATGAGGATTATGAATAAAGTCATCTTTATTGACTATGCCTCAGTAATTGAATTTGATGTCCTTCTGAAGAAAATAAATATGATATTCTTGACTGTCTCTTAGTGAAAGCAATCCTGAGTAATCTCTGTTGATATCTCCAACATAAAAATCATTCAATCCCTAAAAATAACTAGTTAGCCTAATTTCTGTTGAAATAATACAGACTAAGCTATTTATTGGTATTTCGATACTTTATGAGATTTTGAATAATATGACCCTTACCATCCTGCCAAATCATTCCTTGGAAGGTTTCTCGTATACGTTATTCACTGGACGTCTATTCAGATGTATGATTGAGTGATGTATCTTCGGCTGCGTCGACCATGGGAACCAGACATATTTGGTTGGTTTTCTATTGGTAGCATCATCATATTGACTAGCACCATACACATGCAGCTCTTGGCAGGTGATCCTCCAAGTCCTTTAAATTTTGGGCTGTGGAATTCGTATTCGGATTCTGCGTTTATTCCAGGTTCTGAACTTTGAGCTTCCGATCTCTCCTGTGTCTGTCAGCTACCAGATTCTCACAAGGGGGTTTCATCAGACATAAAGCTATAAAGACATTTTGTGCAATAGAGTTATGTCACTAGCCCATCTTCCGACCGATTAACCACGTGGTTAATGTTAAATTAAAAATAAATTCATTTTTTCAGGTTCTTTTGAATCTTCACAATTTTAATTAAGTTAGAAAATAATTTTATAATAACTCAAAAATTTTAAACCATGCCAAAAAAGCTTTCTTGTGCCTTGAAGCAAAAATTTTTTGAAGTCTTCACAAAGAACTCTATGTCCGAAAGGGAAATCAATGATATAGAAAGTTGAGAAGGAACAGTATGTAAAATAAAAATGGAGATTAGACAAGGATTTGATTCAGTTTCCGGATTTTTAAATAAAAACATTTCCAGAACTATCGCGACTCGGATAAATTTAAAAAAAATAAAAAGCTCAAATGGATGGCTCAACCATTTTAAGAAACGTCATGAATTATCTTTAAAAAAATTTCTGGTGAAAAGAATTCCAGCGACATAAATTCAATTAAAAAATTTTACCAAAAGCATGACAAGTTTTTGACCAAGTTGAATATGTAAGATATTTTTACCTTTCCTTTCAATAATTTTTAATGAAAAAAAGCAAACAGAGTGGTATTTCAAAAAAATCGACAATAATACGTCTGAATGCTAACATTATCTAGAATTGACAATATTTTTTCGTCTTTGGAATCGTATTGATTATATTCAAATTATTTTGACTATTTGAGCTACCATCAAAATCTTCGATATCCGTCAATTTACTTTTTATTATTAACCCCAGGCTTACATTGTAAGCCCAGCACGAACAGTCATAACTAATTAGTCCAAGGAAGGAACCAAAGGGAGAATACCTGCTTGTGCCGACCAAATCCATCTTCCAATACTTCATTACAGGCTTCCCGAAGAGAGGTGGGGAAGTAGGTCCGCCCTCTTCCATTTTTGTCGCACGTCCTACCGTCGCAGACATCACTTCATTCTTTAGCGAAATAGTTTTCATAATGCAATCTTCATCAGAAAATTTGGTCAGAGAGAAAAATAGAAAGATCCCATTTAACAACTGTGTTGTGCCAGAAGGACTCGTCGCCTCACTGGTGGTATTTGTTTGACAAGAATTGACCTTCGCTGAAAACTCCCTCTTTTGTATTTTAACCTTCAGATCCGATGCCATCAGAAGTTTACGTTAAGCCAGGAAGCCGGTCGATTTTCTTCTACAACCAGTCAAGGATTTATCCATGCTGTTGAACTAATTTAAATTGAATTATTATTATTAACCCAAGAAAATTAATAGTTAATTTAATTACTAAATTAATTAAGTGATCTCAAAGGCCTCTATTTGATTTCTCATTGTCTCCTCATGCGCCTTGCGGGATCCAACGCAACTTCTCTGCGGGCGGGGTCGTTTGGAGACTAGGATAGTTTAATGAAACTGTACCATGCATTTGAATTATCTTCCATGTCCATCTCTTCGGTTTATTAAAAAACATCGATCAAACTCTCATTACATATTATTTTGATACTTTAAGAGAATTGGAAAACCTGCATGCTGAACAATCTTTACAACAGCTTTAATAACATTTTTTTGATGAAAAAATATAAGTGTGAACACTCTGATTAACCTGTTGATTCATGAATGATTATTTATATGCAGAGCATAAGCTATTGTATGCATTTCCGTAGTCGATGGAATTACGGAAAGAGGGGGTCGAATTTGGTAAACAGGTCTAATCATTAAACGGGGGTACATATTTCCGCTCAACTACGTTGGGATGGAAAAGTTTGATAAGAAAGACTAGGGAGAGATGGGTTTAATTATCGTTGAGTGTTGGAGGAGAATTATGATTATGAGAGGAGAAAGAATGGCGAGCATTGAGTGACTGTACAAGCCGAGCGGCTATAGCTGGGTAACCTGGTGAAATTGGAGGTTAAGCAGCAACATGAGGGAGAGTGGCAATCTTGGCTGTTGAGAAGTCAAGACAAACCAACTTAGGTACCACTGCAGCGTGTATAGTCTTTAAATATGACCTTAACCTAAGGGATAGTCACAACGTGAAGGAGTTGGTCATAGTCCAAAGTGAGACAACGTAAAAGACCTTCACGACCGTCTCTTTAACGGCTTTAAGAACTCTCACGTATAAGTGAATGTGTTTTCTGTATGGAAACGTAAACCCTCGGTCTGACTTTTTTGCAGGAAGAGAACTTTTTCTGTGGACATTAACGGCGATCTCCGTTTTGTAACCAAAAAATGAAAATTGTGGAACATTTATCCTCTAAGTATGGCAGTATGCTCCACCACGATTACATGTGGAGTCAATGAAATTTTGAGATCTATGATACGTTTTCGGGGGACATAAATATCATAGAGATTTATATTACTTGCCAAGAGCGTTTGCACATGGTAGAAGCTGAAAAGATGCGTAAATACCCTCTCACAGATAAATTGGGGACAATACACCTTGTGGAAGTCCATGCTACTCCATGAGTGATCACGTGGGATTGTAATGCTACTAATGTAACCAACTGTTAAGAAGGCAATAAAAGATTAACCGAAATATGCCTACCTCCACAGTGACGTAACGTTTGTTTCTCTCGCAATGGAAACCCCTAGATCCTTGACTCTCGTCCTACGATTTTTCTAGGGACTCGGAAACCTTCACGAAAATTTCCCTCGCAGTTCAAAATGGAAATAGCCACATAGTTAAGGCTGTGGTTCTATTTTTTGTTTTTAATTTTTTTAAAAAACCAATTTTGTCTTTAAAATTGTTCGATATTATATTCGACCAGTGAGAGAATGCGAGAAAACCTTAGAGAGACAGAAGAAATATACTGTTAGACCACCACAGACTTTCTACGACATGTCAGTTAATTCACTCACAATGGATATTTATTCCAACGGTGGAGCTATGTGCGATCTTCATGTCACCACTTAAGATATTCAATCCTGCATGCCACCAGATAGTTGATAGCAAAACAGGTGGAGGGACAACCGAGAAGGGGGACGGCTGGTTGAGCGCATTTCCACACAAATAAAAGAGAATTCGCTCAACCACAAGAGCTACGTGTATAACGAAGAATAATTGTACTCTAAACATAATACTTAAGACTCAAAGATAATCAAAAAACAGTTCTATTAACGTTGACATCAGCAGGAGACTCAACATCAGCCGGATTGGGTGTAATCTCATAATTATATAGCAGCACTCCCTGCTTATTAGCCTTATCAAACTGCCCCTTCAATCCAATGTAATATATTCTACTATTCTCTCCCCCATGATTATCCATAAACAACAGTGACAGACTACTAATATTCCACATCTTTGGACTCCTTCAATAACCATATATTAAACTGAGTGTTGAGCACGTGCATCTCTGTGGGGGAGTCACTCAGATTGAACTCAATGTCAGCCTTGGATGGCACTCCTGAGAAACCCTTTATGGTCACGTTTTTGAATCTTCATATATTCACAGTCTTACATCTTTAGCTTGGCAGGATGAGTTCCCTGGTTACCCCCTGAGATGATTACAGACTCAAGCTTGACGGATCCGGCAAATCTAAGAATTATTCAGCGGAGTACTTGAATGTGAATAGGAGTTCTGAGTCAACCTCACTGTCTACGTACTAAAACATAGAAAATGTAAATAAACATGTTCTTGGTCGTGTCTACTATCGAAGGGTTTAAACACTGTCCTTCCTGAACCTCTCTTTGCTTCATTTAGGCATTGAAAAGAGTCAAAGTCTATTTTTGAGTAGAGATTGTATNTTTTTTAAAAAACCAATTTTGTCTTTAAAATTGTTCGATATTATATTCGACCAGTGAGAGAATGCGAGAAAACCTTAGAGAGACAGAAGAAATATGCTTTTAGACTACCACAGACTTTCTACGACATGTCGGTTAATTCACTCACAATGGATATTTATTCCAACGGTGGAGCTATGTGCGATCTTCATGTCACCACTTAAGATATTCAATCCTGCATGCCACCAGATAGTTGATAGCAAAACAGGTGGAGGGACAACCGAGAAGGGGGATGGCTGGTTGAGCGCATTTCCACACAAATAAAAGAGAATTCGCTCAACCACAAGAGCTACGTGTATAACGAAGAATAATTGTACTCTAAACATAATACTTAAGACTCAAAGATAATCAAAAAACAGTTCTATTAACGTTGACATCAGCAGGAGACTCAACATCAGCCGGATTGGGTGTAATCTCATAATTATATAGCAGCACTCCCTGCTTATTAGCCTTATCAAACTGCCCCTTCAATCCAATGTAATATATTCTACTATTCTCTCCCCCATGATTATCCATAAACAACAGTGACAGACTACTAATATTCCACATCTTTGGACTCCTTCAATAACCATATATTAAACTGAGTGTTGAGCACGTGCATCTCTGTGGGGGAGTCACTCAGATTGAACTCAATGTCAGCCTTGGATGGCACTCCTGAGAAACCCTTTATGGTCACGTTTTTGAATCTTCATATATTCACAGTCTTACATCTTTAGCTTGGCAGGATGAGTTCCCTGGTTACCCCCTGAGATGATTACAGACTCAAGCTTGACGGATCCGGCAAATCTAAAAATTATTCAGCGGAGTACTTGAATGTGAATAGGAGTTCTGAGTCAACCTCACTGTCTACGTACTAAAACATAGAAAATGTAAATAAACATGTTCTTGGTCGTGTCTACTATCGAAGGGTTTAAACACTGTCCTTCCTGAACCTCTCTTTGCTTCATTTAGGCATTGAAAGGAGTCAAAGTCTATTTTTGAGTAGAGATTGTATCCTTCCTCAGAATCGGATCCACTGTGTCCACAACAACAATGATGGGAATGTTGATGGCTCATAACAATATTTAAATATCTTATTATATTTTATATCTTTATTGATAAATATTAATTTTTATAAAATTAATATTAAAAAAATATATATTTAATAGGCTGTAAAATTAATATTAAAAAAAATATATCACATGACGTTTCTTTGAATTGACAAAGAGTAGAAGAGAATGCGAAATTTTCAATGTGGCTTCCCCTTCACCAGGGGTTACTTAACTAAGAAGAGAATCTTTTACCAAGTAGGTAACGTTGCGAGAATCGAATCNACTGTGTCCACAACAACAATGATGGGAATGTTGATGGCTCATAACAATATTTAAAAATCTAATTATATTTTATATCTTTATTGATAAATATTAATTTTTATAAAATTAATATTAAAAAAATATATATTTAATAGGCTGTTCACATGACGTTTCTTTGAATTGACAAAGAGTAGAAGAGAATGCGAAATTTTCAATGTGGCTTCCCCTTCACCAGGGGTTACTCAACTAAGAAGAGAATCTTTTACCAAGTAGGTAACGTTGCGAGAATCAAATCCATATCTTATCAGGACGTGAGTGACAGGACTAACTACTACGCCACCTGAACATCACTATAACACGGACATTCATAATAAAAAGTAAGCACTACCGCGTTGCCATAAGCACGTAAGATGCCTAGGGTTTCGCTCGTGCCGAACACACACTTTAATTAAGTAAAGAACAGTTATAATAACTAATCATAGAGGGAGAACCAAAGAATGCTCTTCACTTTGTTTTTTCTACTTCTTGGGTGTGTGTCCTTTTTGACCATCCGGTTCCGCAGTCAATCTCCACTGATGACGGCGTCACTCGTCAAGCCCATTCATAATCCTAAAGCAATAAAATGAATAAATTTGTAGGGTAAAATTACTCTAATTTCTCAATTGTAAACGTCTCATGTTTTTAACATCGTGAAAGACCACGAAATACTTAAGTTTGATTATATGACAAATTATTTAAAACCAAAATGGCAGTTATCATCGTGACAATTCCTTAACCACAACCAAACCACTAATTTCTCAATTGTAAACGTCTCATGTTTTTAACATCGTGAAAGACCACGAAATACTTAAGTTTGATTATATGACAAATGATTTAAAACCAAAATGGCAGTTATCATCGTGACAATTCCTTAACCACAACCAAACCACACTACCTAGCATTTATTAATTTATCATGTAAAATTATGATTTTGAACCTCTTCTAACCTGGGACAAGTATCTCGTGTTGATAGCAAATAATTATTGTTACCCCATTTAGATCACTTGGTCATGAGTTTAATTCCACTCAACTGGATTGATGAATTCTTTTAATCGGAGATCCACAAATGTAATTCTAACCACATAGAAAGTTGACTTTGAGCTGCCTAAAGTTTAAAAAAATAGTTTGTTAGTTGCCTCGACCTCACTAACACGTAGAAGGTCGGCTGTATCTAGGGTCCATTTGATTGTGTTGGGCGCTCCGACAAGTACCTTAGTGTCTTCGGTGGTCGNCTTTTAATCGGAGATCCACAAATGTAATTCTAACCACATGGGAAGTTGACTTTGAGCTGCCTAAAGTTTTAAAAAATAGTTTGTTAGTTGCCTCGACCTCACTAACACGTAGAAGGTCGGCTGTATCTAGGGTCCACCTGATTGTGTTGGGCGCTCCGACAAGTCCCTTAGTGTCTTCGGTGGTCGTAGTCCGGAAAGGATTTTATTGATGACATCCCCAAATGAGGGGAGCTAAAACTCTGATACGTCCGAGCAGGAGATCAGAATAATTATGGCAGTGAACTTTCAGTCATCAGTCTCGACAATGATCACTCAAAATATCCTCAGATACACGGGACAAAAATCACGAATTGAGTTTGAAAATCCTAAATTTATGAAAGCGAATTAAAACTGACCACCTTAAACCACGTGTCTCAACTTATTAACTTTAACTTATGGGCTACAATAAGGCGAGAAATCCATAGTTTAAAAAATAAGGTCAAATCAAACGTAGACTCTAATTTTGTTTCCAGTCAGAATCCTGAAAATCAAAACCTTGGTTTTGGCACGAATTGGACGAAAGGGGAATATTTTTAGAATAATCTTTTTGCCTTGAATACCACTCAGAGCAAGAAATCGCGTCGATTCTGTATACGGGATAGCCGTTTGGGTCATCTTGGAGACGAGTAACCTTGCAGTTTTCTTCGTAAAACCGACTGAGCGGTCGATACCAAGAATATTGGGGGATATCGGGAATTGTTAATGGAAAATGCGGGTATTGGGGTTGATACTCAAATTCATAGGATTTACTGTTATATTGAACCCATGAATTTGAATTTTCAAAGTCATTTTTTGACTTGGAGGGATCGCTAGAGTTATTGCTAGAATAATCTAAAATTTTACTCAAATTTACCTTCAAATGTATAGTAGTCAGACGAATTCGAATACTTCGTTGTGTAGTCACATTTGTTTTCTAAGGAATTGGAATTGTCTGAATCAGCCACACAAAATTTACTGTTTTCGTCCCTCATTTGAATTTCAAACTTCATTAGTTTATATACAAAATTTATAGGCACTTGTGCTTGTGCTGTTATTGGAAAAGGATGCTCAAGAGAACCCTCGAAAGTGTGTCCATTAATGTACGTCTGTGATCCTCGTGTGCAAGCTGCTGTCCAAGAGGTAAAGCGAGATCTTCCACGGGGATAACCACGAAGTGATCGGATACAAAAAGTTACGGAATTATAAAACTTCTGCCAAAGAAGTGCANTTCCACGGGGATAACCACGAAGTGATCGGATACAAAAAGTTACGGAATTATGAAACTTCTGCCAAAGAAGTGCAGTTTTGTCTAATGAAGTTACTTGTTCAATACATTATTTATACTTAAAAAAGATCCACTAAGAAATCTACTTGATGCAATTGATAAAAAAACGAATTAGATAATAAAAATCAAGCAACATGTCATATTATCATAAATAATTATATATTTAGTTTGCCTAAGTAGCTCAGCGGAAGAGCGTTAGACTGAAGATCTTAAGGTCGTTGGTTCAACTCCTACCTTGGGCATTTTTTTTAGATAAAAATTTTTTTATTTATGGTGAAAATAATATACTAGAAGCATCTGGCGTTATTGCTCCGAGCATGTCTAATTTTATCAGGTTAGTCGGACAGAGTTATGTTTCCTTCCCCCACTAGTAAGTGATAAATGACTTCCAGTTTTTGTTTTTTATCATTGATACTATTGTTTGGTATTTGAAAATATAATTAAAAAGTATCACACTCAGAAGTTTAGGAGTTCCAATTAACTATAAAATTTCAAAAATATAGTATTGCCAGCTAAAAATTGGTAATAAGACGACAAAATTCTTATTCAAAGTTATTTTAATGTAAATTGTGATGATTTACAGCGTGGAATAACAAGGATTAGTAATCTTACACGTGTTTGATATTTTATTTTTTGTTTAATATTTGATTAAAAGTACAAAATGGCATTTATGGCAACTAAATTAAACCATGGCATTTAAAATTAAAGATGGCATCTTGTCTTAGCCAGAATGATTCACTGGGTCCTTTTTCGGTTTGGCATTTTATGGCAAAAGATTGAACTAGTTATAACAAAAATTGACATTTTTGTTTTAATAATAGGAAAGAAGACGGATACATTTCTCTCCAGTATTGGACGAAGGCTTGTTCGAAAAAATGCGAGCCCCTTTTATGCGGGTTTTGGATGGACTTGTTTGATGTAGGACGGACTCTGTTTCTGTGATGTTGGGAACTGGATTCACTTAATTAGTGGTTAACTTGGAAAATCTGGTGGATTCGAGAGGAAAATTAAATTGTTCGAAGTTGATATTATAACTTAATTTTGGAAAATTGTAAATATTAATTTTTTTTAAACAAAAGTCATTATCGAAATCGCTTCGTTTTTTATCTTCAATGATTTTTCAATGGAGGAAGCATTTTTAGACTTGGAACAGGTACACATCAAGGTAGATTTTTGTAAAGTGAATATTTCCAAAAAATTTAATTGGTAGGTATTTTGAAAAAACTAAAATATTCAAATAGCAGTCTCTCACTTGTCTATGCAAATCCTTAAAGTTGTTCTGCTTCGATTGAAAGAGGTATTTTACTAATATCAAAGATTCTCACAAAAAATCTAAATTTTAAAACCGAAAATGTAAAAATGCTATTTTTTATTTTTATTATTTTTTATATTTTTTTAATTTTATATTTTCCGGTTGCTTTAATAATTACTTTAAATATATCAGTTTAAAATTTAAATCTTTTGTGAGAAAATTGGATGTTAATAAATTAGCTCTTTCAATCGGAGCATAACAAAGAGAATCGTCCAAGAAAGACCTTCTTCATGGATTGCGGTGAGCAAATGATCCTTTTTTAATGTGTGACTATTTCCACAGTTGGCGCCACCTTCCATTTTACATAAAGAATTTATCCAGCACGGATTTAAGAAAGACCTGTCAACAATTACGCACTTGCAAACCCTCACAAACTTTATTATGGCGGGACTTGAGTCAAAGCCTAGGAACCTCAAACTATATTGTGTTCGGTTGACATCCGCAGGGCTTTTGACTCGGTCCCCAGAAAAATCTTAACGAGGAAGACCTACTGCTCATTTTTCCCCGCATTTTCAAAAGATTGCTCGGGAACTTTCTCACAGGTAGAAGAGGAAAAGTCCAAACAAAATCTTGTCAATCGGTCTCAAAATTTCTTCCAAACAACGTACCTCGGGATTGTTCCCCCTGTCACCGTCGCTTTATAACGTTTTCTTGGAGGATACTCCAATTGATTCGGACGAAAATTCGATACCCCTTGTGTATGCCGATGACATAATATATGCTTGCAGGGATATGTGTTGCGACAGCTACGGCCAAATTGAAACTACTCTGAACAGACTTCATGAATGGTTGAAAAAATTAATTTCAAGAAAAGTCCTCAACCTCTCTTTTTACGTTGAATAGAAGGCTATCAAGTTATTCCGTCGAACTATTTTTGAATGGTGGAGCAATCCCACACAAGAAACAAGCTAAGATTCTGGGAGTAACATTTGAACCCTTATGACCTCCAGCACACATGTGTCTAACTTAATCAGTGCTTCGGCACGATAGCTTAACTTCGTGGATGTGCTCGTCTCAAAATTTAAAGGATCCTCAAACCGGTTATTATACAAGATGTATACCCAATTTATCGAGCCAACTGTAAGTTATGGATGTGCAGTTTGGGGAACAAAACTTTCTAGAACAAACATGGAAAGATCAACTCCCCTCAATCCACTATGACCAAATCAATTTCTCGATAATGGCAATCCATTTGAGGTCCTTCTGAGGAAGTCGAGCGAGATATTCACCCGAAATGGAAAACCACCAGAAAAAGAAGGAAGGTACTATCGAAATGTGTCGGTTCTCGAGAGCAACACTGGGAAAAGATAAGAATGTTGTTGAGAGAAGCCTGGATCACCTGATGGCTCATTCCTTATAATTAGTGGATACCTGGTGATTTTTTAATCCCAATCAAAACGACTCTCCTAAATTAAGGTAACAAATTAGACCAGGAGTTCTCAAATAGGACTCCTGAACACTTTTGTTATTATTAAGAATCTCAGAATTTCATCTAGCAATGTAACGCCTGATTACAATGTTTTGATTAAAAAATAAATTCTTATTATTTTTGCGGCCCTTGGCCACTTTATAAATTATCGAATACGTCCCTGGTCTCAAAATCGCGAGAACCTCTGAAATAGACAAATCATCTTAAACTGATGGACATTTAGTCTTTACAAAAAAAATATTTTTTAAAATCAAATTATTCTCGAAACATTAATGTTTTCACCTAAGGGTCTCTAATCTCCATTTCTCTTGGTAGTGATGATATTATTAAAGGGTATCTCAACCCCCATCCTTGGACTCCTTGATAGTGATGATATTAAAGGGTCTCTCAACCCCCTTTTTTGGACTCCTTGATAGTGATGATGATATTAAAAAGTCTCTAATCCCCCTTCCTTGGACTCCTTGGTAGTGATGATATTATTAAAGGGTCTCCTTAATGATAGTAAAAAAGATATGATTGATTAAATGGCACCTGAGCATTGACTCAATACATTGAAACATGTTGAAAGAAGGATTATAAGGTCATTGCGGGCTTATCGAGAATTATTCATGAATTAATCTAAAATAAACAAAACGATTTATAATAATTGATTTCAATATTGTTCTACACAAACAAAGGGAACTCTCATTTTACAATCGATAAGGTTATGATTTATTTACTTGTGCGGGTACGCAATCGCTGATTTGGTGTTTTAAGCATGAAAAATGTAATTCCATGGTTGTAATCGAAACAGGCAGTCCACCATAGTTTCTCTGGGTCAAATAAAATCATCCTCCCAGATATTGATATAAGAAAAAGTTTTCCAGATAAATACATCCCCAAATACTGCCTCTCCAACGAAGAAAGGCTGAGACTGGTCCACAACTCCAGACTAAACGGAATCAAGATTCCCATCTCCCCAGAAGGTTGGGTTTGATTGACAGGTTAGAATGCATCAAATATTTCGGGAATAAACTCACGAGCTTTGAAAAGACGGAAATTCTGAAATATTCAAAAATTTGGTATTTTGGAATAAATTCTCTCAAACGGGAAACCAACGAGTTCAAAATAAACAACGGATTCGACACTGATCAGGGATTTTACGCAAAGGTAAGGATCCCTGTGAAGTGAGTGAAGGTTAACCGAGATCACCTGCTATATCGTTTTGAAGTAATCGAGGAACTTGGGAAGGGATCATTTGGGCAGGTTTTTAAGTGCTACGACCACAAAACTGAGAAAATGGTGGCGGTAAAACTCATTCGAAATAAAAAACGGTAAAGTCCGTCGATGATTCGAAGGTTTCATCAACAAGCTCTTCTGGAGGTTGAAATGTTGGACAAATTATTGAGGAAGGACAGCAAAAATATCTACAACATCGTCCATATGAATGAATATTTTTATTTCCGCAACCATCTCTGCATCTCATTCGAATTACTGGGGTTGGGAACGGTTTTATCCCAAGACTGAGTTTATACGACTCCCTGAAGAAAAATAATTTTGGGGGAATGAGCCTTTCGACCATTCGGAAACTCAACTACCATATTTTGCAGAGTCTGGTCCTCCTCAGTAAGGAAAAAATCATTCACTGTGATTTGAAGCCAGTTTGTGTGCAAATTACATTTCAGGAAAACGTCATGTTTCTAAAAAACAGCCAAAGTAAGTGCAAGATCATTGACTTTGGCTCGAGTTGCAACCAAAATAAGACAAGTTGAGTTTATAAGCATTTTAGTTTACTCGTACATTCAGTCCAGGTTCTATAGAGCTCCTGAAGTGATCCTTGGCATTCCATACAGCACAGCTATCGACATGTGGAGTCTGGGGTGCATTCTTGCCGAGCTTTACACGGGGAATGCCCTCTTCCCCGGGGAGAATGAACACGAGCAGATATTCTATAACATACAAATCCTCGATTACCCGCCAAATCATATGATTTTGAACTCCCCTCGTAGAAGGAACTTTTTTGGTAGACACTTAAATAACCGTTGAAGACGAGAAGAACAAATTTATTATGAACACCAAATTCCGCAGAAAGCTAAGGCCAGGGTCACGTTGCCTTAATTCTGTGGTAGGCTCAAATGATGAGAATTTTATCGACTTTATACGAAGATGTCTTGAGTTTGCGATCCTACAACATTTTAGATGGGACCCGGCCAAACGAATGACTCCCATTAACGCACTTCAGCACAAATGGATGAAGGCGTTTGTAAAGAAAATGGAAAAAATCAACGTCGTCTATGAAGGTTTAATTTTGAATTAACATAAGCACGTGACGATGACAAAAAAGACAATGAAAGCACATTTTGTTGTAGCGCAGAGAAAGAAAATATTTGTAGACAAGAGAGTGTTATTAAAAGTAAAAGTCAAATAATTTGTAGGAATACATGAAATATATAATATAAAATTAAAAAATAAACAATTTCCATTAATTAATAATTAAATTTAATAAAATATTTTTAATTTACATAAATAATGGAAAATTTTTACAACATACAACACCACCTCTTCTTTACTTAAATAAAGTGTGTGTCCTGCCTATGCGNGAAAGCACATTTTGTTGTAGCGCAGAGAAAGAAAATATTTGTAGACAAGAGAGTGTTATTAAAAGTAAAAGTCAAATAATTTGTAGGAATACATGAAATATATAATATAAAATTAAAAAATAAACAATTTCCATTAATTAATAATTAAATTTAATAAAATATTTTTAATTTACATAAATAATGGAAAATTTTTACAACATACAATACCACCTCTTCTTTGCTTAATTAAAGTGTGTGTCCTGCCTATGCGGAGCTATAAATATTATGGCTCTCGTGAAAAGGCTGCTATTACAACACCACCACATGATCGACTACTCGAGTGGTTTAATGAAAATCGGATGTCAATCAGTACCGAAAAATCTGTTACAACTCTCTCTACCTCGGACAAAAGATTGTCGAACAGGACAATAGAAGTTACTGCGGAGGGAAGATCATTGCCGTTTAGCAAATGGCAAAAAATATTGTGTCAGACTTTCGATACGCACATGAACTTTTCGAGACACGTCACTAACGTGCTGAACAAATGTGAGAAGAAAATCAACCTTCTGAAATGCGTAACAGGTCTATGGAAAATTGGACATCATCTATACTTAAAACGCTCTACTCACAGTACATCGAACCATGCANAAATGGCAAAAAATATTGTGTCAGACTTTCGATGCGCACATGAATTTTACGAGACATGTCACTAACGTGCTGAACAAATGTGAGAAGAAAATCAACTTTCTGAAATGCGTAGCAGGTCAATGGATAATTGGACTTCACCCTATACTTAAAACGCTGTACTCACAGTACATCAAACCATCCATTTCATATGCGTGTACTTCATGGGGACGACTGGTCTCATGCGAACTTCCAGAAAATCTCCGCAACCCAGAAAAGGACCTTTAAACTAACGGAGAGATGGTACACAGGGGAAACATTAAATCGCTGACGCCCATGGAGAAACTACTTGAAAAAAACAAAAATGAACTCTAATGCCAAAAAAAAGTGCCCGCCTGTAACGAACTTGTGTAGGCTCAAGGGATCAACACCGAGCAATGATGAGAGCCTTGATCCAATTTGTCGGGATCACTTAGTTTAGTTTTTTTCGGTTTAACAGTGGTCTTTGGAATTAATTTAATAGGCCAAGATTGCGTGAGCGTTCCCTCTAATCACTCCCATTTCCTTCACGGGGTTCGCTTCTCTTTGAAGTAATCATTTCTTTAATATTAGAAAGACACCCTTCCCATGATCCCGGAAGTCTTTATCGTAATAGGCACGAATGACAGCTTAATAAAAGAAATTTCCTGAGAGTAGAATGGTCGTTTAGTGGTTATGAAGGAGATATCATCCACCTTTCAAAAGTTTATTAATTCAATTTTATTCGGGGACTTGTTGGAATGCCTAGTACTCAGGTGGAGGCTTGATGGTAACCGACTTTGTACATTTTAGTAGGTCGTGGTAACTAACTAAAAGGGCCACTTGTCTTATCCTCGTCAAATTCTTCTCATTTCAGTCGTAAATATTTTTGACCCTTTCATTAATTAATGACAAAATAAAATGGCCAAAAGTGACAGCCGTAAATGCGTGGCTAATCCCTCTCGAGATGGCGAGTGAGATTCGCTCACATAAACAGCAACGCTATCGGGGATTTCTTGTTCGTGAAGAAATCCGATTCCCTAAAAGACACAAGTATTCCAGTGTCGCAGGCACAAGGGAACCAGACGTATCAACAGCGAGTAGAAAAAAATCCTTGAGTAGGACAAAATAATTTGCAAGTTTTAAACTCGTGGCCTTCTCAGCGATCGAACAGACTCAGAGGCATAAAATAAAATTATGAACTATTTTAATAAGTTTTATATTTTCAATGCTACAATCAGGAAAAATTCTGACAAAAACACTGTAAAACACTATAAATCACACAATTTTTCTTAAATCAAATCAAAGAGGAATCGTGACAAATTCAAGAACAATGTTTTTGTTAACCAATGATTTTTAAGGAAGTCTCAATTCTTGGTATTAATTATAAAATAATAATTTTAAATTTAAATTATAATAGGATTAATTGTTTATGCATTATTTATACTAAAAAATATCCAACTGAGATATCGCTCAGCGGAAGAGCGTTAGACTGAAGATCTAAAGGTCGTTGGTTCAACTCCTACCTCGGGCAATTTTTCTTAGATAAAAATTTTTTATTTATGGTGAAAATAATGAACTAGAAACATGTGCCGTTGTTCTTGTGAGCATGTCTAATTGTATCAGGTTAATCGGACGTTGTTGCCTAGTCTATTATAAGGAAGTGGAAAGACGAACCCAGATGACGCGATGGCTTTTCCAAAACATTGGGCTCTTGAAATGTTTTAAATTAAAATTATATTTTTTTAAATATTTATTATAAATTAATTTTTAAATTAATTCTCTCCTGTGTGTACTTCACAGTAAAAAAATAATATTCAATGGGTCATTCTAAAAATGAATATAAAAGCGAAAAACGCCATAGAAGATCAGAATCTCCTCATACAAGAAATAAAAAAGTAATTAAAGTGGAGGTTCAATCTCCCGTTGAAGAAAAAAAGTCTTCTCCAGTGAAGAAAATCCTTCCTTCATTAGAACTGAGCGGGAACCTCATAAAGGACACAAATACAGTGAACGGAGTAATCGTAAAGTACAATGAGCCCGGAGAAGCAGCAAAGCCAACAATTCGGTGGAAATTGTATCCATTTAAAGGGGATGAGTGCCTAAACATAATTCCAATTCACAGACAGTCTTCATATTTGATTGGAAGAGACCGAAGGGTGGTTGACATTCCCACAGATCATCCGTCGTGCTCTAAGCAACACGCCGTGATTCAATTCCGTGTGGTGGAGGAGTCTATAAGGCCATATATAATTGACTTGGAGTCTGCGAACGGGACCTCATTAAACAATGCGACTATTGAATCTTTGAGATATGTCGAGCTATTTCCTAAGGATGTCCTCAAGTTTGGGTTCTCAACGAGGGAGTATGTTGTTATGTATGAGGAGATGACTGATAATGATGATTGACATGATTTTTACATTTTGAATTTGTAGATAATGTGCATTATTACTGTGTTAATATGGATCCTTAGGGAACATCATAGGAAGAAGTCGGGGACTTTGACTGGCAATGTGCTTGCTAAGATTCTTGTTTAAAATATTTTCAAGAATCTTATATGACACCGAGTCGAAAGCCTTGAGTACGTTTTCAGATCTGTGCGAAAACCCATGAAGGCGGTCACTGAGGTCAGGTAGGTTGAAGTTGATTTCTGCTCTGCAAAGGAATGTATGGCCAACCAGGTAAAGACTCTGCAGGAGATTGTCACTATCTGGACGGTAAAGATCGCAGTGGTACATTCGTAGTTGAGGGCATGAAAATTTGGTTGGTCAGTTTGCCTGTGGGGAGGTGTCGTGTTTTTCAACGAGTCATGACCGTCAGACGACTGATCTGCGATGACATCATAGTCCTGTCTTTATGGCCTGGAAACTTTGCACGTCCCCCATCTCTTCAATTACTATCGTTCTTTCACGAAAGCCGCGAATTCTGTTCTCCACTAATCTGTCATACTGGGATGTGCATCTCATCTTCCTCCATGCTTAGGTTGTCATGTAGTCTTTTCTCCAAATCCAGTTTTATTGAAGTACTTCTCGAATTTTCCAATAATTCATATTTGATTGGAAGAGACCGAAGGGTGGTTGACATTTCCACAGATCATCCGTCGTGCTCTAAGCAACACGCCGTAGTCTTTTCTCCAAATCCAGTTTTATTGGAGTACTTCTCGAATTTTCCAATAACGATAGTATTTTGTCTTTGTGGACAGATATTACACCTCACAACCGTATATCAACGTATTATTCTCGAGAATATGAATTAGAACGTCTCTGTGCCGACAGAAAGTTTTCGAGTAAAAAATGAATGTAGCGCTCTCTTTCTTAGTATAACATCCTCCAGAAATGAGCCTTCATGATCAATCGTAACACCCAGGTAGCGGAGTAAACGCAATCTCGGCACTCCAAGCGCGTATGGCAAGCCATGATGTCGTTTGATACGGCTAATTCTCAAGGGGTTAGACTTTTCTGTGGAGAGTTTCATCCCCCTCCGGTCGCACCGGTCTTGAAAATACAGTAAAACCTCTCGAATTCACCAGATATTGGACCTGGGAAATTACGGCAGATTCGAGAGGCAAATTTGAATTTTTTATAAAATTAATAAAATGCATTTTTTTAATTTTAAATAATAATTAAAAAATGAAAACATTAACTTCCTTTAAAATAATTAGTTATTCTCGTTTTAATATTCGTTTTGATGTTTCTACTAACGTCATCAAGGTGATTGAAGACACTTAAATTAACTTTATCCTTCTGTTTGAGCTACTTCCACAATGTATAGACAGCATTCACTGCATCGTAGTCTAAAACGACTTTTTCATTCTTTTGTTCTCCACCATGCATTCTGTGTCTTCATTATCATCCAAATTTTCCGAAATCTCTTCATTCTCTGTATACTCATAGAGAAGAAACCCGTTTTCTGGAATTGGATTATTTATTTGCAGTCTTGACAAGATTTCTTGATTAGTTCCATAAAGCATTTGGTGGTAAAAACATTATTTCAAAGTTTCTCCAATTTCGTCTTTAAATTTTTTCGAGCCATCCACGACTGGCTTTAAAATCAGCTATTTGGCGTTTCTTTGAAAAGCCCCCCGCCGTCATTAAGAATTGATCCTCTGGTTTCCATCAGTTCAACCCGAAACATGGCATCCTCATCGATTTCATTAAACTCCAAATATAGATTCCGAGAAAACTTTTTTCTTTAATAAATTAATTTTAAATAAAAAAATAAAAGATTTATATCGAAAACAAAAATTATTGTCTTTCACGGTTCCACAACTAAACGTAATAGGAAAATATTAGAACTCCGCTCTCTCCTGGCGGAGCTGAAGATCGACGTGGCTTTGATTCAAAAGACGAAACTTTTTATAAAAAGTCCTACCCCAGTGTTCCATGGATACAAGTCAATACGGACTGATCGGAAGAGGAAGCGAGGTGGTGGCCTACTCATTTTATATTTGAAAGACCTTAAATGTGTGGACATCACTTCAATGGCGAAGAATATCTTGGGAGACGACAATGTTACTAAAGTCAATGCAGTCTCACTTGGAACAACATCTTGGATGCGAGATCAAAAAACCTTAACTACGCCAAAGGATATGGGTGGTCGGCATTAATCAAGGAAAGAAACGAACTCAAAAAGTCTACTAAGTAACAACTGAGGATAAGCTTAGACTCAAGGCTTTGAACAATGAACTAAAAAACAGGGAGGTCAATGCACAAAAGTCGAGATGGAAGCATGTGTTCTCTTCGTTGAATAGAAATAAATCCACTGCTGAAATTTGGAAGACCATTCGAGATATCTCAAGAGAAGATGAAAGATCATCCCAGGTGGATCACAGCCAAAAGAAATTAAACAACCTAATAAAATAATATGTGAAAATATCCCATAAAGACCATAAGAAGTCGGATGTACCCCCGAAATATCTCAGTAAACCAAAAAAGGAACCGGATGTGATTCACTTTACTGAAAACGACATGAGAAATGTATTGAAAGTCATTAAAACAGCCTATTCTAACGGATCGGAAAAGATCTCAATGATTCCCCTAAAAATCTTGGGGACTATGGAATCGCTGCATTGACGAAGATATTTAATCACTCCATTAACAAAAATTGCACTCCAGCCTACGCCCAATTTTGAAACCCGGTAAAGTGAAGAAGGACCCAGCTTCATACAAACCGGTCGCGTTATTGTGTTTGGTGTAGAAAATTCTGGAAAGACTGGTTCTTGCGAAAATCAAAAATTTTGTCCCGGATTTGTCATTTCAACATTCTGCCTCATGTTGAAAACGTCATAACCAAGGCGATTTTTTTGACTTTATAAATCGGAAATTTGACCTAAAAATTGACTTTAAAATTTCAGAATTGTGACCTTTTTTGACTTTATGATAAATTTATCGACAAAAATTTTTTAATAAAAAAACTTTTTTTTTTATATCAAAAATTTATTAACAATAAAATATTATTTATTAACTATGGGTGAGAGCGGCTGCTGACATCACGGAGTAAGCGTTTCCGCGGACAACTGCGATACTAATTCTTTGCCTCAGCCAGACCGCTTCCCGCACGTCTTTCTTGCGGTGGGCCAATTTTCCTCGATTTCCTTTAGGAAAGAGGCTGTAATACTTCCAGCCGCACCAGACATCTCGATTGCTACCGGTACAAAACGGTAGCTGTCTCCAATTTCGCCATATTTTTTAATTTTGATTTTCTCGGCCAGATCGGCTGCTGATCCAGCAGACTGCGCCGAGCTGAGTTTCATCGAGTTCGAGAAAGAATCCACAACAATGCAGTCCCATACGAGCGATTTTCCCTCAGTGAACGGAAAGATAGTTAACCCATCCGGTCTTTTCCCATCTCCGCGGTCCAATCCCACAGGTTCCAGTACTGCCGGGAAGCCTGCCGCTTCAAGAGCTCGCAAGACAATGTTGTTCATAGCAGCATGACGGGGTGCTCTGCCCGCACTCCTTTTGCACGAGAGCGGGTGCAGCCCTTTGGCATCGACGATCCCTCCACAGCGACATTGGTGTTCGACGCAAACATCAGCTCCCAGGCGTTGTGCGATTCCAATCCGAATACAGTCATCGTCCAATAGGGTCCCCAGGGAGGAAGACGGGAGTGCATCCAGCCACGCTCCGCTCCCATGGTTGGCGGCGGACACGAGGCATGCAAGACGATGCTGGTTGGCCTCAGACTTTAGCACGTCGAAGATATTCTTGGAGTAAATATCATCCCAGTCACGTTGCCTCGAAGGATCGTTCGGCATATCCAAACCAGTTTCACACCATTCGCAACGAGCTTCGTCGAAGACTTTTTCCCAAGAGAGTCCGGTTGTAATACGTAGGATTTCTTGGACCAAAAGGCTTCCACTTGAGAGCGATGACACATATGCTGGATAGGCGATCTCCAGCGCCGACCTGAGACCCGTTCCTCCGAGGCGTGTAGGAAGCTTGCATTGGTTCCAACTCGGCGCATCAAAGTGGATGTTTAGAAGTAATTCAGCTGATTTTCTCAATGTCCTATCCAGTGACAGGAGGATGTCACGATGTTTGAAGCAGGGAGAACATCGGAAAGCATATAGGAGTTTGGGCAAGCCGATGCTATTATAAAAAAACTAATCAAAATTTTATTAAAATACAGAATAATGTAATTCGAAACGTTTTCGGTTTTAAATTGTAATTTTCCCAATAAAAAAGACTTGTCAACAGATGGAAGACATTTTTTTCAGATAGTTGTATACACATGGAGAAATAAGTTGTTTTTCCACTTTTGTGATAGAAAGCACTTGATTGAAAAATGATCTTGATTCCAGTACTTTCTGATTCCACATAAATCGTCTCCGAAATGCAATTTCTGAACGTGTTCAACACGACTTCACGATCTATCGCAAAATCCATAGAACATCGTCAATTATCTGACAGATAATCGAAGAGTTAGCCACAGAGGACAATGACGACAAGATATTAAAAGTATTTTTTTGGGATCAGAAATTCTTTCAATGAGTGACAAATTTCTGTCCACGAATATTAGTTTCGCCAATTACAACAAAATTTTTCAGATTTATAATAAATAATAACAAAACCACAAAATAGCTTAATTCTGTCAAAAAAGTTGCTTCTGCCATATATTTTCTACATTTTTCCGACAAGCGTAAGTAGAAGGAGGATTCTGTCCAATACTCTCAAACAAGTCTCTTAAGCTTTTACTGTTCAACTTATGCAAGGGAACATCTTGATGTGCTTCTTAGGCGATCTATATGATTCAAATGAAAAAATTGCTTTTTTGCAGTTATGTCCACATAAATTCCAAAAAAAATTTCCATCAGGATATTTTCTAACAACAGACTTAATCATGTCATTTTTGATTGAACACGACAACACAGTGAATGATGATAATTGACCCCACGCTAGAATTTTATTTAAAAACTCAAAATTAAAAAATAAAAACTAAAATCAATAAAACTTTTGACTTTATTTAACTAAAAAAAATTAAATTTTGACCTTTTTTGACTTTATAACTTTTGATTTATATAATATTTTTGATTAAAAACTACATTTTTATAAGTTTTAAACAATTTTAAAGAACTTATTTTTGACTTTACTGACAAAAATCGCCCTAGTCATAACATCATACGAAAAGAAAACTAATGTCTTAAAATGCCTCACAGACTTATAGAAGTACGGAAATCATACTATTTCGATTACTATATGCAAACAATGCATTGAACCATGCATCTCCTACACATGTGATATCTGGGACCATTCATCCTTGGAAAAATGTCTTGAAGATCAAGGCTACCCGAAATAGAGCTCCAAAATCACGGAACGCTTGATTTCCAGAGAGTTCCAGCCACCTATGGCTCTTGAAGCTATGATACGAATGAACCATGGAACGCGTCGTTGTGACTGCGAAGATCCAATCACTTGGTCGATACGTGCTTGTGTGGAGTAGAGGGAGAAGCATCGGCCAAGATGAAGTCCCTGCTAGGTCGTGCTGGGATCAAGTTATTAGTTAGTTTTTGTAACCATAGTCTTTGCTTTTATTGTTAATAACCCCAGATATACCATAATTAGACGTTAGGAGGTAATTAAGGTCTAATTAAGGTACAGTGGACCCTCGTAAATTGGCCAATTTTTAAATTAGCCACATTTTGAAGAATTTTCTAAGAAAAATCCTATTCTCCCTATTAATTGTCAATTTTTAAATTTGTTACAGTTTTTTAATTTAATTTTTAATACAAATTGGAAAAATAAAAATTATAACACATGTCTCCATATGTTTCTCGTGATGCCTCACTTTTACTGAAAAAACTCAAATTGTAAATTATAAACAAAAAATGCTGTTATTTCGTGCCAGCAGTTAGCAGATCGAGATGATTGATGTTTTTTTTAATTTTGAATATAGACGCTCTTTCTACTATAGTTCAAAACAGCTTGGATGGCTACATTCATGGATTGGCTATTTAATTTCGACATTCAGTTCAAAAATGAAAAAAAAACGAATTTTACTATTAATCGACCACTTGTGTCCGGCCGACTTGAAATATATTAAAAATCGTTTTTTTTATAAAAATAGTACACGTTTGGTACAATCCATGGATATTGGCACAATAAAGTCTTTCAAGGGTAATTTTGACAGACGCAAGTTAATTTATTTGACAAAATTATTGGAAACTCAAAATATTTCGGTGTACAATTCTTACGAGAAATTGATTTAAAAGAGACGGTATTTTTTACAAAAATGGCTTGGAAAGACGTATCCGACGAGACGAATTGTTTCAGATTTTTAAATAACTCCAATAACGAAAATCTGGAAGTTGATATTAATGATACAGCAATCACATTTTTGATCCTCTAAAAGTTGAGGATTTTTTAAATGTTGAATACACGGAGAATTAAACATTTAATGGAAATTCTTTAGAAGATTCACAAAATAGTGAACAAGAATCGGAAAAAAATAAGACCTGTAGATAAAAAAGATATTAATTGCAATAAAGAGAACATTTTTAGAGCATTAATGGTGAAATTATCAATGAATAAATAATTTTTTGTGCTTAACTAGTACGCCTACCTATACAAGACTGGCCAGGCAAAATCGCCACTCTGCCATGGATGTAACCTTTATGACTGGCAAATTTTTTATCTGGAAGATATCTATGGCCACCTCAGATCACGATCACGTTTACTACCAAACAGAGTGCCCCAAGGTTCGTTTTTGTCCCCCACTCTATTCAACCATTTCCTCCATGACTGGCAGCAGACATTGACAAGGACTTCCTACGGCTTTCTTATGCTGACGATATCATCATTGCAACAAGAAGCAGTTCGACATCAGAAGCAGTCTCACTCGCACAGAAGAAAGTGGATTGTATCCACGATTGGTTGATAGCTAACCGTCTCTCGGTATCGGCTCCAAAATCATCATGCACTCTATTTACCTCTGACCGGCGGTTTAAAGAAGAACCAGAAATATTTTTCGGACATAGTTGGATACCTGTTACAAGAAACCCCTCAATCCTGGAAGTGACATATGACAGGCTGCTTAATTTTACCTACAATGCCAAACAAGTCTTCACCAATGGACTAAAAAAATTGAATGTCACACGGGCCCTCATCCAGAAGACCCCAACGAATATGAATAAAGCAATCGGAACCATTTACCGCCAGACAATCGGCTGTGGAATATGCCTGCTGCGTGGAGATTCGCGCTATTATCCAAAAACTAAACTTACTGTAAAAGAAAACAACACGTATGCAGTGACCACAATTTGAAGCAAAAATACCTCCCTGCTGACGGAATCTACAACTCATAGATGTGGTTCCGGATTTCTACGCATTTGCGTGGAAGATTGACACCCAAGCCTCTCACTGTTCCACGCAAAAGAAAATCGCTTGGCTAAGAAATTTCCTTCGGAATCCTAACATCGTATCGGACGTTGCTGCGGATCATGGATAAATGTCGGGGGGGGGGTCTATATTCGAGGGACATAAGCAACTGTTCTACAGACATTAACAAATCCTTTGAGCTGAGAACGTGAGCTACGGGTGCTAGAAGACCAATGCAGATGGACGACGACTGAAGATCTTGGCCGAGAATGCTGACCTTGAAGTCTGACAACGGATTACCCAAATCACTTCTCGCTATTCCCTCGCAGCGAGCGAGATTCGCTAAAATAACCAGCAGCGCTCACAGGGGTCTCCTGATCGTGTAGAAATCCGATTCCCTAGACGACTCAAGAATTCGCAGGGAACCAGACGTCTCAAAATTTTTTATTATAAAATAAAGTTATGACAAGTCTCCATTATGGCCTGCAGGTATTAAGCACGCAATGGGCGTTACCTCTCATAATTGCGTGCCCAATGTTCTGGAAAAGTTCACCCTTTCACTTCCCCGCAAGCCGTCCGATTAACCTGGTAAACTCAGACGTGCTCTGGACAAAACAATAACTAAATTCATATTATTACACAGAAACCAGCGATTTCCGTCGCATTCCTAACAAATTAGTAATTATGTGTGTGGAGATCTTTATATTAAAGGAAGGCTGAGAACCTCCAGAAATAATAATGCTCACGTGGGGAGTCCCCAAGTTAAAAGATGTTAAAATTTTTGATTTTTTAAATTAACGCTGAAATGAGATTTTGAAGATTAATTTGGCGTTAGGGACGGCGTGGGTTGGTCTCCAACTTAGAAGAGTATATCTGGTTGTGAGCTAAGCGATATGAGTCCTAGTAACAAATATATTATTATAAGACCAAAAAATCACCTTTAAATTATGGGGAGTGGTTCCGACCTCTCTCATTTGCCTTCTCATCTTATCTCGTTGTTCTTCCATAGATCCCATTCTCGGTATTTTGGCTGTACATGAAGATGGCCATGTGAGATGAACTGCACGCCAGTTTTCAGATTAGGGTCTCAAAAGGATTTGTTTTGAGTATTGATTTTAAATAATCAAAGCTCTTAAAAGATCAAAGTAAATTTTCATTGCCCTGTCGGTCTGCCCATCCGCTAGTACCTGTCCACTCTGGAGAAAAGATCGATCCACGTTTGGATTTTGGTAGTGTTCTAGAAACAGGTTTTTTCCGAGCGATTTATGTGGAGACCTCTTAAATGCTAAGCGCAATTATTATTGAGTTGGTCAAACAATTTGCCAACTTGGGGGACAAGGAAAAGTGAACCCAGAATGACGTATTGTTTCTTTCAAAACATCGGCTTTGTGGTCATAGGGGGTAACTCAATCCATTCTATGAGCTCCATCGACTCCTTTTCTCCAACAAACATCGGGAGTGTGGTAAAAGTATTATAAGGCACAGAAAAGGCTGACATCTAAAGAAGTTCGAAGGATTCATGAAGAGTTCACGTTCGAGACAACTGGAGGTATATGTATGAAATCACTGTCTTTTCTCAAGAAACTGGGACTTTTTGCTATTCTCAGGAGTCACAGCGTTAGTGAAACCCATTGGGTCCTCTAGTTGCGAGGGGCAGCACCGCGTAAATGATGTCGGCGAAAATCAACTAAATCAAATGGTAGTTTCATTTTCGATTGATGTTTATAGAAAATCACATTTCAAGTGGAACGATCGAAAAAGGACTGTCGAAGGAAGTGCGCACTTGGCTCTAGAAGAGTCTAAGTTGAAAAAGGCCGATGGAACCAGTAAAGATGATTGGACTCAACCAAGGAGGAGATCTATGGAAACCTGAATACAAAAATATTTCTTTTATTTAAATGTGTTTACGTACATGTGACCCATTAAAAAAGTAAAAAAAATATTTGTTAATAAGTAGAATCAATTTCACATTCCTTACAACACACCATACTAACCCCATTAACGCTCCACAAAAACGATACAGTCTATTAAAAATATAAAAAAATGCACAATAATTTATTCTGCAAATAACCAACATATGAAATATCAAAACTCATTTTAAACCGCGTAATTCATTATTCTCCAAAAAAAGCCGCCTATTTTCGTCCTCCAGCCTGCAAATCCTGTCTAAATAATCCACCATTTTCTTTAAATCCTACAGTTCCCTCACAAACCAACATTTTTGCCTCCATCCTCAGAGACTTTCGTCATGCTAAACGAGGAGAGCTTGGCATTCATCATTTCATTCTCAGCCCTCAACTCCTCCAGATCCTTCTTCAGTTTAGAACAGCGACTACAGCAGTTATCACTCCCCTTTCCAGCACTCTCCTGCAAATTCACAGATTCATTACCTTGTCCTGAATCCTCAGTCTATAAGGGACTGAATTGGCCAACAAATTGTCCTCAAAGTCATTCTGACTGGATAGATTTTTATTATCCCACAAAACGAACTCTTTTCGATCTCACTTAGACCCACAAAGACCGAATTCCCAGTCTTCAGTGAGCTTGTAGGGTCAGTCTCCATGTCAGTTAAGTTATCTTCCTCCTCCAGACTCCTCGAAATGGGGGACATGGTCGACTCGTGAGTCTTATGAAGCGAAAAAAGGGAATCATCATTCTCCACCATTCTATGGAACTGATCCAAAACCCTAAGTCGGTGCCTGAGTCCCTTCGACTACAGTAATCGCGGAATTTAACCTTTATCGAGCTAATTGGGGCGATTGCGTCAGACACGATGTAGTTACTACATACCTCAGCAGTCCCAGACGGTTGTTCTAACAAATTAACCAAATATTGAGATGCTCAATAGGCCACACAATCAGCGATAATACGAGAATTGACAAAAAGACCGCCAAACCTTTAGGAGGATCCAATTCTTGCACGATGGACTGAAGCTGGTTGAGTTCGTTGGTGTTGTCTACCACTTTTATCTCCGTTTTCTGCTGTTGAGTAGATCTCTGCACTAGTTGGCTAGTATGTGACTTTTCTAGGCTTACTGTTTTTTAGACTGGCTGTCCCTCAACTTCTTGGCTTGGAACTAAAAATTAGGCGGGAAATACGTTTTTGGCGATCAAATCGTCTAGGATCTTCACCAGGTCAGCCTCCGCCATATCTCGCTGAGTTTCCCCCTAAAGTTGAAAACATTAAAGGAACGAGGTACGTGTGGATCGATGTATCGGCCCCAGCATTGATTAGTATGGTACAAATCCCCACGTGGTTGTTTTGGACAGCAGCATGAAGCGGAGTCCACCCATCGAGGTCTTGAACATCCAAATCCACGTTCATCTCGACTAGGATCCTATCAATAATATCCACGTGTACTCCACGACATCAGTGTACCCTTTAGCACTGGCCACGTGCAGAAATGAGATCCCTGATGACGTATCGACTGGATTATTTGCGATCCCCTTTGAAGCCCATAGCTTGGCTTCCTTCAGCATGAGGGAGTGCTCGGTGTCCTTGATTTTGGCCCTCTCAGCCCCATCAATAGACATCTTCCTGTTCAGGAAGTTTTTGACGTTTTCATCTGTAGCCAGTTCCACTGGAAAGTCTCCGTCATAGTTAAGGTCGGAGATCAGGGCCCCGTTTTTGAGAAGAAGCCTCGATTGAGCGGAAAATACACTTTATAATCTCCAAATTGTTCGTTGAGGCAGCCACGTGGAGGGAACTCCAACCTTCCTCGTCCTTCATGTTCGGGTCAGCTCCGTTTTTCAAAAGGAGAGAACACAGCTTGAAATTCTCGTCGATACAAGCCATAATATAAAAAAGAGAATAACCTGGTGGAGTGCAGTGAGACTGGATGAACTGCGGTAGTTGACGTCCACCCCTTTCGAGATATAGGCCTCCACATCTTCAAAATCTTTGCTCTGGCAGGCTGAGTAGAACATGACTTCCATGGGGAAGGATACGCTCAGATTCTTGGAATTGCTCTTAAAAGGCATTTTTAAGATTAGCCTAACAAGATTGAATAAAACTTTTGAATTTTTATTTTATTTTTTACTTTTTAGTTTAATTGAATTTCATTAATAATAATAATTTAATTTCGTAATAAATTCCATATTTTATGCGTTTTTATATTTTAATCAAATTTACTTAAAATTCCCTGTTTTGTCGTTTTAAAGTCTTATTTTGTCAAAGTGATTTAATTAAGGTTAAATTGTTACAAAAACAGCAATAAATTATATTAGTCAATTAATCTCTAAGGAATATATTTTACAATACAGTATTTAAGTCTCTGATATTAAAAGGTGGGACAGCCAAGAAGAAATCTTCAACTCCGCAATATTTCCTGCAATGTTATACGGTTTAGGCGACCCAAAAAGAAGAGACTCAATTTTCAAGAAATTTGAGAAAAGGCGTAATTTTGCTCTAAAGCTTGCTTACGGTATAAATCCTCTATGCCAATTCCCTTAAAGTTGGAATGAATATGTGCAAGGTTGGCGGAACTATCGAAAATCTTACTCGAAGTTTCAAAAACCGCACTAAAGTATCTGGCACTTATCTTCAAAGATGACCCTGTGTTTACAGATTTCCTGGTGGAGACTGTCGGGGTAGAAGTGGGTTGGCAAGCCCTACTGTTTCATATTACTTCCCCCATCACTTAATTTGCATTGTTTACTTTATAATAACTTCTTATAAGAGGAATGGTTAATTGAGGACATTTTCATACGAACCGTAAAATGGAATGCGGTCTCAATCACTAGAGCTTGACTGTAGGAATTACTTTGGACGGACCTATTTTAGTTAATTCTTAAAAAAATTCGAACTTAGGTTACTACTACAATCAAATTGCACAAAATAATTATGTCAATTATAAGGGTAAAAAATTTATTTAAAAAGAGGTTCCCCGCCGGGAATTATCGGTAATTATCATTTTAATTTATTATAATTATTTTATAATTTATTTTTTAAACAGTTTATTGCTTTAGTCATTTGTCTTATTTACAATTAATATTTGCGGTTCTCTTGAACCACTAATCTGATAACCCTCCAGACGTGATGCGCACGTGCTCATTCAAAATCACCTGGGCTTTTAGACAACTATCAATCAAGACATTCTCTGTGATGCTTTGAGTCCCAGGCTTAGACATAAAGAGCTCTAACAGTCTCCATTTTTCTTAAGTGAAGACTGGCTGACTTGCATGTTCATGTTGTTTTGATCGAATATTAATTTTCTTGTCTAGTGAGTCATAATTGATTATCATAATTAGGATTAATCTTTTAATTTTATTAATTTCACTTATTTAAATTCTGTTACTAAGTAATATGGATAGTCAGGGTTCCAGTGCTGGTTGAGTTTGTTAGAAAGCCTTGAGGAATTGGTTAAGGATCTTCGTGACTCAATAAATTCGAGTGGTTGGATTAGAAACAATTCTGCTGAGAAATGGGAGTCTGAAAACAAGGAATTGGCGAAATTAGTCAAAGAGGAAATTAGAAAATCAAATGAATAATCATTTAGTGTAATTGTTTTAAATTAATTCAATTTCTTAACTTTTATTATTTAAAATTAAATGAGCGGGAAAAATAGACAATTTGATGTGAGTGTCTTTAATTATATGTTATATTGATGCACCATTTAAATGTAAAACATATAAATACATGTTTAATTGTGTTTTTTGGCAATTAATATTGACGGGTAATATTAGCCCATTTTGACTTTGATGAGCCTACTAATCACATTTTATTTCTCAGACATTAGAAATAGCCTATTTATCATCATTCCTAAACGTCTTAGTAAAATCGTTAGAAATGTCTGTTACCAAGCAATATCTTGGTCAAATCCTCATATCTGACCTGAGCGTGGTTTTATGGTTGTTTAAGTAATGATTAGACCTCACCTGTGTTTTAATTACTGATATTAGTTAGTTCAGTGCCTGACGGGCTAATCAAATTTCAATTTGCCAATGGCGGTAGAAATTACTACTTAATCGAGCGAAACAAAGCGCAGTGTTAAATGAAGCTGGACGGAGTCATAATAATCCTAGCTTTGTACAATCTCACTAAAGGTAGTTGAAGTGAATCACTGCAAAATTACTTAATCAGGATATAACTAATTTCATTAGCTTTGATGATTTTCAAGTGCCACTCGAAGTAATTGGGCAAATTTACTCCTAATTAAATAATCAGCCAAATTGTGCTAAGCTTTAAGTAATTTGCTTGCATTTGTATTATTTTCTGTCTGGCTTATTGTGATCATAATAAATCTAATTAACATTGTATCATTTATTATTGCTGATTTTTATCTTGACACGTGTCTATATTAATCATTCTTACTCTCAGGTCGGCAAACGTCAATTCCACAATATCAACTACAAAGTGATGGAAACATGTTTTCAACAGATTTTCGCCCCATTTACTATGTTTCGCCTAAAAAGCCCGCTTTGTTGGAGTGCAGTGCACCTTTTGCAAGTGAGATGCAGCTGGGCTGTCAATCTCCAACAAACAGTACGTGTTGGAAGGTGGAAGGGATGTCAATATGCAAGATTCACATATATTTCATTGATGTTTTCCTCTTCTTTGAAGATTTTTACTGTGATTGCTCATTTCGAGCAAAGAATGGGGTCTTTTATGAACAGAAAGCACGTGTTGTTCCATCGTGTAAATTTATAAGTAATACCTTAGATATCAATGATGAGATTAAAATTGAAAAAATGGGCTTTAACGTCACAGGGGGAACTAAACTAGTAAAGCTCGTGTGCCATCCTCCGAACGGGGATCCAAAACCTAAGGTTATAACAATGACGATAATTTTCTTTAAATGCTTGCTATGCAGCTGCTTTTAATGCGGGAAATTTAGTCGTTTGACACCATGAAAATTAAAAGCGGGAAATTTAGTTCTTTTGATTGCGCGCCAAATTAAAGCGCGAAATTTTAACAAAATTTTTAGATTTTTTGGAAGAAAAATAATAGAAAAGTCACGAATTCGGATAAAATAATAGAAATAAGCAACAATTCCATTTTAGTGTATGTAAACAGTGAAAGCAGTCCAGTTAACTATTCTTGCATGGCCACAAACCTCGCTGGGAGTGTGGAGAGCACCAATATTTACATACTCCCCCCAAATAGAGAAAAAATGTCAATAAACACGACAAGCAGTAAATTTATCCTCATTCCGAAGATTTTGATGGGTTCTATATTGCCATGATTTGCTCCCTTCTGGGTTCGGGTTGAGTCTCTGTATCTACCTTGCAGTGAAATACTGGATTTTTAGGAACGGTTCCCTGAACAAATGTCAGTCAGGTATCAGTAATGATTATTTCAGGGACATTCTATGACAGCAACAGTTGGGACTATTATCCCTCAAGGACTTTTTCTCAGTTTAACATTGACAGACCTTTGCTAGGCAAGGTCCAGTCACAGCCATATGTGGTTGACTCAACATCCCTATGTTTTAGCACTAATGGGACTAAATGTCCAAAAGTCCTGCTGTGTGGCTGACACAAGACTAACAAATACTTTATATTATAAATTATTCTTTATGTTTTTATTAATTCAAAAAAAATTTAAATAAATCTTATATTTTCCAACTAAGGATTTCCTACTGCTCTGCCTTCTTCAATTACCAAACGTGTCATACGATCCACCTGTATCAGCAGACGCCTTATTCTTGGCCGACATACAAGAAGGAACCCTCTATTCCCTATTCCACTGGATGAGTTCCCACAATGGCGGATATGGGTGGACTTGTTGCTTTTAAAGAATGCGTCTCACTCGACTGCGGAAAACTGATATCGATATTGGACGATCGACAAAATACATGCTATTGAAGTCTGTTGTTTGCTAGACTCTGAACGAAGGAATTGAGGAAGAGAAAACCAGTTGAATATACTAGACCAGGAGTCGGCAACCTTTAAAGCCAAAAAGCCAGAGAATTTGTAGTAGTTTTACAATGATATATTTATTTATTTAGAACCACGGGATCACCGATAAAGAATGACAGAAAAACGTCAGAATGTTGGAAAAGGACAATCTATTGGGGTTTCCGTCCTCCTTACAGACTCGAAGGAATCCGGTTCCGCGACTACGGGTCGTAGCCTCCGCGAGTAGGAGATCAACTACTGATCCAGAATGAGGGCCCATCATAAATATAGTTTTCCGGTGTGTTGAATCGATTCTCTGGAACGTAGTCTCTGGGCATGTGTTTAACGCGGTGTCTTGTTGCTCACCCGAAAAAATGTCACCCATCCTGGAAAGGAACGAAAAGAGCCATCAACTTTTCCCATCATTTGGGGGTTCCCGTAAAGTTATCTTTTCTCGCAGTAATATCTTCCATTGGTACCAGTTCGAGAATTTCTTCATAAATATTAAAATCTGAGTCACAGGCACTAACAAAGATTGCTAATTGTGCAATTCCGACAACGTTGACTGTTTCATTGATCGCAGCTGAAAAATATTAGAATTTTAACAATTCAGACTATAATTGGTATTTCAAAGACATTTCATTAATGTGTTCTGCAACAGTGTTTCTGGTTGATAGAATATCTTTAAACAAGTGGGCGTTGTCTGCAAAAATAATTTCTGCTGTTTCTACATGATATAGCTTGATGAGATTACCATCGTAATATGATTTTCCAACATTGCAAGCATTCTGCAAATTTCATATCTTGCAGTAACTGATGCAGTAGTTGATTGTGATTTTTTGAAAATTGAGTCTGCAACGCAGTTAGCTTAAAAACGCATTTGAACTTTTTGGCTAATAAGCGATTTAAAACCTACGAAACATTGTACGATCGATGATTAGATTGGTAATGCCTTTTTAGGTTGTATTCTTTAGAATAGCGATAAACTGGCTACATATCAAACGATGTATTTTTTATCGACCGATGTACAAAAATAGACAAGTTCCCATTTATCTTGAATCAATCTCCGTATGTCGTTCAAACACCGTTTCTTACGTGAATTGACAAACAAGATTTACAAATACAGTGAATTCCCTCTAATTGCCCAATTTTTTTTTTAAGTTTTATTTTGGCTTTATAAATTTAAACAATAGAAGTCAGGTAGTTGCCGCCCTCACCGCGTGGCTGTTCCCTCTCAAAATTGCGAGCGAAATTCGCTCAAATAGCCAGCGGCGTTCGCGGAGATCTCCAGTGCATGAGGTGATCCGGTTTCCAAGACGTGCCAATTTATGGCTAAAAGTTCACGTCAAGGGTTCAAAAAAGCCAATTTTCCTAAGAAATTGGCCAATTCTCAAATTGTCCACTCATTATTAAAAAAATAAAATTTATTTTTACTAATCTTTTTTAATTATTTTATTAAAAAAATAAAAAATTTCAAACTAAAAATTTTACCATGTGTTCGGAAGCTTCTCGTTGCAATTATACAAGGCTTAATTGTTTCCAAAAACTCGAAATTCTGAAAGTCAACCCTCTCTGTGGTGAACAAAATGTCCACGTAAAAAAACGATGTTCACTAATCTTTAATAGTGAACAAAAAATAGAACAAGGAATCAAAATAACAATCAACAATAATAAAGTAATTACAAAAATAAATTAGATGCTTTTCTCATGTAATCGGATATTTTTTGTGAATGATTAGTTTGATAATTTTTTTAATTTTTTGTATTTCGTAAACTTTTCCTCTTCTTTAATAATCATTCTCTAGAAATCATAAATCGAGCGCATGGGTGTATTCATTAACTTCATATAGTGTCGGAACATGATTTTGTTCATCTTTCTGTTCAACTTCGTCATGCTGTTTTAGTGTTCTCGAAAAGTTATGTATTAAGTTTTCATCATTAATTTTATTATTTTCATGAATCAGAAAATTTTCATCATCCTTTTCTTTTATTTCTGTCAAATTCTGTATTAACGCATTTTCAAAAGCTTTCTTTAAACAATTTGTAATTGTCAATTCTGATATTTAAAGCCAAACTTGAGTTATGATTATGTAAAAATTCTATGATTTCCTTCTTTTAAAAAAATAATAGGCGTTTTCGATTTTTACAATGCTATTACAGCACTTATCGCCTTGCCATAATAGTTATAGCAAAGCATGTGCAATACAAGAAACAATGTTATTAGTTAGCCTCTTCCATCCTCCACGGTTACACGCAGTCGATCTCAGCATGTCCAGATCGTCTCCCGTCTTTAGGCATTTCTTCATCCTTTGGAGGTCTTTGTGCAGCATGATAGGTAGGGTCATCCTTGGTCTGCCACGGAAGCATTTGCCCTCGAACATGAAATGGTCCTCCATCGCCACATTAGCCGGGGCAGCAAGATCCATGCGTAGTACGTGACCAAACAGTCTCCACCGGGCGTCAGTGATTTCCAGGCTTAGAGGCCTACTCTTGCATTTTTTGTAAATACCGGTATTCGAGATTCTGGCTGGCCACTGCATGCCAAATAATACTCTAAGCTGTTTTCTGTGGAACCCATCGAGAGCCATTGATTCCGCACCTGTACAGGCCCAAGTACCAGCATTGTATGTCAGTATCGGTTTCACAAATGCATTGTACATGCGTATCCGCAGATTGACATCTAGTCCTTTCAGCCATCCCTTTTTGAGTTTTCGCATTGCTACTCCTGCAAGTGTTTTCCTTTTGATGATGTCTTCTGTGTCCCCCAGTAGGGATCCAAGCTTATTAACATGTCGCCAACGTTCATTAAGGATGTTGTCCATTCTTTTGATTTCCGTTTTGGCCCGGTTAACGATGAGGAACCATTCCCCAGTTTGTCCGGTGCATTTTCCAGCAGATGTGTGAGAGCTTCTGTATCCTCGGATATAAAATCCACATCATCCGCGTATACGACTTCGTTTATTTTTCCTTCATAGCAAGTTCTTAGATCCTTTAGTGCAGCTTCGAGATATATCACAAATAGTAAGGGGGAGAGGGAGTCTCCCTGAGGAGTGCCGATTGTAGTTTTGAATGGTCGGGATAGAGTTCTCCCAATTCGGACTGACAGTTCAGTACTTGAGAGAAGTACTCTGATTATCCGTAGCAATGATTGGTCCACAAATTGATGAAGGACAACCATTAGCTTGTGTCGGCTAATGGTGTCGAAAGCTCTTGACATATCGATCCCCAGGATGGTCGTGGCATTTTTGTATCTTTGAGCCGTTGCACACCGCCACCTGTGGCTCCACAGAATGTCCGCTGTCGACCTTCCTTCACGAAATCCACTATGGCATGCTGATAGGTAATTTCCTGCAGGATGTTTTAAGCGGTCCAAAGCAACAGATGCAAGAACTTTTCGTAATGTGTTTAACAATATGACTGGGCGTAGGCTTTCTAGTGGTCCCTTTGGTTTGTTAGGCTTTTGTATAGGTATCAATGTCCCTTTCCCCAGTGGTAGGACAGAGTTGGATGTAAACATTCCATTTAACAATGTCGCAATGGTTTCGAATAGACGCATAGGTCCATATTTCAGCAGTTCGGGAGGGATGTTGTCTGGTCCAGCGCTCCTGTGATTCTTTAGCTTACTGCACGCACTCTGAACTTCCTTAGATGTGATAATTGTTTCCAGCATCCGCGGTTCTCCGATGAAAGGGGCCAGTTCTTGGCCGTTCGCATTGAACAGTTTTTCAAAATGGGCAGCAATCAATTCGATCTGTTCGTCTGGTTTTAAGATAAGTTTCCCCTTCCCATCCATAACATGTACTGTCGCTTTTTTCTTTCCTCGCATTAGTCGGACTGCAGCGAACATTTGTGCATTGTCCTTTAGTTGCTCCAGCTCTCTAAGATGTGATAGGAAGACATCCTTCGAGTGTTCATTATTAAGCTTCATGATTCTTCTCTTGATAATATTTCGTTCAGTTCGTAGTTTGTTTTTGATATGTATATCCGTCGTGTTTAGACTCTGTATCCATATTTCTCGTTGTTGTTTTGCCAGTAATAAGGAGTCTGGATGGCCAAGTGACATATTTCCGGTTGTCTGCCGTCTCACTCCAAGGTGGGTGTTTGCGGCAAGGCAAATAATGCTTTTGGTCTGATCCCATAGGTCTTGTATAGTCATATTAGCTGGTAATGTATATAGGTGGTTCTCTATATGTTTTTGGTAGTTTGTCACCAGCAGCGGCTGAGACCAGAGCTTCTCAGTCATATATACATGGGTATGGTAAGGTGGTAGCGTTTTGCTTAGACTCAGGTTCTTCCTCCAATGTAGTATTTCTTCAAGGAGAACTTGCCAATAACCATTTTATGGTCACTATTTATCATCGACCCTCCATAAGAACGGGCATCATTCAGTAGGTGTTTGTCCTTGGTCCGACAAATGATGTAATCAATTTGATTATAAATATTGACACTTTTGTTTTCCGAGTTCGTTCTATGGCCAGTCCATGTGCTCCTGTGGCGAGCTGGGTGCATAAAGGCAGTGTTTCCTATGAAAAGATCATTCGCTTGACAGAAATTGGCCAGTAGTGTTCCCGGGGTGTTTCTCCACCCCCGTCCATGCCTGCCGATGAACGATTCCTCTCCACTGCGTCGCATCCCAACTTTAGCGTTAAAGTCCCCGGCAATAAATATCAACGACGAAGATTCGTATTCCGAGTACGTCCTCAATAGTTGACAGTAGAAGTCATCCAGTTCCTCAGGATTTTTCAAAAATCTGCCACTATGTGGAGCATACACGTTAATGACTGTCATGTAGCTTTTGGAAGGGCACATGTCATTCATCCTAATTTGCAGAACACTAATCCTGTCGTTGACTTTCCAAAATTGATGTATCCATGGTACAAGATGTTCATGGACTGCGAAACCTTGTCCGTAATGTTTAGACTCACTAGGGAAGAGAATAAGTTTATAGGTTCCATAGTGTTCACAGCATCCATCAGAGACCTTCGTTTCTTGCAGACATCCGATAGAGACGCGGTACTTGTCTAAATCATCGCACAGTGTTTTCCTCATCCATGTCTTCGAGATCCCCCTGACATTAAACGATAGTAGGTTGAGGCCATCCCATTGAATCTTGTATTTTTCAGACTGCATTTAAAGAGCCACGTCACTATCTCAACCACGAGACTATTGTAAAATGCTAACTATTGTAAAACGTGTAATTTATTCATTTTAAATAATTTTAAATATGTTTATTTTTTTAAATTAAAAATTTATTAACAATAAAATATTATTTATTAACTATGAAACAGAACGGCTGCTGACATCACGGAGTAAGCGTTTCCGCGGACAACTGCGATACCAATTCTTTGTTTCAGCCAGACCGCTTCCCGTCTTTCTTACGGTGGGCCAATTTTCCCCGATTTCCTTTAGGAAAAAGGCAGTAATACTTCCAGCCGCACCAGACATCTCGATTGCTACCGGTACAAAACGGTAGCGGTCTCCAATTTCACCATATTTTTTAATTTTGATTTTCTCGGCCAGATCGGCTGCCGATCCAGCAGACTGCGCCGAGCTGAGTATCATCGAGTTCGAGAAAGAATCCACAACAGTGCAGTCCCATACGAGCGATTTTCCCTCAATGAACGGAAAGATAGTTAACCCATCCGGTATTTTAAATATACATATATAAAATATTAATTTATGTTCACAAGCATTTGACGTTCATTATTCATCAATAGTAAACACCAAAATATTTAAATAAATGATATTACACATTTTTAAAAGTGGTATTCATTTTATAATTAATATATCATTTTCCCCACGCAAGGGAGCTCCTTTTCAGTGCACATTTATTGGTTTTCCAAAAACCTGAAGGTGGGGTCCGCCCATCGCAGTCGGCAACTATTTCAGAAGATTGACAGCGAAAATCGCATGCAGCATTGTCTGTCCGAGAATATCTGAAGAATTTCCCCCCTCCAACTGGGGGTTGGTGTAAGGAACGGATGCAAGGCGGCAGTGCATGCTTCGAGGTGTTTTTTTTGGACAGAAAGACGAACAAAACCCACACATTGGGGTCAAGCTGGACATCTGCAATGCCTTCAATTCATTGAGGAGGGATCAAATTTTCGAAACTACAAGCAAACGAGCCCCGGAACTTATTCCACTTGTCTTCCTCGCTTACGGAACCAATTCTTCACTGGTTTTCGGGGACAAGATTATCTGTTCGGAGACCGGAGTTCAACAAGGGGACCCACTTGGTCCACTACTCTTCGCTCTGGCCATCGATGAAATTGTCCGCTCTATAAACACACAACTAAACCTTTGGTATCTCGATGACGCCACAATTGGAGGGCCGTGGAGAAAAGTACACGACGTTCTGTCACATGCCGCATTGACCAATGGCATAATTTTCCGATTTTGTGATAAAAATGTTTATTACATTTTTTTCTATCCATTTAATAAATCTGTCTGTAAAATTTAATTTTAAATTAAATTAATTATATGTGTTCCAAAACGAGGTTTTTTTGTAAGGATTTTATTAATTTTCTAATAAAATTTTCGAAGTGTCCCAAATCCCGAGGGTGTATCAAAAACAGAGGTGTTCCACCCTCAAGGTCCGTTCCAAATAGAGGTTAGACTGTAGTGCCAAACAACGCTCACAGATTTTCTGATTTATTTAATATTCGAATTTCAAGAAAAACAGTGAATTATATTCTTAATCCCCAAAAGTCCATATTAAAAACGTCTAAAAATTATATTCCCTGAACAAAGACATACAATTCGTTAAAATTTCCTAAACAAACTTGTTAAATGCGTGGATTTGATTGAATCTAAGAGAATTTAATTTATGTTAGATGCTATTTTAAATGAGACGGTAATATCAAATAAAGCACAAAATATTGATGAAAATTATCAATTAGTGATTTCAAGAATTCTAAAGGATTTTTTACAAGATTCCAAAAATACATGGTTTTCGAATGGGGAAGTGATAACTGACAAACAACCTGACCTAAAGGATTTGAGATCACTTCGGGCGAAATTTACAATATGAACGAGACAGGGCTTATAAACTGATTATTTTTATAAAAATAATATTTTACTTTAATGGTTTTTTAAATAATTTTTTTTAAATTCCCAAATTGGCCAAAAATAGTTAAGGAACAATTTTGGGCCAATTTAAGGTACTTTACTGTACTATTAAAAAATTAAATTAAATGTAAAAAATAGAAAAATGATTTTTTTGTGTTTCATAGCCATTAAATTGGGCCGCACTTATGCTTGTCTAGGTCCGCATGATGACACCCCTGATCAAAGTGTTATGTCTGAGTCGTAACTTGTCATTTTTGACTTAAGACAGGATTCTAAATTTGCATCAGTAATTTGACTACTTAATTTAATTTGATCAAATTCATACGCTGTATTTTTAATTTGGCTTAAAATTTCGGTTTTATTAGTAAAATTTTGGAATAGTTGTTGTGACAATTTTAGAAAACAAGATTTGATGTATTCACCATTGTGAATGGTTTCCAAATTTTTGCAATCTCATGATCGACGATAAAGATACCAATATTAGTAGTCCTGACAGACTGCTTCCAATAATGTAGAACTTTCAATTTTAATATTTTTTGGAGTTCTTCCGCAGCTAGTTTTCGTGCATCGCCAATTTAATATTTTCTTGAAAAATCATCATGCTTTGAATTAAATTGTCTCTTCAGACTTTTTGTTCTGGTTGAATGTTTCATGGCAAAACTGCAAAGTGGACCCCGCCAACATTATCGACGTTGCGTTGCCTCTCACAATTGCAACAGAGATCAACTGGAGTAGCCACCGGGTCTCACGTGCGTCGTGGCTTTTTAGTGTAGCTAAGCGTCCAAGTTTCTTTAGGAAGCGAAGCGAATAATTTAAATAAAAATAACAAATTAATATAAAATAGCATTTGAATATTATTTATATAGTATAAAAATACATAAAAACGTTTTTTATTTGCTGCTTGGCCCATGTGGTGCTACTTGGCTAATAGGTAGAAATTTTCTGCTTGTTTTGTTTGCTTATCCCATTTCCCTTCCTACTAGACTGGCGTCATGTGATCCACCTGGCTAGGTGGCGCTCAGTGCCAGACCAGCGCGAAAAAAGGATCATTTGCTCTCCCCCACTCCACTGAAGGGGTTTCCACAACTGCAAGTATGGACGTCTTTTACCCTTTGTATTGATTCTGTTTCTGTAGAAGTGGAAACTGGATACACCTAATTAGTTATTCACTTTAACTTCTTTCTCGGTGTATCCGGGGTTAATAAATTTGTTGGAGATGTAAGTAATCTTTTTCGATAATTGAAAGAGCCACATAAAAAACTCAAAGAGCCACGGTTGCCGACCCCTGTACTAGACCATTGACCACCAAGGTTGTTTCTGGTCGGATAAATAATCTTTTCCCCTACTCTGTCCCTTTCTTTGTTCGATTAATGTGTGATCATGTGAACCACCTGTCTCATGAGACATAAAAAAGAATCATTTATCCCCCATTCCACTGGAGGGATTTTCACAGCTGAGAAGACTGGATTTTACATCCTTTTGGATGGACTTGGTGATATCAAAAGTCTAGTGACTGAGTGATTAGCAGGTTCACCCTTTAATATCGATTTGATATCTTATGTTGTCGATATCAGATAATTCTGCGATTAGATAACCAATCTAAGCAATAATTCTTTACTGGATGATGGCAGAGCTGGTGATTTGTTTCCTCCACTTAGGAAAGCCAGTTGCGATATTTAGTTGAAGGAAGGGTCAAGTAATGTTAAATCTTTTTTGGTCACGTGAGAGTCTGTAGATAATCACATTCCGCAGCGAGATATCCGTGATCACGGTTTCACTCGTCAACCCAGAAAGCATTGCAAATCCAAGGAACCTTCAGCCGGAATAGACAGAAGTGAGATTCCAACCAGAAAGCTTCCGAATTTTGTCCGTCATCGGTGAGACCTCTCCACTGCGAAGATCATACGGAACATCGGGAGAATACAGATGATCTGTTTGGGGGTTTTTAAAACCCCATGATTGTCACTTTAACCTAAGAAATTTCCCCAACAAATCCTACTCAAATAGAAACCAACTCCCATAAATACCGCATCACAGGAGTTATTAAAAATAATCGTTTTCCTATCAAACCGAGGGAATTCCATTAAACCAAAAATGTCAACTATCAAAATTAACCGCAGAAAGCAACAAGCTCAATCTCAACCTTAGCGTTCTACGATAAATACAACAACCAACTTTTGGAAGACAGGCGACTCCAATTGCTGATCTGGCAGGAGCATAACCAGAAAAATCTTCAGATTAAATATTTTATTACATTTTCCGTAAATTAGGTTGATCGTCGAGTAATCGTTAGGCAAATCTGTAAGAAAAATCGACGTTTTAACGACTTGAGATAAATTCAACACAAACCGTTGGAAAAGGTGAGACCTGCAGTCTCAAGGATTGATGTGATGTTTAGCATGATCTTCAAATTCATCAAAAAATAACTTGATTAAGTTGGGAATCTACATCGTCCCCAACTAAATTTCCTGTCTTAGGGTCCATCCCAAGCTGCCCTGACAAGAATAAAAAATCTCCAGCCTTAACGGCTTGACTGTACGGACCAATTGGCATCGGGGCATTTTCTGTGTTAACAGACTGCATTTTATTTAAATTACAAATAATTTTATTAGAAATTTAATAGATTCAATTATTTATTTTTAATAAATGAAATTAATTATTTTTTACCTTTTTAGTAATATGCCGCGTGGCGCCATGTGCTGATGCATAGCTAATTGGTTTAAGTTTTATGCTTGTTTGTCTGTTTCTCTTCTCTCTTTCTATTAGAGTGGCGTCATGTGATCCACCTGTCCAGGTGGCGCCCAGTGCGAAAAAGGATCATTTGCTCTCCCCCACGACACCGGAAGGGTTTCCACAACTGCAAGTATTAACGTCTATACCTTTTATCTTGATAAGATGATGAGATGTTTCCCATAAATCTATCGAAATCATGTAAGATAGATGGAGGCTCTTTGGAAACGTCCTGAGAATAGACCTGGAGGTTCCAGCTAACGTGCCAATGATTGATTTTGTTTCTAACGCTTTTCGATTCTCTGAACGACTATCCTCCCGATAATCCTCGACGTGGACCTCCAAAAGATTTGAATAATTCTCACCAAATCGTAACAAATTGAAGGAATTCGGCTTTTGTAAAATTTCAAATTTCAGTGCGAATGACCGAATCTCTATTTTTGATTAAACACTCAGTCATGCTAATAGAACTGACTTATTGGTTGTGACTCATGGTGATTTGGCTATGGGTAATATGAGTATCGAATCTCTTGCATATCTTGGCTAGTCTAGACTTGTTAAAGGACAAAAATAATTTTAGTTATCTCTTGAATCTCTTAAACATGGGACTGCTATGATGACCCTTCCCTGACGTACTGAAAATCTGTGTTATATAGATGCGGCCCTGACTGCATGGCTATTTCGCCCTAAGGACTGTGAGGGAGATACGCTTGATAACCATCAGGAAATCACAGGACTGAGTCGAGATTAAACTTCCGACATGTTTGAAAAAGGTGTGGTACAAATGTCAAGGGCTCCGGTCGTTTGCCCAGCAAGAGGAACAAACGTCATGGGGAAAATCAATTAGTCATGCAAATGGAAACCCTGTGATATCTCCTCAAGACTGAAGATACTATTAAGAATCCTATATTTCCTCAAGGCATCCGATCCTTGTCCAGGTTTCCTTTTTCTTTATTTTCAATACTTACTTTGCGAAGAGCCATGTTAGCTAGCTCCTCCCAGACAGGACACACACTTTATTTAAGTAAAAAATAGTTATGATAATTAATCGACCAGGAAGAACCAAGGAATGCTCCTCACTTCTTTTTTCTTTTTGTTGGGTGAGGAGTCTTTTTATAGACGATCCGGTTCCGCATTGAGATGTTCACTGATGACGACGTTGCTCGTCAAGCCAAAGCATCGTAGATGCGTGGAACTTTCAGCCGGAATGTACATCAGCGATTTTCCCCGGCACTCGTTACACTGTTTTTTCTTGACGTTGTGTAAATATAATTTTAATTAAAATAATTTAAAAATAAAATAAATGTAAAAGCCACTCGGTTTCCCGACGCTCCCTCGAGGCTTTGGTCAATAGACACCCAAGTGCTCTAAGGAAAGAGACCGTCTTGGGGCCAAAGACTCCGCTCGTCTCGACGACCACTGGCTGTACATGGAAACGGTTTAGGAGGTAATTCCATGCCTGTACTGACAGCTTTTCCCAGTCGAAACTTTTGAGGTCGGCAATGAAAGCGGGAGAGGCCGCCCGTTTATATGAAAACTCAAAAATAAAGAAATACAGCAGCCTCCTAAACCGTTTCCATGTACAGCCAGTGGTCGTCGAGACGAGCGGAGTCTTTGGCCCCAAGACGGTCTCTTTCCTTAGAGCACTTGGGTGTCTATTGACCAAAGCCTCGAGGGAGCGTCGGGAAATCGAGTGGCTTTTCCAAAGGATATCCCTGGCAGTAGTCAGAGGTAACAGCCACTCGATCATATCCGCTGGACTTTAGAACGATTTTATTGTTATAAATAAATATGTCTTTGTTGAAAAAAAAATAAATGTAAAATAAATAAAATTTGTTAAATCCACCCTGCATCATTGATTTGTACTTTATTGCCTGATGGACACAATCTCAATATTATCGATTAAAACTGTTATCATATTTTCAAGAGAATGTGACAAACACACTGCGATTTGATTTAATCTAAGCAAGTTCATTGTCCTTGACCTTGTGACCATACATGGAAGAATAGTTCATTCTACACGTGACCTACGTGAATTGTCATTTACTAAATCCAACTGATTTTAAAGTGGATTGATTGGCTACGATAATTTACTTTTTTGCTATTTAATCCCATTTAATCGGAAAATTGATAATATATGGCGCTTCAAGTATGTATAATGGTCTATCTCACACGTGTGGCTTGGTCTGTTGTTGTGATAACCTCGAAATCCTCAAATATTTATCAGACACACATGGAGTTTAAATTTAAATGTCATTCAAGCACAAACAGTTTGGTTAATTGATTATTTGAGGTTTTTTCTCATAAAGGACAGTTGGCCCCCGTCCATTTATTTAAACAGCTCAGAGGCTCACGTGCGACTTATAAAAGCCAACAGGTCCCACTGGGAGTATCAATGTCTCCACCTCTTCCCAAAAGACACCTCAACCTTTACTTTAGTATGGAAACCAATAAACGAGTCTAAGGACATCATGAAACTGGGGTGCTCTACCGGTGCCGCCGTGATAGATTGTGATAACTATGGACCTAAAGAGATCGAAGAGTCAATCCTTGAGAGCCACGTGGTCTTAAAGTACACGAATTTCCCAGGAGAGATTATTTTGATGAATGGTTGGGGTTAAATGATAATAAAGATAAAATATTCATAAAAAGCTCACCCACTGAACTGATCCTCATGGCTGAGTGTGCCTACAAATATTTGGGGTCCCTAATCAAAAAGGTCTATCTTATATTTTCCAACAAAAACAACAATAACAATATTTGCGGTTTGGGATGTATTTACCTTAAAGTTCCCCCGAATTTTATTTATCCCCCAAAGTACCACATATTTTACGAAAAAAAGCAGTCCAACATTCACTGCGTGTTCCTCACAGGCTCAAATTCTCAGAAACACTTCCTTACCATAAACCCAGTCCAGCAAAAGAAGGGTGAGTACACGTGCCAGCATCTGAACTTATCGACTTCTTTTTCTGTAGTCAATCTCCGTATGTGTTCTATTTAAGCGTTTTAGGGGGACCCAGAGTTCGAAGAATAGACGTTCAGGATCACAAAGGAAACCTCACTTTTACTTGTAGCACAAACTCTGTCCCACCATGTATTTACACGTGGCTCATTGACAGCCGAAAAGTTCACGGTATATCCCTGAAGTTATCCTAGGCAATTCCTATGAGCTACAAGTTAGCAAGGAAATTTGTAGTTGACGAGGTGGAATGTTACTGCATAAATAGACTTGGAGTCGACAGCCAATTTTTAAAATACGAGGCTAAGGCAAGCGGAAGTGCTCATAAAAGTAGTTTGTTGGTTTATTGCTACCAGAGACGTTCAATATTACTGTGATTACCACTGCAGCCATTTTGGGGACTATAGGAATTCTGTTTCTGACAAAACGATACACAAAAATAAATAAAGAATCTAATTTAAAGAACATAAATACTCTAATTATATAAATTTGTTTAAATAAAAAATATTTTTAAATAAATTTAAAATAGAGAGCCATTTTTGTTCTGTGCGTTATCTTTTATTGTTAATCTTATAACTTTAATTTTAGATCGATTTTTCATTAGAATTTCAATGAATTTGTTGTCATTTAATAGTCCATATCTTCTATTTTGACATCAAGGAAACATTGGATGTTTTTATTATCATATCTATAGTAACATAAAGTTGTCAGTGTTGATTTTATTCGAATAAATATTTCCTCCGTGATTGCTTCATGCTCTGCTTCGGAGAAGGCTGAGACCCTAAAGATGAAGAAATACGTATGTACTGTGGTCAGTTCATTTTGAACCAGTCAATAATTCTATTAACTTTTTTGATTCAAATTTGTCTTAAAAGTATTATTAAATTCAATTTAGAGCACATTCTTGATTACTGTAAACAAAAAAATTTACCATTTTGTTTAACAGCGTCTCCTTCACTAAATATATGTAATGAGGCGGGAAATATGAAAATAGTACTGAGAAACAACTATGACGATTAAGTTAGGATTCAAAGACAAGTCACAGGAGGAAACTAGGATCCTCTTATTAATAGCATACACCTTTTAATATGGCTGTGCACCAATCTGTCACATAAAAAGAGCACAAAAACTTATTTTGGAAAAGGGTTACCAAAGTGGAAGAATCACGATCGGTCAGAAAAACACTCAGTTTGAGTTCCTCTTCAGACAAGGGGAGACACTTTTGTGAGGCAATGGAATTACTTGCAGACCACTCTAAGAGTCTAGAGATTAATAGGTGGTGAGATCATTTAATTAGTTGGCTTTGACACCTTCTTTCTCGGTAAAGACGTAAATTAAATTGCTAACCAAGAGATGTGGAGGAACACCAGAAAAACTCGGATCTTTACTTGGCGATTCAGAAGATATCACATGACGAAAGATATTGGGCACAATAACACTTAAAAATTACAATCCATTTTGATGAGAAAGAGTCAAATTTCTACTAAGATGCGATTACGCTTATATAATGGATTTGTCCGACCAGTCCTCATGTACAACGCAGGTATTTGGGGAACATCAAAGAAAGAGAGACCAACTAAGAAAACTTTTTGGATATTTTTGGCCAAAGAAAATTTCAAACCATACATTACACAGACTGACTATTGTGGAGCAATAACGTACTTGAAGCCCGGTGACGCTTTTTTGACATATTCTACGGATGGGTAAAGAAACACCATGTAATGCTGTTATGGAAGAATTTTTCGGCCATACTGGATTTTCTACATTCAGAAAACATCATGAAGTTGTCATCCAGGAAGTTGCGGAAAATTATGCTGTGATCGGCCCCGAGGTCGATTGATGGATGCAGACGATCTGGACGAAATGTGGAGACGAGCAGGACAACGAAAGGAATGGAGAAGGCTAACGGAAAGAATAGTCGAAAACATGGCACAAGCGAAACCATAAACACTGTTTGCTGGTAACGCCGATGTGCATTAACTAACTAACAAAAGTTTCGATAACACGTAGGGTACCGGCGCACCGCTAATCACTCCCAGGTATTCTTCACTTCCATGTGGAGTCCTGGTGGTCAAATGCGAGCAATGAAATCTCGTACTTCTCTTCTATAAAGATATGGATAATTCCTAAAACATGGCGGGAGAGTTCCACTTTGATGGTCCTTAAAAACAACGATTCTGAAATGTTGATCTCAGGAGTATGCCTCCGGTATTTTGTTGTCCCCTTGTGGATGGTAAAACTCCTAAAGATGTGTCTCCCTTCAGTGGATTTGAGTACTTGGAGGGATGGAATATAATGATCGAGAGATTGTTGAAGTTATTGTAATCACTGTATTTCAGAGTGACAGTCCAATAACAAGATCTTTATCTCTCAGTGTAGGTTGTCGACGAGGTAGCTTTTAGCAGCCTCTATACTTCTCAAGGCTTAGTTTCACACTTTCTTTAGTTTTCGTTAATGAGTGATATGCCTGAGGCCCAGACTGAAAACTCAAATAACGGATAATGCCCGAAACCAAAAATCAGAGGATTGCCATCTCCCTTACTAAAATATTAAGACAAAACGTTGCACTCTCTCACAAGAATAGTAAGGAATCACTAAAAGCATGGGTGTGAATTGGATGGAATAAAGGTCCTTTCTGATCTGCTACGAGGACTAATATCTCTTAGGGGGCTATGCCTGATTTAAGAATTTCTTAGAAAACAATGATATGTTTGGTCCCACGCTTTATTTTTTCTGAATCGACTGTCTCGGCCCTGAAGATTTCTATAGTATTGTTCAGAGTAATCACCAATTGTATATGGTGGGCACACAAGTTATCGGAGAATAGACTTTAGATTTTTCATCTTTGGAATCAAAAAGGTTTCTCCACAGCAAATCCAAGCTGGATTTAATTCCCGGTTATCAATAGCCTTTTGAATAAGTCAGCAACTGAATCACCAAACTTATTTCGAATCTCGAACACTCCACTAGGCTCGGTCATCAAGTGTTTGGTTGCACCTAGAACAGAATTCACGTTCCTTTTACATGCTTTTATAAGCTCCCCAAAGTGGAAAACATCTCAACATTTCACTGGGTACCAACGTTTATACCAGTTTCATGTAATCTGCGGTGAAACATTCTGCGATTGTACCCAAACAGATTGTTATCGCGATTGCGAATGCACCTTAGTGGAATAAATGATGATTTTTTTCTTATACACCGCACTGATCCTCTTCCTCAACTTTGGCTCTTCTCAAAACATTGAGATCCAAACTTGCAAGTCTTCCGTGAATTTGTCCAATGTGAATTTCTTGACAAACTTTGTTGATTTAACTGTTTTTGAATTCAGTCCCATTGTCTGAGTGAAAGGAATTTACACGACCATTCAAAATAAAAGATTCCCATTCTCTCACTTGAATGATATTACTAGACTTCATCTGCTTGGTTATTTTAGACACATTGTAAAAATCCACCGCCTACAATAAAAAATATTAAAAAACCCATACTCTATGATAAAGGAGATAATTTTGGATTTGTCTAATTTTGATTCATTGTATTGTTTATAACAAAATTACATCTCTGGATTGTTACTTTCATCCTCCACCATATTCTAATTATTTATTCAACAAAAGGTTGAGGCCTTCCGTTTGACTTAATTTCTAATTTTCTGCACACCATTTTTATCTTTTTAATTTTAAAATGATTTTCTTATTACACCGCGTGGCGACATGTTGTGCTGCGCGACTAATTGGTTTAAGGCACTCAGTATGCGATATACTATAAAGATATACCAAAATTATATGAATTATGTATCACAGAACCAATATTGATAGAAATCAGACGATTAAGGTGGAGACTGTTCGGTCACATTTTGAGGATGGACTTGGACGCCTTTTAAGTCCTCTGAAAACTAAAATCTAAAATGACCGATGATCTCGGTGAACTAATAGAAATTGCGGAAAAAGAGGTAACCTTGGATGGGACTAATACAAAAGATAACTGATCGTCTCAAGGAAGATCGATTAGAATACGAACGGGTCCACGATGCTGTTGTACTTCCTCCTTTTCATATATTAAGCAGTGCTCGCTGATATAATCAAATTCTCATTAGAAAAAGTGTCCGTTGAATCCCAGCAATACACATCCCTCGGGTTCATGACATAGTTGTTACGCCTCTGTCAAGACTGGCGGGTTCCAAAAGGCAAGTAAACCCGGCTTCTTTAATATCTCTCATGACAGTCGCGTTTAACATGGTGTGACAAGGTGATCTTGCTGAGCTCCGTTTAAATATCCACAATGCTAAATCGAATAAATAAATACTTTAATACATTTAATTATATTAATTTAATATTTTAATGTGGTTAACCATAACTATTAAAGTTTATTATACATGATCTGATCGCCTTTCTTGTGGGGCTGTGTTTTATATTTTATTTTTATAGATTCGTTTATATTAATATTTCTTTATTATTGAAAGCTCAAGATTCATCAAACAACTATCAAATAAGTCATTGATTTATCATTTCATTATGCTACTTTTAATTATGAAGATTTATGTGAACATAAATTTTGTATTTTATTCATTTTGGAGGTTAAATTTTGACTGATTATATTATTATCCATTGTCCTCAATCATCATATTTCCATGTTGACCATGCACTGTGATATTTCTCGATTGATTTTTCAAATGACGTTTTGCAGTTTTTTAATTTTTCAATCATCTGATACAGAAACAGCATTTCAATTATATTCTCATTTACATATTGAGAAGGAATCATTCTTGTATGACGCCTCTCATCGATTTCCTTTGAATTATTTGCATCAATGTGAAATAGTATTTCTTCAAAAGTTCTATTGTATAATACCAACTCAGGTGCCTCATTATCCAAGTTATTTCCAGTTTTGGGGGTTTTACTATTAGTCTGATAAGAGGAAACAAGTCTCTTTAATTTATAAACGGATTTCTGCCTTCCAAATTTAGAGCTAAATTTCATAATATTTATGTGAATGGCCTTTGGATGCTTTTGAGGCGATTAGTTATTGATAATCTTCTTCAGTTTGTGGTCAAGACATTTAATGTGGATTTGATTGATCTCTGATAAATACCTTCATTGCCTTCCGATCTTTTGTTAATATGGGAAACTGCTTTGTCAAGTGAATTGAAACGTACTCCATCGAATCTGCTATGTCTATGCCCACATGTTGAGCAAAGTCCTTCCAATTGACGTTTTTGTTTTCCAGGAAAATGTTTAGTCTTCTTTCAGAAATGAGCTTGAGCTTCATCCGAATGAGGATAGGATTGTGGTCGCTCCGGAAGACACAAATCACAGACCAAACTCAATTTTTAGTGGAAAATATAATATTTTAATTTATTTTTTTTATATTTTAAATTTTATTGTATTTAAAAAATTATCATGATATAGTGGGCGCAACCGAAAAGTTGTCCTTAAAATAAAAAAATTCACTCACTTGAACACTTGCATAAAAAGGAAACTGAAAACAGGAGAGGATCTGGATGATCTGAGGGCGGATGCGAGAAACAGGGGAGGATGGAAACGACTTACAGCGCGTATCCAGAGATACATGGTAAAAGTGGAATCTCAAATTAGTTAACTTCTCTGGTTCGGCGGACATTGCTAAATAATGAACATATTCTCGCCTTATGTCTTTTAAATTCAATAAAGTAATGGATTTATTATAGATTTTTTTAATTTGTATACCAGTACAAATATTGATAATCTGTGTTAATTTTTAGCGTAGAGTTGGATCCATTTAATCATCGCTACGACCAAGGTCTTTGATAAAAAATTTTGCATGTTTTATGTGGGTTGCATTTAACCAACTTCCCCTTCTAGTTACAACTGGCTCAGAAGGATAACCTTTTTCTTAAATAACTGACACCGTGAGTTATTTTTGACCACAAGTACCTTGATAGATGAAATTAATTTATCCACCTTAAGATAATGAAATTTCATCTGGAAAGCACAATCGTGTAACAAATGTTTGTATACAGTTTCTCATAATTTTCTTGTGAAATAATAAAGAGGCAGCATCTGAACTGAGTAATAGAAGTTTCTTTCAACATTAACTTTGCTAATAACATCAACTATAACCTCGTGTGTAATTGAGGAATTAGGGGATAACCAATTGAATACAATCAATTAAAAAATTGAGGATTCTTTAATGTTCCAAAAAATAACTAACATAGTTATTTCTAGCCTACACAGTTTCGTCGATCATTAAAATAATATTCTCAATTTAAATTGCTTATAATTTTTAAACCATTCGTTAAGTGAGAAACATATAAATATAGATTACACAACAATTTTTTTGAATTTATTATTTAAATTAATAAAGGTTAAACGATTAAATTATCTAATCGATGGTAATCCTTCTCCTCTCATAAGAAAAGTGTGCCATCAATTCTCTGTTATTCCCCATTTGGCCATAAGAGTCAGTCGAAATATCTTCGTTAGAGACCAGTGGGATGTCCTCGTAGCATGCCAGTTCCAAAAGATGAGAGGTAGCAGAGATGTACTCTTAACGATAAATGAAGCAAATAGTGTTAAATTTATATAGCAATTAACATATTGGCCTTAATAATTTTCTTATATAAGTTCATACAATCCAATTTTCACAAAAATTTCAGTCGCTCCAAAAGGTAGTGGCCAGCAGAGGAAAGCGCGTTTTTTAACGTCATGTTGAGACAGGCATGCCTTGGAAAACGGCCGCCCTCTACGAAAGTGGATGATAGCGATATGGATCGATAAACGGACACAACGACAATTCGGTCCCAAACATTTTAAGGCCAAGACGTAGAGAGGCGCAAAATTATTATACTTTTAGCAACAGCTTTCTGCTCATCCCGTAGCAACTACCAAGGAAACTAGTTGGTAGTTGCTTGATAGGGGAGGGGTTGTGTATTTGGCTACTAATCAGGCAGTTGTTCCACAAGCGAGTGACCCACATGATAGAAATAATAAAACAGTGTGCCGTTGAACAACCAATTAGAATCCAGAACAACGACTAACTAAGAGTATCTAGTTCCCATGGTTACTAAAGCAGACCTTCCAATATTACAAGTCCATAGCGGAAAGGAAGGAAAACACCCAGTCCTTCGGTTATGGGAACCCCCAAAGAGTGGGGATACAGATGATTTTCAAGAATTATCTACAGTCGGTATAATGTGAGAAATTTGAACACTATAACTTACAAACAACTTGGTATGAAAATCTCAAGTCGGAGTTGAGTAAACCATGGGATCAGAGTATCTAGCATTTCTTCTATAGCCCCTGTATCTCCTTGGAAATAAGGAAGGAGAGGTACTCCATTGGAAGTAGTCGAGTCATTGATTCCATGAAATTTTCCAACCAAAGTTTAATATTTTTGAATATAATTTGTTTTGAAATTATTTATTTATATTTAGCCGAGTGCCTTGTTTACGTTGACTGAGACAAGGAGCGATCGTTTATGTAGTCTCATTACATTGAATCCTTCCCAATAAATTGAGTAAGGGATCCGATATTAATGTAGTGGAAATTTTGGCTTAATTCCCTGTCGAAGACTTGACACTGGTATAGTCTATTGGACACGTAAAGACTTAGTTTCATTTTACTGGAGAAGATGGTGTCCAGACAATTGGCCGACAGACATTTGGCCGATAGATACTAGACCGACAGATACTCTTTGTGAAAAGATCTGTGCCATCCTTCAAGTGAATTCGTAGTTCTTGGGAGGCCTTCAGCCTGTCTGTCGTGTACATTCCACATTTCCAAACTAAACAATGGTCTTCTTCAAGGCTCCGATCCATGTTGTCTCAAAATAGGTCAGAAAATCTCCCAACACGTCATCAGTCTCGTCATCTATATTTTCAAGGAGCGCTCGGAAACTCTCAATGACTTGAGGTACAGAAACAGTGCTTGAATACTTTTAATTAAGTTTGCATTTGCTGGGTCATTATGCCATGCCTGCAGTCCTAGATTTTGTATTTTCGCCATAAACACTACCCAAAGTGAAAGTAGCAGCCATACACATTTGCATTTGGAAAAATTCTGTTGATAGCATTGATCGCTGCTCGCTCATAATCTATGGTAAATGATAGTGGATTCAATTGTGGCCTTTTCTCTTTCAGTGTTGAAAATATTTGTTCATACATTTGTTGAGATTTTTCTCGAGCAATAGCGTACACTAATGGAACTGTACATGTTTTACATAATGTAACATGTATACTAAACGTCGGCCTAATGTCCTCTCGGCCAAATGTCCTAGTACCGAGAAGATGATCTTTCAAATGTGAGAGTATTCCGAGCTCGAAGATGGACAGCATCAACTTTGCTTAACAACCAGAAAAGAGAGAAACCTTGGCCCGCAAAATCAGCTACGAGAAATAGAGGTGAACTAACTCCTATTCTCCTAGGAAAAGTTGCTAATGTATTGAAGGAGATTATACTAAGGCCGACGGAGATATTCTCAACAACATTGATGGATTTAAAAAATTGGTTTCCTAACCAAAGCTGTTGAACTTCCATTCCTTAAGAAACGGCATTATGAACTGGCACTACTAGCGACGACCTCTAAAGTGGATATTATGGTAGTTAATGGAACAAAACAACTGAAGGGATGCCAATCTGTAGATATATATGGACAGATAGAGCAGTAGATGTACGGTAATGTCTACTTTCTAACGTAATTCGTAATTCTCGTGTCATCAAGGTCACGAACTATTCATGTCTATTCAATCATTTTTGCGACTAGGACGGTGTATAGACAGGGTGTCGATAGGACAGATAGTAAGGCTATCTTAAAAGGATTTCTCTAGCCGACTATTAATGGAAAAATGTTTCTGAACGGAAATGGAAGGACGAAGTTTCCATAGACGATGTCAGGAACCCACATTATGAAAAAGTTATAGAAAACTCGTATGTCCTATAACAATTATGAAAAAGTATTTCTGGACAAACAGGATGGAAGAAATTCCCTTTTTTAAATTATCAACAAGATACATAAACGGTTTCCTTTTCCTAGGTTTTGACTTGAATAAATAAATTGAAATTTTATTGTGAATAAATTAGTTATTATTTTATGCTAAAATGATGGACAAATCTTCTGAAAGAGTACATTTGAATTTAGTCGTAATTAGGAGGTCAAAAAATGTAGGTACCCTTTGCGAAAAATGTCCCATTAAAGTGCATAAGATAATGTCATTCAATTATTTAGTTTATGTTGTCCTAAAAAAACGTTGGAGAGCATGTTGGTGGAGTATACGTATGGGATGCACACTATCAAGGATGATTTGGTTACAGCAACCAATCAACTGGTGGAATTGACAGTTCAGTTCAATGACGTTCCAGGTAACCTGAGTGAGGTTGAAACGGATGGCATTCAGGTCAGCGACTCCTCTTTTAAGAGGAGAAAAGTTTATAAGCGAGTAGTAATTTTTGATTTAATTGTGTTTTCCGTAAAAAATAAAACTCTTTAAAATTATTGAATTTTCAATAAAAGGTTGGCAGTCGCTCAATAACTCAAAGTATTTTTAAAAAAGATTTGAAATATATAATAAAAATTTTATGGTCGTATGAAACCAAAATAGAATTTTTTGGTCTGAATTATAACAAATATATGGCGGAAAACACATCAAGAATTTGAAAAAATGCATCATACCGACAGTGAAGCATGGAGGAGCAGCATGTTATAGCTCTGTTTTCATCGCAAGGTGTGGGTGAACTTTTTTTCTAAATAAAATATTAAATACCCATAAGTATGTCTACAGTTTACAAAAATGTTTGATTTCTTCCGTCAATAAATTAAAGTTGAAAAGAAATTGGTGCAATCGGCTACTTGATTTCTATTTTTTTTTAAGTGGCGTCATTGGATCCACACTGGTTTCAACCTCAGTTTCCGGGATAATGTCCTCTGTATGGTGGATACGTACTTGATTCACAAAATGTCTTGAAGTCGGAGTATCCTAATAAGGTAAAAATTTTCACAAAATTGACATTCTTGAGAGATCTCTCGATCCTGTATAGACCCCGAGTAAAAATTATCCCTGTGGTTATGTCTTGAAATTGTCTCAAGATGTCCCAAGAATTATGTGGATAAGTTATTCACCGAGGATAGAGCTTAAGAAAATACAGTTTTTCGGCATTTGCTCCAGAATTAATTAATTTAGCTTCTTAAAAACCCTCAAAAGAGGACAAAAATAGATATTCATTGATATCCCTACACACGGAAATCTATAGTAAAAGGCGAAAGATTTATACGTTATGTGTAGAAAACAGAACTAATCCGAAACCGAAAACACTTTATTCAACAGGAATTAGGAGTTAGTTGAAGGTTATTAACGAGTCCACCTATGCGGCCTGGACTCTTCCGATGCACCCCATCTCCATTTTAATCTCGTCCTAGCGTCGGATCTCCTTGATCCTCTTCTCCACAATATTTTTGACCGGTGCAAGAATCTTGTCTTCTTCTATACTTAGGACAACAAACAGCTTTTTCCCCAAGGCCAACTTTATTGCTGACCTTCTCTACTTTTCTATGAGTAACATTATCCTATCCCTTTGACGAGAGAAAAACCATGCTTCACACCCGTATAGTAGCTCTGGTAGGATAATCTTCATGAAGTTGTATAAGAAGGTCTCCAAGCTTACGAACAACTTGCTTGTACAGAGAAGCGCTTGTAGCGCCTTCTTCCTTTTTCGTCTAATATCTTTTATGAAGGAACCTCCTCCATCGATAACTATCCCGAGGTGTCGGAGTGAATTTACTTTTGAAATACCAAGTGAGTAGGGCTGCGTACGGTGTCTCCGTAGTCGACTAACTCTCAAGTCGCTGGATTTCTCAGTAGAGAGTCTCATTTCTCTCTTGGAGCACCAATCTTGCACTTGGCCAATGAATGACTTGATTCTTCTTTCCGATAGACTTCCCAGACATATCCGTAATCATAATATCGTAAGCTTTGCACGTTCTAATGGCAATCATGACGTCCTCTGTCGCTATCTTTATATCAGTATCTTTGAGATTGTCTGGAGAATAGGTAAGAAGATCTTCTTTCGGGATCAGCTCCATTGGGTTGATATCCTGGATACGATCTAGTTGCTTCTTGAAGATATCTGGGGCTTCTTACGTAGAACAAGATCCACTTCTGGCCAGTTATTCTTCTCTAGATCTTCCATAACGAGGGTCTTTGGTGTTTAGTTTGCTTGCCTCGACCCTCCAAAATTGTTTTTGAGTCACTCTCGTTTCCTCTTAAATTGCCTTTTTGATAATCTTCAGTCGGATAATGTCCTCTGTATCACTGTACTAGAATGAGGATCTACTGGAAAACTAAACGTAATCACTAGAGGTTTTCCAACGATTGGGGAATTGATGCTCTTCTTATAATCTGTGCTGGAGAGCCCCTCATGGCGTAAAGTGATAAGAATATCTCCATCACAAATGTAATGTCTCTCTCTATGTCGTCAACATAACCTCGAGAATTAAGTCGCCTGATTTTTATGGTTATAGATACATATCTTATTTAAATAATCTTTTTAAAAACCCTCAAAAGAGGACAAAAAATAGATATTCATTGATATCCCTACACACGGAAATCTTTAGTAAAAGGCGAAAGATTTATACGTTATGTGTAGAAAACAGAACAAAACTTTAAATTTTGAAACGAGCTGAATTTATGTTGCATTATGATTTGATATATTATTACTGGATGCTTTAAGATAAAGATATTTAAAATAAAACTTACTTTTAATAAATAAAATTGTGTTAGTTTTATTAAATAATTATTATAAATAATTTATTAATGAAATTCAATAATAATCTAAGATTTTTATGTTCTTTTGTAATAAACTGGTATCATCTAGGCCAGTGGTTCTTCAACCTGAGGTCCGCGAAAGATTCCAGGTAAGATTTATTTAAGTAAAGAAGTTTCACTATCACGCTCCTTACTGAGTTAATGAGCGTTTCCACCTCTTCTTCTAGTGTTTCTTCACTCTTCTAGGCCAGCTTGATTGCCATCCTCCACGTTTTCTAAAAAATTGGTTATTGTCTCTCTCTTAGGAAAAAAATACAATCCTCCACATCAGTTCTTCAATGATAAAGATAAATGTCTCCTCTTCAAATCGAATTTTCGTAGACACAGAAGTGCTTGGTAAGGCTTTTTTTCATTTTGGCATTTTCAACATAATCTCCTCTACATCCAAAGCACACACCCAAATAACTCAAATGATCAACATTGCTGATACCACTCAGTGGTACTCCTGTTGGAAAAACTTTCTATAATGTGAAATTCTCATGGCTTTAGACTTCTCTATTGAGAGATTAAGCCACGGGATTTACATCACCAGAGAATTTCTCCCAAAAAAATTAGTTAGCCAATCCGATCTTTGGGAGCCGCCCGCTCAATAGCCGCCATCATCCTGTCTGACTTCCAAGAGGTCGTTGAACAGATAGACAGAAAAATAATTATGGTTCTTTTTAGTTTTCAAATTGAAACTGGTATCCAATTTTCTCCACGTGAAACATGCCCACAACTCATGAACCTCTCTATTTAGGAAACATTAATTGTAAGTTTAAAACTTGCGAAACATTAATTGTAAATTTAATTACCTTAAAATCCTAGAATTATTTTTTTGATTAATTTTATATTTATTAACATCCAAGTATTTTATTAAGGCTCAATTTTTCAACCTGATTGGATTTTTTACATTTAGATCTCCCTCCACATATGTTTTTGACAAATATGTAGTCCACCAGCGAAAGCGTCTTGTACTATGCTTGTGTAAATCTTTTTGATGTATTTTACATTTTCCACATCACGAGGAATTTGTAAGCTTAAAATTACTGATCTTTTCAAATTTGAAAAAAGTTTACCAGAAAAATTCAATATTGATTAGAATTAATTTATACAACACGTTTCATGTATAAACGAGGTCGTTAAGCAAGATTATCTAACAGAAAAAAGCCCTTTCAAGTCAACAGTTTTCTCGTAAAAGATTATTCCATGTCTCATTTAACATTTTATCAATTTGCCAACAGGTTAAGAAACATCAATTCTACCAAATGTCTCCTTTCCTTCATGGCAAGTGAAAATTTAGTCATACTTTGAAAAAAATAGCGACCCGCAGTGCATGGCCAATAGACCCACTGCCTAGATGATAACAGTTTAATATTTAAAGTAAAATTAATTAAGTGGTAAGAATCACTAAAATCCATAAATCTGCATGTATTATTTGAAAATTATAGTAATTAACGAAAAAGGTCATTCAACTCACTCAATATAGAACAGAGAGATCTCTTGAATTCGGAATCCACGATCGTGTCAATCTTAGAAGATAAACGTCCAGTTATGGCTCTCCCATTTTCCATCAAGTTCAGAACCTCTTCTCTAGATTGGTTGGTTCCATCAAAATATTGATTATTTTGTAAGTAAAATAACTCTTGCTGAAATAGACGAGCAGCAATGAAAAGATTGAGTTGGAGTCCGATGTTTTGGGGAATCATGGACTGTTGTGGCTGCTCGAAATAGTGATTACTCAAATGGGAGTGATCATTCAGATTAGATTGGACCGTTTGGCCGTCTTCGGGTTCTTTAATTTTGGCATTTGATTTTTTTTCAAGAATATCGAGATTCAGTTTAAGGGATTCGAAGGTTGTGATGATCCGTTCGTTTATAATGGGAGCCAAGACCTAGGGTTATCGACAAAACCAAACAATTTCATTTTTTTCATTTTCATTAATATTATGTAGCCTAAATCTCCTATTACTATCCATGTTGAAGCAGTCTCTCCGAGGATGGTGAAACTTGATGTGCATCTTCAGCGTACTTCCCTGACTGGTACGATGCCCACATTCTCCACAAAAGTAAGGTCTCTCTCCTAAAGTTAATTAATATTTCAAATTTCGTAGTAAATTGCATTAAAAGCCCAAATGGAGTGATCCACCAAGAGATCGAGTCATACCTGTGTGAATTCTCATGTGGACGTAGAGATTGCTGTAATAAGAAGACTTGTATTTGCATAACACGCAGATAAAAGCTTTCTTTTGCTTTTTCATAACTCCATTAACCTTCGACTATCAACCAAGATTACCTTCCTCCTCTCTAAACTGAAGGCTGAACCGTCCATAAAATGTATATAATTTTACATGAACGATACAATATACTTTATACACGTATTACGTCACACTTCAATTTAATTCTAATGAATTAATTATCTACCTTATTCTTACGGGCTATGGGAGAATTTGGTGCTTATGGTGACCACGGATATCAACTGGAGGAGTCAATGGTTTCATGGACGGGTTCTGAGTGTGCCAGACGAGAGTCTCATAGACGCTTCTCTCGAGAAAATTAGTTACTTTATGCCTATACTTCCAGTCGTCTCGATATCAATGAGAACATTAAAAATAAAAACAGTTGTGGGGAAGTAATATAGCCACGTGACTATGACGGTAGAAGATGTTATGTGATAAACGTGGGGGAGTAACACAGTCACGTGACTATGACGGTGATGAAATAATATATATTTTAGCAAAATTAATTAAAATTGATTTTACTACCAATGTGAAAATAATAATTGTCTAAGTTTATAAAGTTTGCTTACGTCATCGAATAATGAAGTTTATTAATAAAATTACTTGTGGATTATATACGGATTACTTAAATTAATCAAAAATGGTCCCCGCCGACATAATCGACGTTGCGTTGCTTCCATGATTGAAACGGAGATCAACTGAGAAGCCACTGAGTCTCACATTCGTGGTGACTTTTTAGTGTAAGGTAATGCTAGTTAATCCAGGGCATATCCAAGACAGTGAAAGTGTTGTTGAATTCTTGTTTTTTTTGTTTGCGTGTGAGTTCCAGAAGACAATTCGGTTCCGCAGTGTTGAAACAGAGATGACGTTATCACTCGTCAACCCCAAAGCATCGAAGATGCGTTTAACTTTAACCTCATGAGATTCGACAGGGTACCTAATGATTTTGGTCCACAACTTGCTACACTGAGCCATAATACATGTTTACAACAAATTTTTGAAACATCTTGGATTTTTAATTTTCCCAATGAGGGGTCTTGGGAAATCAGCACACTTGAAGAGTTATATGATGCCTTAATATCTACCAAGGCCGCATTTTTTGCAATTGTAGCTGCAAAACTCTGATGGATTTTTGGATAAATTCAAAGAGACACGGATAATGTAGGGTGCTCAAGTTACACGGAGAAATGCAAACAGATAAATCTGTCGACTCCTTTCTTTAAGAGTATAAAGAAATTTGAGAGCATATAATGAAAAAACGAATTTTACTATTAATTGACCTTTCTTGAAACATCAAAACATCTTTGGTTTCTCGATCAATAGTGGCTTTAGTGTCCTTGACATATTGGCGCAAAGCATGACTGAAACTCTATCCTTGAAATTTTTATATTCGCCGAAAGGTGATTTGCAAATACTCCGAGAGAGAATCAATTTATAAAATATTCCTGTCTCATCCAAATTATAAATATTTTCTGACGAGTAACTCTTTGAAACTTCAATTTTTTTAAAAAGCCATCAATATTCGTATGTTTTTCGGTACGCATTTCGCCGTGTAATTTACGCATTTGAAATCCATGTCTTTTTTTAAATTTCTCCAAAAACTCGTAAGAATTTTTAAACATAGTTTACGAAAGTTCTTTAGAGAAAAATTCTGCCTTATGTAATATTAGAGGATCGCTCAATAAAGCACCTTAAATGTTAGAGTAAATAGTCTACCTTTTGAATCCATCCAATCAGATTTTCATCAAGCTCTGGGTATTTTAATTTTTTACAAGTTTTTAGTTTAGGATTTCTGTTCTTGAACTGAAATAAAGCGATTCTGCATTCATTAATATTGCATTGATTGTCCTTCTTGAGATTCTCTTTCTAAAAATATAAGAAAATTTGTAGCATATCTTCTGACATGGAGCTAATTTATTGGTTTCTTTATATCGCAATATTTCCACTTTTTGAGCAATTGAAAGTCTGGTGTTGCCTTCAAACAGGAACATTCCTACACATGCTTGCTTTAAATTATTTAAATTTTTAAAAATTATTAAAAAATAATAATAATTTTTAAAAATGTTGCCAAATCTCAGAATTGGCAAATTTAAGAGTGGCATATTTGAGAAATTTTACTGTACTAGTGGCAAACGATACCCAGAAGAAGTAAGGGACCATTAGATAGGAAGCAAGCTTGTTTATTGGGTAAAAGAGGACAACGCAACTGCCAATCGAAATCAGCATGGCAACAGTATCAATCCTGGGAGTCTATATCCGAAGAAAATTGGAGTCCACACAGCATTGAGACCTAATTGATTCTTGTGCCACGAAGGCATTCGTTACAGAAGATTCTCCACTACTCCACACAAGATATGAGGCGTACCCCATTGCTGAAATATTATTAATAGCTCACTTGAGTATAAAAATAAGTCCATATTGGAGGGAATATCCATTTTGGAGGAGACCAACTTGGGACAACATCTTTATAGTTTCTGACATACGAAACACCGCTTATCCTTGAAAATGGATATGTAACCGCAAATGGAACATCAATTCTCACTAAAGCAGATAAATTATTTATTGATTAACCCCGGGGTCACCGAGAAAGAAAGACAAAGTAAAGTCAACTAGTTAGGTGATCCCAGTTCCCGCAACCAAACGTGCCATCCTAGGCATGTGCGTCTCCATTGTTCCCATTGTCGAACAGAAATACCTTCGTTGATCCTTGCAGAGGAAGCCGATTGGGGAAGGAAATTTCTTAGCCAATCGATTTCCTTCACTTGAAAAAACAGAGGGGTTAATTTTATTTTTTAAAGGCCAAGAATCAACATTAAATTAAGGAAAAGAAAAAAACCACAATTATTCCGTCCACTTGAGAGATCACCTCATCTTTGCTTGATGTTCTTCATGCGGTCCCACGGACCTTCTGCAGCTCTCGCTGCTGGCAGGCGTTCACGTGAGATGATCCCACACCCATTCTCCCTAAATCCTCGAAGAAGTTAGGGTCTACCAAAGAAAACTTAAGAGTTCCAATTATTGAGTATTGGAAAGCTTTAATTTTTTTAAAGTGTATTATGCGAGGTTTGTACCCAAATCGGTGTACCTGTAGCTAATCATTGGCTCAATGTTCTGAGTAGATAAGGAGCCTAACGATTGGTTCAAAGTGGATAGCAGAAAATGGGAAAAAGATCGGATGAACCACGGAGGAAGACCAATAAGCTTGGATCCTCAATTGGAGACAATGAGGACATTGTTGAGAAAGATCCTCTATACATTTCGCTAAACAAGTTAAACCTGTCCTAATGTATAATTCGTCAACGTGGGCGATGTCCAGAGCTGAAGAACTCAGGATAGACTCTCTTCATCGATACTGCCCAGGGCATTCTTTGAACTGAATTGCCCGAAGAGAATCAACAAGAAAACTCAATAATGTTTGCTCTACTGGTCCTTTGAGCTATTACTGATCTATGGTGGAGGCTTTTCAGACACATACTAAGAATGGAAATTGATACACCCCCTAACACTACGATGGAGGATACTTTATTGAAAGTCATGTAAAGTGTGTAGTACATTCTTCTGCACTTGCAGTCTTAGATTCGTGTCAAACCATTTTCTTAGAAGAGTGAACAGATTCTCGATCGTTCAGTGACCCTTTGACACATTATCTCTGGGGGAGTTACTATGTCATCTGAATATTATAGTAGTTGTGGTTTGTCGTCGGAATTGGCTGGAAGGTCGAATAAAAACATATTACACAGGGGTGGTGACGAGGGGATCTATGTGCCAGCAGTTGGGCAGGAACTTTGAGACGGACTTGAAAGTTGTTGACACGACCCTTCCTCTTCTTCCACTGAAAAAGTTCCCAACCACTCTTTAATTTACTTGGAATATCTGAGCATCTTCCTAAGTTCTCGGGATTGACTCGAAACCATTTTGTATGTGAATAGAGCATACTGTGGTGTTTTGATCCCCGTTTTCCATTGTAGGCCATCATAAATGAATCGTGCTAGTGTAGTGAGATCGGTTGCCTTTGAGAGACCCTTTTTGAATCCACGTTCGAGAGGTATGAGCAGACCATGTCGAAAATTAATTTCTCTAAGATTTTTAAAGAGAGATATAAGTCTGGTTGTGAGTTAGCAACCCGACCTTACTAACTTGCAGGAGACAGCACTATTATGTAGGACGCAGCAAACCCCATAGATCGGTCAGTCTTGGAAATTGTAGAAAAGCAGTTTAGTAATTCAGGACATTCAAAAAGGTAATTTACTGTCAATTGGGAGAAGACGCAAATAAACAGAGGACATTTTTACATCATCCAATTTACGTATGTACATCGTAGTGCCCACATCGTAGACGAGGCAGGTTTATCCGGATTTCCCTTGGAATTTTCTGTTCTTGGCCAGATCCCTCAGTGTGTCCAGGTCGTCGCCAGATGCCAATGTTTACTTTACGGTTTCAGATCGTTTTGTAAAACGAACGGGAGGGTCGTTCTCGGTCTTCCACGAAAGAGTTTTACATGGGAGGAGTAGTAATCTTCCATAGCGATATTCGGGATGGATGTCGGGTCCAACCTCAGGACGTGTCCAAAAAGTCTCCAACGAAAGCTAATGATCTCGAGACTTATTGATGTGCCAAACTTAAGTTCGAAATAAAAATAAATATTTATATTTTGTATAATAATTTTAAATATATATAAAAATATAGATAACTTTTTGAGCGTCACGTGGTGGTAATGAGGTGCAACGTGCTTATAACAGGTAAGGGTTACTTTTAAGACAAATAGGAACACCTGGAAGCGGTAAATCACTTCTGGTTAAAAAACTGCTTGGAAACTACAAAAATTTTGTCCACTACGAATTCGGGGCCTTCGCCATTAAAAACTGTTTTGTGGAAGACGAATACGACGAGGACTTCAAATGCCAAGTAATCGATGACGAGAAGGTTTGAGTCGACAGTTACCGTAGGCTGCCGCGCATATGGCCAAACTTATGGCGGACGGTAATTTCATCGTGGACTATCACGGCTGCGACCAGTTCGAGGATGATTTGTTTGACATTGTGGTGGTACTTAGAGTGGAGCTCTCAGTTCTTCGTCAAAGACTTGTTAGTCGGTGAGCAGGTAGTTGTGACTTATAGTGGTTATTCCGATACCAAACTCACCAACAACATGGATTGTGAGATATTTGGAGAGATCCAAATTCAAGCAGAGGATACATTTGAGGAAGACAAAATTGTAGTCCTCGACAACAACAACGAGGAGGATTTGAATAAAAATATTCAAATTTTAAAAGAAAAAATTAATTATTTTTTTATTTGAATAAAATTATTGTATAGTGACATTATATATTTTCTGAATTCTGGTAACGATTTGAGGTATTGTTCCTCGATTGGCACCTGGTCTGGACTGATCGCCATTATGAACTTCTTAAGGTTTATTTCTTCCTGCTTGTTCTCTACAATAGCTTGCTTTTCCCTCAAAATCTAAAATGTAGCGGTTCTCATACATTGCTTAGATTTTCTATCTTTGACTTAATCTTGTGTCTGTGTTTAGCGGCTGCTAGTCTGTTTTTTTCTCGTAGGTCGACCATTACTTTTTCACTTTCTGAGTGTTTAATATATCGGCTAATAAAATTCAATATATTTGTGTTACGTTTTTGTTGCAAAATTTATTTACGGCTTTCTAAAGTTCTAACAGATTCCATTTGTTTGTATAATTGTGCTTAGATCCTGGGCAGTTTATTCTGTCTAAGTGTTGACTCTGCCTTACGGAAGAGACTGAAGAAATACTCGCAAAGTGAGATGGTTTTCACAGCCCAGGAAATGGTCATCGTACTAGACAATTTCTACTGTGGTCGGTAGGCTGAACTGGGGACATGGTGCATTGTGACATAGTTAATGTCTTAATCTACCAAGGTGAATAGCCTCGTGTTCCACTTCCTAATGCTCTCAGGAGACATTGAAAACCTGAAGTTCTGATATATGGAAGCAACACTAATGTCTGACTTTAAATCCCGCCTGTACAAATTTGGAGTACCTGACTCAAGTATGGATTTTGTCAAAACAACCGATCTGGATGAGCACGGAAGGGTGAGCTCAGCACGCCATGGTAGCTCTACTTAAACCTTGTGATTAATAGAGGTGACTGTGCGTAAACCTGCAGTCACCAATGTAGTCAGTCGACATATCCCTAATAAACAGAAATCTAAAGAATAGTTCTATCTAAAAATAAACTATTAGTCGTTAAATATGCTTATTCGGGACCCTTTTCAGAGCTATTGATAATCACATCATTGTATACATTTCATTGCACTCCCGATAGTGTCTGCGTCAAATGCATCCGTAAACTGGAGGTCACCTAAAATTTAACTTATCAATAACATTGTATAAGTTTTTGTTTGTTAGAATATTAAAAATTTCCTAAAATATGACAATTTAAGCTGCCTGTAGTTATTCGTGAAGGAGTTGATGTCTGAAAGCAAAATTGAGATAAAAGAGTTCTTCGGGTCCTCGCCGAAATATAAAAGGCAGTCGTTCGCCAGTTTCTGGGAGTAAATTATCTTAAAACTTCAGTTTCCGTTTTCTTTGATTTCAAATTCTCAAAATATTGCAGATTTTCAGCCAGGAAGCCTTTCAGTTGACTTTGACTTTTAAGCTTAGAAAAGCTGTTCTCAAACTCTTTGTATTCCACATTCAGATCCTCGAGATGTTCTTACATGAGGTTACAAGGGTACCAAAGTTACTCATTGTATAGTTCATGTCAGGGAAGTCTGCGAAAAAATCCTCGAGTTCTGGAAAAGTCTGATGCAGTATTTTCACTATGAAATGCAGCAATTTGTCTTTCCCGTTATTTGCCTGTATTTCACACAACTAAGCTGATGGAACAGAGGACCTTCTCTATCGAACGAATCTTGAAGCCATTGGCGGGGACTTCTTTCCATAATTCATGTAATTTCCGACAGCAAGAATAATCTACGATTAAGCCAAGTCAACCTCCAAAACCTTGAAAAGCTTATCCGAGTTCATAATCTTGGAGATGATCTTGTAGATCTCATCGTAAGACTAAATTACTAGATTTAGGGACTTTGATCAGATGCTCAACGGTACTACTATAATTTTTAAGAAAAATCATGGTTTTGAGCGAAGCGTTTAATTTGGGCACTTTAAGCAACTGGGAGTTACAAAACGCAATACTTTTAGAAAAAATTGATCTTCTGAAGCCAATCGGCTGATCTCCTCTTCGTTATTTAATATTTTTTTGAAGACTTCGATCTAAACGTGGACAGCTAATCCTACTTCCTCGTCGGTTGGGTTGGCTTGCAGCAAAATTTGAATCTTTTCAATGTTCGCGTTTTTTACGTCGAATCTATTTTAACAGCAATCTGGACCTTTCGATTGTATCGATGATCGTGTCGATTTGATCCCCGATATTTTTCATTATAATGACTGGAATCATGAACAAGGACATTTACAAATATTTCGGTGACGATCTGTCGAGAGAAGACTGGGTCTTTTTATTGAAGCGATTGATTCATGCAACGACGAATTAGATAGCGATAGGGATATACTTTTTTTGACACTTGATGAAAAGATCTCTTCAATTTCTGCCAAGTCCAAGTCCTTTCAAATGTAACTATCGTCGAATACACTGTAGAGACCCTCCACGTCGACGTGTTCATAAACCGTGTTTTTGGCCTTCTTTTCTGTGATCGCGGCCAAGTGGATTTTCGGAAGGGGGTCGCTTGGTTTTGGAATGTTATATTTCGACTCTTTTTCTGGGTAAAAAAAATTTTAAACTTGACTTTTTATGGTTCATTGATGGAGGGGGTGGCGGTGGAGGACCCTGGAAAACATTAATAAGTAAATACAGGTTCAGAACTATTAGTCGGAAATAGAGAAGGTGGAGGAGGCGGTGGGGAGACGCTGTTGGGCTGAACATCCGTTTGTGCGTCTTCAACAGGCTTCGGAATCTCCTCTGTTTCAACCATGGAACCTTTCTCTTCACCGGTGGACTACTAAATTAAGAGATAATTAACTGGCTCCGGCGGTTTTAAATTGTCCTCAGTTTCAGTGGTGGTAGCTATTTCATCCTCCCAATTGAGCTATCAAATAAAAATGTAAATAACTTTCTTTTTGGCGAGTGGCTTCAAAGTGTTCTAAAATTATTCTCAAATCGACCTCTTTGATTAGAGAAGGACGGGTCTCCTTACACTGTTTATTGCTAGCCTAATTGGTCGAATAACAGGAAAACCTTTTCTACCTCCGGGAGTAATTCGTTGATCTGTTTTAATATTCTTTTGTACTCCTTGTATCTCTCAAAGATTTTGTAAAAATCGAATTTTCTGCTTTGGTACCCCTCACTAGACTCCTTTATGGCATTCCCAGATTTGTTGACCCAACATTCTAAATAAGCATCGAATTCCCCGTGAAAGAGCTGGTATTCCAGCGCCAATTTCTTGGTGTTGTTTTTTATTATTTTATTAATGTAGGTGTCTATGAATGTTATAGCGTAGTTCTAAATAAACCACGTGCTATACCGACAACTCCCAGTCGTTGTTCATTTCGAGGATCCTTAATATTACCTCAAAGTTGTGATGTTCCTGGAATTTCTGAAATCTCATAAACCAAGAACCCTGGTGAATCTCTCAACAGCCGAAATGACAATTTTATCATTGCCGTAAAATGCGATCAAATTCATCAGATTGAGGACATGGAAGGTCGTCCTTTACTAGTCAGAAAAGTCAGTAACCCCTCGTGGCGAGTGAAGATAGTCTCGTACAATATTTCAGCCAGTCCATCAATCTCGATCCCGTTATCATATCCAACCTGGCGTTGTAACCACCAAGAGACCTTCTTATTCATGATATCTTTCACGCTAAGAACTGCGTAATAAATATTTTTCCGAATTTCATGCAATTTCGCATTTTCGTCAAACGAGTCCATGATTTTTAATCTTTTGCTCCCTGGGCTGCTTCCAAAGTAGTTATGTTTGGTATTTTTCTTTTTGAGGGTTTTCACGAACCTTCAATTAACACAGAATAGACTTTTCCTGGAACTTAACCAGCAGTTCTAAAAGTATCTTCATTCCCGAGTTTTCGGGGAAATGAATTCTTCCAAAAATCTAAATTTTCGGTGAGAAATAACTGAATGGGCTGAGTTCTGAGGGAGGCGTCAAGATGGAGCAAATCCTTTGCTGCGTTTATGTTATTTTTCTAGGTTGGGAAAAATGAGAACCTTAAGGACACTCTTCATCCTCTTCACAAAATCTAATGGAGTTTTCGCACATTTTACAAATTTCTGAGTAAAAAGGAGGAGTCAACCTGTAACATGATGAAATCAAGTTTTTTTAGTTCATTGAAATTTTCGACTTCCTTCTTTACCCCCGCATCCAAATCTAGGCCACTCTAATTCCTATTAATCAAAGCTCAAACCAATATTTCTTGGAAGTCTTCTATAATATTCTTGTTCTCATAATAGCTGCTGTTTCTTGTCATGTTTAATGTGATAATATGCGTCGTTTTTAATATTATAGGAAGAGAGCTATAATTATTCATTTTACGTGAATATCATTAGTACTAAATGGAGTCAGGACTCGCTAGATAGATATGAGGAACTGAATCTTGTGTCTGGGATCACTCAATTGGTTGGGTCATAATACTTCTGGTGGTCTTAGTGCTAATAGAACTCGAATAGGTAGAAAAGTTGAACTAGTGATTTGTGGCATAGCCCTAGTGCACTTGTTGTTTCCATCTTTTCATGGTGGATGGAACTTCTACTCCCCTTATTTAATAAGGTCAGAGAACATCAGAAACTCGAAGTTTTGAAATAAGTAAACATAAAATTTTGCAATGTCTGGGTTCGAATCCAGTTGGGTCAAGTTGTGAATTGAATCAAATTGTCAGAAAGGCTGAACAATGTAAAGATTATGAGTAACGGTTTCCTAGCTAACAGTGCTCACAAAAACCATATTAAAGGCCAAAATATTTGAATAATATAACTGATGAGAGACGAATTGCTTTGGAAACTATCACTTCAGCCGTAAGAATGCTAAAAGAAGGTCCATTAATGGCTTTATAGGGAGATTTTGATGAGGCAATTATTGAACGAAATTAGATCTAGAATAATTTGAAACGACTAACTAATCTCGTCAATGATAATGTAGGAGCAATGTCTTAGAAGACTTGATCTCTACAATCGGAGACAAGTATCCACGTCTTTTTTAAAAAAAAGAAGTTTTAACCAAACTAATAGGAGAATATTCACTCACCCCTTGACTATGAAGAAATACTTGAGTAAAATACTAGTGGAGTACAAGGAAACCTATTGTATTTGCCTCAATATAAAATATTTTAATTATTTATTTAAATTAAAGTAATATTTATGAAACATTATTAAACGAAAATTATAACCAACTAGTTGTGAGTAATATTAGTGGGATAAAATTCGAAAGAAATATTCGTTCTAAAATATAAGCAAATAAAACTTCCAAGACTCCATCTTCTGGCAGATCAGTGCAGTGGACCGCATTTTGTACAACGTTCGCTCCAAATTTGGCTCTCAGGCTGTTGGGGCGTAAATGAAGCGCAATTTCCTATTCGAAATAAAACCGAAACATTACAGGATCATACGGACCACATAATGACCTGAACATGTTGACGATGTCAGAAACGCCAGGGTATTGGATTTCGAGGACAACACAGGGTCCGCTAGACAGTTCCTCGACCATCTCTGAGTATTGAGATAGAACCCCTTCTATACCTCCAAAATAGCGTACCCTTATAAATATCATAAAATTCCGCAGAATTAGCTTTGTTCAAATTAAACATCCCCAATGCGGTGATCTCAAAGTTGTTATCCTGGATGAACTGGATGATCTTCCCCATATACCCTAACATAGTACTCCCAAATATCACCATTCTTGATCGAGTGAGGCTTAATAATTGCACATGAGCAATTATTAAGCTGTGCTGTGGCTGAATAGGTTTTAAGTAGATCCTCAACCTCGGGGGATGCACACAAGCCGCATTCTAGCATTATAATATACCTCTTACTAATGTCCCCGACTATTGTAAGCCATCTTGCCACGGCATCCTTACCTCTCATCTCGATTCCTACTGCTTTGCCGGAATAAGGTCTTCATTTTGCAAAATTTGGTACCCTGAGTTAACTGAATGGTCGTCTAGACTGACCATCCTAATATTCACTATTATAAGATTCGCCGCCTCTGCAAGCTCCAATATGTGGCCCAGCTGGTCCAGCCCGCTTCCATAGATTAACCCATATGTTCTATATTTAAGGGATATCCTCACTTTTCGGACTTTTCACTGCATTCAAGTTCCGTGAATTTATCGCCATATTCCGTCAGGTTTAGCTGTCGTCCATACACATTTATAATCCCACCCAAATATATGTCCTTATCTCCGATTCCGCGAATAACGGATCTTTTAAGGAATATCCTCTGGTTTTTTACGTCATACTAGTTACTAAGCATTCAAAATGAACCATCTCAAGTGATGAATCCCCGGGGTAGTAGCACAAGTTATATTTCCTTATGAGACATGCCCTCTCGTCAAACCACTCGGCAACATAACTGTAATGCTCATCGTGGATATTCGTCTAAGATTATGATCCCTAAGGTAACCATTATGTCTCTTGGTTACTTTATTTTATTTTAGTTATTTTATTACAATTTTTTTAAATAAATTAAATAAATAACATTTAAATATGGATTAAATAAATTCAAAAAAATCAAATAATTGAAAATATATAAAAAGAATTATTCACTGCTTTGAGGATCTCGACTCTGACTGATGGTTTAATAGTAGGATGTATGCCATAATATTGGTCTCGATTTCCTCCACTGACTACTTAGTTGAAGGTTTTTCTTCCTTTACTCTGTTACCTGTCTATTCTTGTTCCACGAGATTAATAAATAAAATTCTCTACTCTACAGGACCCTTATAGCAGGTGACTTAAGAAGATATCTTTATAAGACTATCGAATCACCATTAAATTAAGTGGGAGACATGTTATGTGATCCCAACCTCTCTCAGTAGCCAACTCATCTTAACTCAGTGTTCTTTACAAGATTACCTGCACTATCATATTCTCGCTGTACAATATGGGGTTGAGTGAGCTCACTCAAATATGCCCCAGTCCTCCAGACTAGGGTCTCAAAGATAGTATGGGTTTTCAAATGGGGGAAACTTTTTTAGAGTTCCAGTAGTATTCTGGTATCAATAAATTCATTTTTTATAAAATTTCTAAAATCTTATTTTTTTCCTTGTCATAAAGAGAAATAAATTTCCGTATATTTCCAAAATTGGCATTATTGCTTGCCAAATTCCAAATATAATGAAAAAACAACGTCAAAAATAAATGAAAGGAAAATTTAAATTCTTTCAGTACGATTTGTACAAGAAAAGTATAAGTAATATTCGGAATTCGAACTGTAAGGAACGCTCTATCATCCACGTGGCTAAAAACCCGCCTGGTAACACTATTCACTGATTTTAGGGTACAATTTGCTTAAAAATCTTTTCATACCTTCAGCAATACCTCCTAACGTTCCCGTTCCCCCACGTGTTAAACCAGTTTTACCATCGAGTACAAGAGTACCACCTTATATCGGAATTCCAAAGTTACCAAAAAAGCCTGCTCCCCCAATACCTCCACCAAGGCGAAGACCAGATCCGAAGAAGATTGTGGCTTTATACAAACCAAAGTCTCATATCCCGAAGATTCCAGTTCCTGTACCTCCTCACAAACTGCCAAACAACATGAAAAAAAAGGCACCACTACCACCATGTCCAGTCTCATCCATGCCCCCTCCTTTTATTCAGAAGGATATCTCCAAACTAATCGTTACCAAAATTACTCCAATTATTCCTAAAATTCTACCTCCATGCTATCAACATTCCCTAGTTGTCCCAAAAACTCCACCCCCGCACTGTGGACATCTTTTCACGGAAGGTAACTGTGAATCAATTATTACTAGAATTAGTCTCCAAATTCAAGTTTATTGAAGTCAATTGTTTCCCCTTTCCTCCTGCCTTTACTTCTGCTTATAATAAAACTTTTAATAAATAAAAATTTTTATTACTTCACTCACTTTAAAGTCACACAAATCCCTTCATTTTCAGCCTTCTGATGCCTTGAGGACTAGTTCTCGTTTTTGCCTTCAAATTTGTTGATTTACTTAGTTCGTCTCACAGTAGGCTTATTACTAGGCAAACATTTTAAAATTTTTAATCATAAAGATTTAGCTTTTATTTTTAGTTTAAAGCCAAGAATCACCGACAAAATACAAGGAAATACGTGACTGTAAGGTGATCCAGGCCTCCTTGAGCAGCCATCTCACCTTTGCTCCTATAAACATTTTTAAACCAATAATCACAGCTCAGTTAAGAAGGAAACACGCCCACTAGGTGATTCCAACTTCCTTTAGTAGCCTTCTCAACTTTTCTCGATGTTCCTCTCGTGACCCAACGCACTTTCTACACACTCGTGGAATACACCTGTGCTTTCTATAAAAATTAACCTATAAACTTTTTTTTAATTTAATTAATTTTAGATTAAACAGTCAAAAGAGCACTTATTTAGGGAGCTTGAATGGCCATGATGTTTCCTCTGAGAATAACTGTCGAGATACAATCTCGAAGGCATTCAGTTTCACGTGGATCCTTGGTGACCCTTTGGATCATTGAGCCGATCCGATAAACTAAATTTTTAACCTTAGAATATAAAAAATAATTTTATTTTTCTTAGTATTAAAAATACTTAGAAAATTATAAGTTTAAAAAATTCACGGGTCCTGTATGGAAGGGTCTGATCTTTATTGGGTACCAACCTAACAGTTAATCAACAATAAGCTGAACATACGAAGGAAAGTCACAAGCTTTCTTACAGTAAGCCATCATCCTCACTTTCATTTATTTTATTTCAGAAACTCCAAGACCACCAAGGAAGAAGGAATCAAAACCTATTAAGTGATCCCAACTTCTAGTAACTCCCAGACTATATTAATTTACGAGAAAGAGGTTAAGAGAGTAAAATCTCAATTCACCCTGTTCAATATGACAGGAACTATAAGAGTGGTTTTGAATTATTCCTTGGGGATGTTCCGATACCTACAACTCAATCTCAGAAGATCCTTGGAGTCACTTTCGACAGTCACTCTAGTTACGCTAAGAAATTGACGACCAAGGGGCTTAGCAAGTGGAACGTTTGAAAGACCACTCACTGTAAAGAAGAGCCCGCTCCGTTCTGCAGCCTGTATCATCAGGTTTACTACCAAAAAATTTTTCAGCTTATCGAATACGCTTATTCCCTATGGAGATTTGCCCTTTTCCTTTTCGAAATGTCAGATAAGTCATTCATAACCAACGGAAAAAGAAGAAAACATTCAGTCCACGCAGTTGTGGGAACCCTTCCAGCGGATTGGGGTGAGAAAATGGTCCTTTTCGTAGGGCCCTAACACTGGGGTCACCTGAGACTGGTGGTTCACATGACGCCACTATATAGAATCAAGGATGAACATAAGAAAGGAGAAATCTTTAACCATGTAGTAACATGGAACCACGCTAACGTTGCACGGGTACACCACGTGACTCAAAATCATTTTATTTACTTCCGGTCCCTTCAAGTGAAAGAAACCAGTGGCTAACAAAAACGTTGCAGCCAAGAGTGGACGCTCCCAGAGATCCGACAAGTATGTTCTATAGAGAACTAGTAGGTGGTATTATTTTGATTAATCATTACATAAATCGATTAAATAATAAATAATTAGAAAATTAATTCAAATAGATTACTTAATTTGATGTGTGCCAAATTGTCTTATGAAATACGCACCCCTTTGATGAAAGCATATGAATACCCGGTTTACATCCTTCATGGGTTATTGTGCACAAAAAAGGACTGGATTAGGGTAGCTGAAATTCTCTGTGGTTATGGTATACAGGTAATTGCTTAAAACATTAAGGTTGTTTCAATCGATGCTAGAAATCATGGAGAAAGCGAATATTCCGACGAAAATGATTGTGAATCAATGGTAAGTGACCTTGAGAAACTGAGGACCGAACTGGGGCACTACAGAATCAGCATATTAGGCCATAGCATGGAGGACTTGTGGCGTTTTCGTATTCCCTTCAAAAAGTTGAATTCGTATAGGAGACTAGGGTCATTAGACTAACTTAGTCGAAGATCTCATCATTGTCGATATTACCCCTTTTACACAGAAAACGGGAAAATAGAAATGCTCCTAAACACTCTCGTTGATATCGAGACAAAGCTAAATGAATACTCTGAAGATTCTTCCTCTGATAACGTCATCAGTGACGTCATATCGGCAACGAACTCTTTGATCATGGTTCATCCGTATTCTTTATCATAGAGCGATAAATTGGAACGGTTTCTACAGAAGAATATTCTGCCTGTGCCGATGACTAGGAGATATCGGCTCAATTTTAATGTCCGATCTTTGAAGAAGTTCTACGATACTGCTTCCATCACGAAATTTGACATTTCCGGAAATTTTGAAGGAAGAACTCTCTTTATTGGGGGAGATAAGTCGAAAATGATGAGGTTCCCCTTTTCCTTATGCCTAGTCCTGAAAAGGTTAAGAGACTGGAGAAACATTTTCCCAATAACAAAGTTATTTATATGAAGAATTGCGGACATTCGCCTTATTTGGAAGATTTGGAAGGATTTGTGGAACATGTTAGGGAATTTTTGTTTTAAAATTTCCCAGAAAGCTGAATTTCTTTTGTTTACAGACTAATTGTTCAGTTTTTCTTTACTCCTTCTATTCACGAACAAGAAGTTTCCAATGATTAGGTAAGCTAAGGAGTTCCTATGATCAATTTTAGAGCGAGACAAAGCAATAAAATGTAGCTAAACTAAAGAAATGCTCGCTGTTTGGGATTTCTGCCCATCGAGAGATCTAGTTGAGATGCTGAGTGAACTCGTATATCGCTTAGATTATCCAATTCGATAAAAAGTCCAGAACTGCAGTCTGGGTTATCTAAGGTTTTCAGGAAACTCAAGCCCTCAAATCGAATTGAGACATGACTAAATATATGAAACTTGAATTTTCGTTGTAATGTTAAGAATTCGTTAGTTTTAGTTGTTAGTCTCATTAATTATTACCGACTTTCTGGCCGACAGACATTGGTCGTTCAACACAAATAAGGATTGACTGTGACATAATAATTCATTTAAAATTTCGTCTTTCACTGAAAGAAGATTTTTTAGCATTTTCATTGCCGAATTTAATCCTTTGTCTAGGTTACTTGTATCTTCTGACAAGACACGTGACTCTTCCACCAACCTATCACGTTTCATCCCTTATATTACTTATCTTCGAGACTATCGTAGTAATTTTCCATTTTCGGTCTACAAGAGTGTACCTCTCGTTGATATTTCACTAATTTCTGGGGGCTTCCTTCTCCAATTTCGACCACTCAGCAACATTATGGTACATCTGATCTCCGCGATTTGCTTCAAAATCTATAATCTTAGGTACCGAAAGACCCCTTCCAGTCTAGTTTTCAATTTTAAACGGGAGTCGTATCTCTCCCGAATAAGTGACAAAATTGTATGATTCACCTCATTCCAATGAGATTTCAGTCTCCCGTGAATGAATTTAGTATTTATTTTGACTTGCTTGACCAACGACTTCCCCGATGAGATTAAAGAGGATGATTCGTCCAATATAAGCTCTACTTTCTCAATCCAATTTTTCCGTGATAGCGATAAACTCCGTGAATCATATTTTTGGGGGTTGTTGGGTTTGTTGGAGACCGTCATATATCGGCAGTGTCTGTCGATGCTGTATGCCGTAGTCTTTTCATACAATTCGTTTTTCAGTTTATTCAGCATTTTTTGAGTTTTGCTTGATTTCAAACGAAGAGAAATACATTTTTTGTTCATCCACTTTTTGCCACGTGTCCTCAAACTCACACTTCAAATTTTCGATGAGTTCCAACTCCTATCATAAATATTTAAAATAATACAGTTTTTAGCTGAATTTCGACCTCTTGGTCCTCGAGGTGATCCGCCAATTGATTCTCAAGCCAGCCCATGCACTTGGCGGAAACTGTGAAGGGGATGCTTATTTTCTGAATGTTAAAACGTACTTGCACTCCAGTACTCACCAACTGCTCATGGACTTTGTTCAGTAAAAATAAATTATTTTGAGTTTCTTTTATCCAATGATCTACTTCATTGAGCCTCGAATCGAAGTGGAACGTTAATTCGCGAGTCACCCGTTTGCACGTGTTTTTTGAGGTCTCACACATATGAAATGACTCTTTTTGAATTTGATCGGATTCTTTCTGTAGTTTGTCGTAAAAGTCAAAATTTTTGTCCAACGTCGAGGTCCATTTCTGATAACTGACTTTGCTACTTCTCTGCATTGGGGAAATAAGCGGGAGACGAGCGATCCCTGAAGTTTTAAAGTCCTTGTATTTTCGATTGGATTTCTGTTGGATCCCACCAGGGTTAGAGCAACAAAATGTATTCAGTCTGGGAGGTAACTCACAGAAATTATTCATAGCCGATTGCCAAACTTTCTCCACTGGAGTGCATAATTTTACTTATAGATCACAATTAGAGTCCAAAAAATTATTTTTTTGTACAAAAACGTCAAAACTAATGGAAATAATGCTTTCTGTACTTCATCTATTAATTGATTTTATCCTCATTGATTGACCTTGATCAACACTTGAATCGCTTCATCAAAGCTGAACACATAAATGTTATTTTCTTTCGCCGACTATACTCTTTGGACGACTTTGAGGGACCGCGGACTGAACTCGGACGCTAGAAATCCGCTTATTAGGTCGTAGCATGTACGTCCCTTGCTAATTCCATCAAAAAAGTAAGATTTATGAGAAAGACTAGGAGAGTTAGACACGTGGTTAATGAATCGGAAGATTGAGGCGATGGCGTACATCCCCTCAAAGTGGATGCAATCTCTCGTTTCAATTACGCGGATGGGTGAAATGATGGAGTCGGAGACATCAGATATACGAAGTTTCGGAACGAGGAATCGTCGATACACTGCTCAGGTTCGGATCTCGTCTAACAAAATTTATTGGTACTTGTAAACGTCTCCACGAAGAGGAACAAGGGGACAATAAAAAAATCTTAGATAAACAATGTACATGTGGAATAGGGGGCGTTTTCAATGTTTGAAAGATCCGCTATGTACCTTGCCTCTTTTATTTTCAAAGCAGGAAGAGGTTCAATTTTGCTCGAAGCCTATCTCCCATTTTAACGGGGATGATCTAAAGTTCTTAGTTTGCACCTTTGACTAGAAAAATGTTAAGTGGTGGTTTATTGTAAAGTGTGAATTTATTAGGTACAATCGATCAATAAGCCAAATTAATTGGCCAATTTCAATAAATATTGATTCGTAATAACTGAAAACAATTATTGACCATAAATTCCTATTTTAAAAGCATAACTATAAATCCAACCGATTGAGGACAGCTTCGTTCAAATACTTTGGGGGACTTACAATTTAACAAATTATGGAGGAACAAGTAGATTCGAATTTTTACGTCCCCTGAATCTGGGATCGGTGGAATGGCACTCGTTCTGTAGCCACTACCAAACAAGCTATTTGGTAGTTTCTGGTAAGGGAGAGAAGCTAGGTCTGTTAGCTACAAAAAGGGATTTCTCCACGAGCAGGTGACCAGCATGAATACCAGATATACCTTACGGATCTTTGGGAGCGTCTGCTTTTGGTAGTTACCTTCCTGTTAGCCATCGGTTTCCTTCACTTGAAAGGACCAGGGGGAAACGGATGTCTTCTGATTCTCATGAATCTGCAACATCTGTTTTAAGAGGGAAATTACTTATTTCTTGAAGTGTGCCTTAGCAATCCTAAATTCGATGACTGGAAGATTGCCTAAACCTAAAAATCTAAAATTCTAAATATTTTGTGGTGAGTTCTAATCAGCAGCCTTAGCAAGATATAATACATTATCAGATAAACTCAATAGACTAGACTTAAATATGCAACAAAGATTGACTCAATTTTACTGCAGATTTATTGGTCTAAGTCATTCCTAAATAGCGTTCTCATGGTGGATACATTTTTTAAACTCAACATTTATTAAACAGTAGGATAAAATCAGGCATCAACTGTAAGAGACAGTGAGGGTTCCGCAAACGATGGCGATGCCAATACGCTGAGAAACATTTTTGTTCACGAAGATCTCTGAGACGCGTACCGATTACATTCCGAATTGCGTTGACTTTTTTTACCAAATTTCCACCCACTTATAGGTTTTGAAGGTGATTGAGAAGAAACGGAAGTGACCAAGTCTTGTTGTCTCTATCTGAGGAGAAAAACTAGTCAACTCCAACGATGATTTCGTTGAGGAAGGTGTGTCTGGGGAGTCTCCTAGACCTCATTTAGCAGGAAAGAGGATGGATTCCCTCCATGTCATCCAATGTTCTACAATAGCACATTTAAACTCCTCCCGCAGATTCCAAGCATCGGAAAAGGCCTTGTCAAATTGAAATCTCGAGAAGTAAGATCTCAGCCTTGATATATTAGTTTGAAGCACACGAATGGAACCAAGACCAAAGGGAACACCAAAAAAGGTCCTCAAATGGGTCAGGCAGCAATTAACCTAATTCTTCAGCAGGCAACATAGACAGCCATGAAGCATACTTCTAACAGTTTGACATTTGCCCAAACGGGAAATATCAGGTAGTTTCTTAGCGAATATGCTTTACTATCGATAAAGTATCGAATAAATGTTTATTATTAACAATATAATTATATTGACGGTTCTCACTGCAATTACGATATATATAAGTAACGGACGCTAAATTAAGAAGTATTGCTATTTTAATATTAAATCGAAAAGTCCCAGGTAAATATGCTTAAGGGAAACCTTGAAAGTCACTCGGATTCAGGTATAATTAGTCATCTTATTATCAGTCCGTAAAGTATATTTTAGAGTTTTACTCCAACGGGGATGATTTTGAAAGTGAGGCTGAGCCAGATTTCATTTATCGACTTATTCGAGTTAGTACTCTTATATTCGAACACTTTTAACTTAATCAATTAACTTTAATAAGATTTAAGGAATTCATTCTTATCGCCGAGAAATCCAATGCGAACAATATGCAATGTTTGACCGAATTTACAGATTTAGTAACAAGTCTTTAAACATAATTCAAGGAGTTGGGGTCACTTTATATATTTTTCAATTCCGACTGTTTTCAAGAGTCAACGGAGACTTTCCTGAATAAAACCTTCTCCCAAGAGTCGGTGACATTTCTTAGATTTAGTAGTAAGTGTAAAATAATCCCAGACCTGACTACCATTTGGAGCGGAAATAAAATAGTAAGAATTGATAAAAACGCCACCAAAACTGGATTTTCAAATTTTCAAAATATAAATGATTACAAGGCACTCCACAGAAGTGAATTCGATAAACTCCTGAGGATTTCATCTCTAGAATGGCTCCCAAATAATATAATTAACGACCAATACATCACGGGACTATATTCAAGTTAAATCTATGATTTATATTCAGAATCGATTTTCAACCGCAAAATTCGAAAATCAAACTAAAATGGATCAAACAACTCGGAGCTGAAGGCCCCAAACTCTTGTTTTCTATGTTCTCCGTCGAAAAGATCGCCTTCTATAATCTCATCGGAAATACCTTGGAGTTAAAACTAACCATTTCAATCGCATCCTCCTCTCTTTTGGATATAAGAAAATTCAGAAATTCCATCAAATTCAGATTGAAAGAAAATAACCTTGGAAGTGAGCAAATTACCACCGTTTCCCATATTCCGATTGAAATGGTCTCCCACAATGCAACGGAAATATTCAATTTTTTGGTCGTTTTTATTCTCCCCAATTTATATGAGCCCAAGTCTTTTCATATTAACTCCAAAATAAGCAGGGTGGTTGTGTCTGCCTGTGCGTCCGTGAGTGACCCCGACTTCTTCACAACGAATTCTAACCACCTTTATGTTTTCCGCGATTATTTGGAGTTCAACGCTGTACTCCCTGTATTTCTGAATGCGAGCATTCATTCCCCTAATTATGAGACCTCAATCTTCAATTTAAACAGCAGCACTTTCTGGAACTCATCGATCATCGAAAACTGGCTTCCCTTGGCTTATGCGACTTTATTGAAGGAGTTTATGGACCAAAGGCTGGTCCAGCCATATTTCATATATTCCTTATTCCCGAATCCAGAAGCCGTGAATCCTCAATTCTCTATTTTGGCAAACAATATCCTCAAAAGAATCCTAACGAGTACGACTGCCGTTTACATGGAAGACCAGTATGGAGGCTGCTGGACTGATGCATTGAGGATTTTTATATTCAACGAGACAAAATGGAGCACATTTACGGACCTTATTGTGAAAATAACCTCGAAATGCAGAGAACCAGTCGCCATTGTTCCATCCCACGTGGTCAAATCCCTAAAAATAATTTTTAATGAGAAATTAAAAAATTTGACCCAATCAAATGTGGGTTTTTTAATTCGCGGTTTCTCGCTAGACTTTTTGTCCCGTGACGAGAGATTATTGCTGTTGAGATTTTTGGTGACTGAAAGCGACTTCAAGTAAGCATGATTTTCTAATTCCAAAGAGATCTAATCGGTCTTCAATTGGCGCCTACCATGGACGGAAATTTTTCTCTCTTCAGGGGAAACCATGACGACCGCAAATTGTTCGTGAATTCAAACGAAGTTGACTCGGAAGTTGTTGAAATATTTAAGGACAAGTTCATCGACTCTAACATCCCCTCAGAACTCCAAGAAATGCTCTACCAGGTAGCTTCATCAGGTATACGTAAAATAGTCAGTTCAGGCCTCACTCAACTCTGCTTTATCGACGACACTGATCTTCCAAAGCTCATTAGAACCAGGATTGATGAAAAGTTACTGGAAAATGAGAACCTGAAAGTTGAGCACAAAGAGGGCCAGAGTTTGGAGAAAAATATAAGCCTGACCTGGAAAATTGTACAGAATTGGTCCATTCACAGCATTTCCAATATATCCGAGGTTCTCCTGGTTCCTTCCATGGACTCTGGTGGACGAATTCACGTTTCAAGCATAAATAATGATTTCATCGCATCTTCGTACGAAAATGAACGCATAGATGAAAATGCCTGCTTTCTCTTAAAATATCTGGATTCCCCCGTTGTGGAGGATCCTCTCATAGTCGAGACTTTGATGAGGATGAACTCACCAAACCGAATATATATCCGCAAACCAAATAAAAGAGGGGTTATGGAGATCCTAGAGACTGAGGTTCAAGAAAGGGTGCCAAGCACTAAAGAGTAGAATCTTCGAAGTTCCTGAAAATATTCGGACTTCTTTTCTGACCTTCATCGTGGACTCACAAATGCCAATGAAAACCTACGAACTGCTCAATTCAGTCGGATTTGAAAATAATGCCATGGAATCAGAAATTATTTTCAAAAACGCCAAATTATCGATCAATAAAAATTTAAAAAACCAAAGAAAATACAGCGTCTCTTTTTACGACCAAAATTCCAAATTTAATTTGAAAACCGATTACACACCGCCAAGTTATATGTCGGTGGACCATTGTTGACGACGAATACTCGACTCGGGAACGGGGAGTACCTTGAAAAAATAAGCGAAGTCGATGAGAACATGAAAGATCAGTTTTTGGCTTTGGAGGAAACTAAAAATCAAAATGACCGCCGTATACCTCGCCAGAAGTTTAATTGGGGAGACATAACCGCAGCTGATATCAAAAATATCGTTGAATATGGCGAAACCCGGGAAGAACCTCATTTTGACCAAATCTCAAGTTTGTTGAGTTTATTGGAATCGAACCAAGATCTCTTATTCCAGAAAATTGACAATTTACAACTCAAAGATTATTTGATCACCGCAAAGTGGCTTCCTAGTATCATCCAAACTCCTCCAGGATACCCAAAGTTTCTGCCATGGCACGGAAAGACTCTAAGCCAGTCCCTCTTCTCTCCACCGGAGATTGAGCTGCGGGAAAATTTAAATTTTATCGGGAGTGTTAGTGGGGTCCACAGATTTACCTTCTCCACGAAGCTTGCCTCGATTCTTGGGATTAATAACTTTCCCCCCTTACACGACGTCAAGGACCATTACTCGAACATTATGAAGTACCCCCAATCGGCCACGTCTGCGGAATTTAACAAATACGTCAAGGAATACTACTCAGAGCTATTTGATAGGATTAACTCCCACTTAGTGGACCCGGATGGTCTGCTATCTCAATTTCCGAGAAATTGGCTGTGGAATGGCCACTATTTCGTTGATTTCAAATGTAATTGCTTGTATCTCACAAACTTTCTTGAACCTCTGTCCGAATTCCTCAACCTCTTCCAAGTTAACTGGGAAGAAGACTTGTATTCCTATTTGTCCCAAATGAAAGAGAAGTATGCCAATAAAATCTTAACACACTCGGACTCGGAGACTCAAATGGACCTTTCGGCAATTATTTCCAGTGTTGAAGACTTTGTGGAGTTCAAGAAATCGAATGGAAGGGTACAACTAAAGAAAATGATTCTCCCAATATGCAGCGACTCAGACATCTCTTTCTCATATGGAAGTGACTGCATCTATTGCCAGCCAAATATTCTGGAAAATTTGATTTTAAGCAAAACTACGGGGGTATTTAAGAAGTACAACATTTTACATCATCAATTCTCCCCCAAAGTGGCCGAAATCTTAGGAATTCCCACGTGGTACGACGAACTGATACAAGCTAAAACTGGTTGCAAGGAAGAGCAAAATAATCACCTTGGTGATCGCACCTTACTAGTCAAGGAAGTCTTCCGTTTTGGGGAGTCAATTGGATCTTCGGAGATTAAATTCATGTACGACGACCGCCAGCTGGTCACTGGTGGGAAGAAAACAGGAAGTTTGCACCCAAAGTCGAGTTCTCTGTGGATTTACTTCAATTCTTCACTTCCATCATCATTTTTTGAACCGCGAAATATTCAGCTTCTAAATTTTTTTGGAATAATCTCGGAGAACATTTGTATCCTGAGTCTTAACCTGTTTGTGGAGTATGACTTCAACTCTGAAGATCCCCCGTTCAGAATAAACATTTCCAATTGTCCGAAGATGACTTTGGAGCACAGTGAGATACTATCTAATTTTGACGGACTTTTTGGATGTCGCATATCCCCGAGAAAGTTTTATTCCGGAACACTTATTCGGTGTCCTCTGAGTGAATGCCGCTTCTCAGACCCTCGCAATTCCAAAACAGTCCCGGGACATTTTGTGAAACGGTTTTTCAAGGACATAATCGACCAATCTCTGAAATTGATGCTTTATTTGGAAGGAATTTCTCGGACGTCAATTTACAAACACGAGGGTAGGAAAATTGAAAATTGCTGTTTGTTGTTTAATTTGAACAAATATTACACCGAAATGCTTCAGAAACCGACAAAGAGGATTGTCTCCGAGGATTTGTCCATCAAAGATGAAATTGTGAAATTTAACTCAGCTAAACTTGCCGAGTTGATCTCTTTATATCCGACCTCGGTGATCCCCAAAGAGAAAATACTCATTTTCACAAGCTGTGCCTACAATTTCAAAGGGTCGGTCACTGAAATTGGCCAAAAATTCATTGAATGTGAGAATGTTGACTTTTGCGACTGGGCTCTTTTAACCACGATTCAGTTGGTCGACTTGTACTCGAGATCAGCATTGGCTGTGAGCTATATAGCAGTTCCATATACGATTTCAAGCAAAAGGACCCTGGAATTCGGAAATTCTACATTTTCCCCTCTAAAAATGGAGGAAAGTGGACTTCCCACATGCTTCCACATCGCTTTGACCGGGCAAAAAGACAAAAAGGGGGTCCTATTGCTGAAACATATTTTTACGAGACAACATGAGGATATACTCCAAGCTTATGTCACGGATGGATACCTTATCCTTCTCGAATTCCTCTGCAAATCCCCGAACAAGTTGGATTCGATTGGGGATCTGTATTCATTCTGGCCCTTCAATGTCTCAAAGGAATACCTCCCGACTGTATATTCAATTTATCGCCAAATATTTTCACATCGTTCCAAAAATATTTATTTTCCGTCCATAAATAACGGGACAACCAGTAAAATTGCGATTTTTGACCAATCTGTATATGAATGTCCCCTTGTAGAAGATATAATCCACATTTATGAGAAGACACGTGGTTTTAGTATTCTAAAAAATATTCCACAAAGTCTGATTTCTTATATTAAACAATTTCTCCCAGAGAAGATGGAGGTTCATTGCATGTTCGACTTGGAAGCATCATATGCCTTTATTTTTCGAATATTGAAAGATATTGACGAAGGAAGACGAGACAAACTGGTCATTTATGCTCTGACCACTCTATTCGAGACTGTCGGAAGCAGACTAACTCAAATTCCTTGTATTCCGGTTAATTGTGGGGGAGGGAATTCAAATGTCCCCAGAATTTGGTCGAACCGGTGGATGACTTTATATTGCTCTTTGAAGACGTCAAAGAAGGGATATTCCCAATCAAAGTATATGCGGAAGATCAAGCGGTTATTGAAAGTCTCCGAAAACTGGGAATGACCTCTGAGTTCTTGTCATGGACTCAAATTATCGAAAGATTAGAGTTTATCCTATCAAAGGACAATAAACACATGAAAATGCCAAGAATTCAAGTTTTATTCAAATTTATTCACAAAAACCTCATCAGAGATGTCCCTTGTCCCCCAAAATAAAGAATGTCTTAACATCATCTCCCATTTTCCCGGTCAAACATACCAGTGGTGTCGTAAAACCAGACTTTGCTGCTTCTACCGATATTTATTTACCGGGATTTGAATCCTGCGTCTCAATCTTGTATTCCATCGTGGACCTTGAAGCTATTTCCGTGGTGGATAAACCTGAAATCTTAACTTTTTTTGGTTTAACTTCTCGAAAGCCCACCGTCGGTGCTGTAATCGACAATCTCCTAGCTCTCCCATATCTAATGAATTCGTCACAAGACGCTGAAGTTGAAATGTACGCCAATGATATTTATGATTTCCTCAATGACTCTGTAAATGAACAGAATAACGTTGATTTGATTTTGGAGAAACTCGAAAATAAGGAGTGGGTCTACTTTGAGGGAAACTTCCTGGCGGCACATAAGCTTTGTTTCTCAAACTTGGACTGTCCTCCCTATATTTACAAGGTGTCTTCAGGCTATTTGATACGACACAAGTCCCTCCTTCAGAAACTCGGCTCAAAGGAAGAGTTCATGGAACAAGACTTCATACAAGTTCTCCGGCGGATCGAAATCGATAACAGAAGACTCGACTCAAAACTCATCGAAAAGTATAAAACTATCCTCGTGGCCTTTTTGGAAGCATTACACAGTTCTGGGAAGGACCCAAAGGAGTACCAACTGATCCACGGACAGATCTTTTTGCCTGACATAAATGGGGACCTAATCCTGAGTTCTCGTCTCGTCTATGATGACTGTGGCTTGAAAAATTCTGCTGACCCTTCGATTGTCAAAATTTTGGGAAGCTTTTTTTTGCTTCATCAGACGATCCCCCACAACATTGCCGCTTCATTGGGAATCAAAAATTTAGGAGACGAGGTCATTAAATATGACATCAGCACCATAAACCTCCCTGCACTGCTGATTGACAGAATTCTCCCCTCAAATGAGAATCTCCTGGTCCTGATCTGCTCAGAACTGCTTAAATTCTTCGATCAGATTGGATGCAGTCGGGTTAAAGTCACGCTCGATTTAAGAGAAGATGCTGAAGAAGATGTTTTCCATGAAAAAGTGAGCATATTCTGTAGATCTTGTTTATGCTTCGAGATTGACATGGCCATCACTGATGTTCACCTCAATTCTTTGATTGAAAAATACTATTACTACGAGTGTCCACTGAGGGACCAAGGAGTCTTGGGATTTGCGGCTGGGACATTGATTTCACGTTTCCTTAGTGTATATTCGAAATTTGAAGACACTGAAAGTCTCGAAATACTCGAATTTTTGACCAAATCAAACAAAATTATTCAAAAAACCACGAAAAAATACAAAAATATGGATGTTTTAAAAAATTTATTTTCCGATACATATCTCCTGTTCTCGGCAAACCAGATTTCAGCCAAAAATACGACCGTCTTCAGATTCCCCCTCAATGCGGAGAATATCTTAAATTTTCGATTGAAAAACCCCAGAAATGGAAAAGTTGGAGATGAATTGAATATTTCCGCGATTTTGACCCGATTTTTCGACCTTGTCCCCTACCAACTTATTTTCCTCGAAAATGTGAGATCAGTTTCTTCCCATACGATTTCCGAAAACTCCACAAAGTTAACCAATTCTTGCGTATCCTCAGCCTTTAAAGGAATGGGGGACATTTCCGTAAGAGATTATTACCAGAAACTCTCAAAGGCACGTGAAAGCTATTTTTCACTGAATTCAAGCCTGTCCTCAATAAAGAGGTCGTTTTGCCTCTACCAAGTTTCCGTAACCGTCAATCAAACGAATCTTTTCACGTGGTTTTGTTGTGACGTCTTTGGATTCAACTCCGTAAATAATATCCCAGTGACCCCAATAAAGATCCAAGACTCATTCTTTCCATTCCCAAGAGCAGTCGTGGCTCTGTCCACAAATGAGTTCTGCATCGATCCCGAATTTGACCCCATTTTTTGTTCTGGAACGCTAATTCTTGCCCAGTCTAAGTTGGAAGGGTTACTAATCTGCGGGAACTTCATGTTGGATCTGTTTTACCCCCGATTGGACCGCACGGTCTCCTATAGAGATGACTGGAATTCAAATTTGATACTAAATTTGTGCGTGGAGGCCCATCTTCTGATACTGAGTCATTTTAAAATGTCGTTAGCGATGAACCCCCAAAGTATTTTTCGATACTTTCCACCACTCTCATTGGAATTGTTATCCCCCGAATTGTCTCAGCAGTACCTTTCACTTTTTTACGGTCTTTTACGCCAAAATTCTTATGAACTCTTCCCTTATGTGGACGATACGAACTTTGTTGTCTGGGAGAACGTGGAAGATGTCATTTTGTATGGCGAAGACGCAAAGCAAGATGAGTTACGAAGTGTTCTAAAGAACAAAATAAAATTTGTTGACGTTCCCCTGAAAATTACGAGATTTTGAGGAAATATATTCCACCAAACTACCACCTAACCTACGGGGGGATACTTTCGTTTTTCAGAAACAAGAAAAACTGCATACAGTCAAGTGAGGGACTTTCTGTAGTCTCAAATTTAACAATAATTCTTAAATTTCTGATCGAGACCGGACCACGTGATATAAACTTGGCCGGAACCCCCTTAATTTTGACAGCCGACTCCCAAATCCACGTTGCTTCATCTGATGAGCCAAAGTTCTTGTTTGAATACAACAAAATATTCGGAGACTCTAAAGATTTATTCGTGCACAAGAAACTATTGAGGTCTACCAAAACTGTAAATTTGAAAACTCGGGGGAATTTCTGCAGTTTGACATCGAGAGTTTCATCCCCCTTGTAATGAAAAACGAAAAACTGAAAAACCAATTAACTTTGGACTCCCAAAATTCATTTATCGTCTTTCAAGCGAGGATCTGTTCCAGGGAATTGCAAGTACTCTGGAACACGATGGACTCTGTCTTCCAAAGTTTTTGCCGTGAACATAACGTCGTCTCCCCTGATGATATACGCAGAGAGTTTTTGACCAAGTTCGCAGAGATCGGCCATTGGTGTATTCTCCCAGCAGTCACGTGGGATTTAAATTCCCAAAATATGCGTAAACAACTCCAGTCTCACCGGATATGGGAAAATCATTAAAATATCCTCGACTAACTCAACCTTAGTGGACTTCCTAATTCGGTCTGGTTTGCCCCAGCCGGACGAGTCCTTGATAAATTGCTGGTTCTACAACCAAATTATATCCGATGTTGGGGATCCTCGGTGTGTTGAACAGTTATTCAAAGTGTTTATTCGAAATGACGTTGTCCCCACTGAACAAGAGTACTTTGAAGTTTTACGGTTTATCACTCAGCTCATGGAGACCAACAAGGACGACTCAACAGTAAACCTCCTCCGTCAGCTCAAAATCTTTCGCACTTTAGACGGCAGAATAATTTCCCTACCAAATATTCAGCCTTGTATTTGCACAGAAACACATTTTTCAGTCAAAGAAGCCAGAAAATGGTGTTTACACAACAATTCTGCTCTTCTATGTAGCAAAATGAAAGAATTCGACCAAATTCTACAATTAGTGAACTGCAAAGTCATTTCAGCTATTTCCGTGTATATTGAAATGATTCTTCCTTGTTGGGACATTTTACAAGGGACTTCTCACTTCGATCACTTGCACTCCATAAAAGAGTTGCTAGAAAGTAACCACGAAAACCATGGTGAACGGGCATTATTTTTCGATTCAGTGATAAAAACTCCATTAATCTATGATGTGGGCAGGGAATTTGAGGCCAATCGGAGATCTTATTATGAACCTTACAAACCTGATTATTCTGTCGGAATTATCAGACATCATTGAGTTTCCGCATTCCGACTATTCTACGAGAAAATGGCTATCATTTTTTAGACAATTAGGGATCAAAAACAAACTCAATCCAAAGGAGTTGGTAAATCTTGGAGACATTTTATCAAATTCGGACCAGAGTCCTGAGAAGATCTCCGAGTTTTCAAAAAATATATACTACTCCTGTCTACAGTCGATAAAGACAGAGGACGAACTGAAAATTGTTGAAAAACTGCAATTTTTCAAAAGCTATCATACAACTAACGACTTCCTGTCATTATTCTCCGAAAATGCCACAAAAGGAACCTCACTGTCTTTGCGGGGGAGTGCTCTCTGGAAGCATCGAAATCTTGTCTCAACCATATTTGACATCCTACCGGAATGGATAATCGAGACTGACGAAACACGTGGATTTTTGGAAATGACGGGAGTCATCCTCGTTCTGTCTCCAACTACTGTTGTCGATAACGTGGCTCATTTGGCGGCAAGATTGGAGTTGTTTGACTTTGCGGTCCCATTTGAGACAATGTGCGGAATTTTGCTTGAGAATTTTGAATTTCTTTCCAAATGTCCCCTGAATAATGATTCAATCCAGAGGTTAAGGAATTTGCCGATTGTCCCCACAAATTCTAAACGATTTGTCAAACCAAAATACGCCATCTTTTCTCTGAAGGGATCCTTAGCGATTCCAAATTACATGGAAACGGTTAATTCCCGTTTTTACGGGTTTATGCCGTTTTTTAACAAAATTGGTGTTTTATATTGGCCCGACCTCAGCTTCTACGCCAGGATTCTTGAAGAATTCAAAAACATTGACCGAATACTCACAGCAAACGAGATCAAATTCACTCTTCAGGCGACTAAGGGATTTTTTATTCAATTGATTGAAACCTCTCAGAGTGAAATTAACGGTTTTTCGGATTCCTCCGCTGAATTATATTTTCTTTGCAGAAATGGAACTCTTCAAGAGTCACGTGGTCTAATTTATGTGGATAACATGAACCTGTTCTATAGAGTAGCATCGACTTTGTTAGACTGCAAATATTTTGTGAACCATAAAGAATGCGACTTGACTTGGGAGATGTATGTCAAGGCTATTCAGCTAATCCCCACCAAATGGCGACCTAAACGACTTTCAAACGTCGTGATAGAAAAAATAGACTTGAACTCGCTAAATTTGAAGCGGAACATGTCAGATGACGGATTTTCCACGCAATTTAAGATTCGCCTTGCGGGGGAGCGATTCCTCTCCGGAGTTGAACGAATCTTAGTTTCATCGGCCATGGACAGAGAATGTACCCTGAATAAATGGGATATCAAGAAATACAAAAGCAGAATTCAAGCCGTGGAGGTCATTCCTTTGCTTCGAATAACGACTTATCTCTTCCACCAAGACAAGATCATTGTTGAAAGTGAGTCCAGCAGTGATTGTTTTTTTCACTCAAATCATGATTATTCGGAGAGTTTTATATATCTTAGACAGCACATTCTCTCGGAGACACGTTTGATTGTGAATCTGGCGGGGATAATCAACAGAATTTGCGACAACCTGTTGGAAACAAGGAAGGATCTCCTAGTCCACATTTTAACATGTCCAATCTATGACATTGAGAGGGAACTGAATTATCTGTCTCTCCCAATGGATGAGGAGATTTTGTCGCGTCTATCCACTCTTCCCTTGGCTGGGTCGTTGGTTCCCAGCACTCAATACGGCTATTTGTACAATAAATGCCTTAACTTTAATGTGGATGAATATGTCGGGATTGTTTTACCCCCAAAACACCGTTTCAATGGAAAATCAGACGTTCTCCCAATTTACGGAGTTTTACTGAGCTCGGATGCTTCTGATAAAGAGTTGTGGTCAGTGAAGATTGGATCCTTCTCTGATGATGTGATTAAGTTATCGGCAAAGGAATTGATTAAAATAACGGCAAGTTCATTCGACGGAGACAAATATCCGGTAAAACAACCATCAAGGAACCATTTCACGGAAACCAAAGAAAAACCCGAAGATCCGCCTGAGAACGGCCGATATCAGTTTCCTCAGTCCTCGTTTAAACCAAGAAGTGACGAAAACCCAAAGTTCACTAAATCAACAGAGAAAAAAGGTTTTACTTTTGACGAAAATCCCCGACCTTTTTTCAAACAAACAAGTTATACATTCACGGAGGGGGGAAACGATAATTTTTCCACCAAAAAGAACGGGTTTATGGAGAACCTCGAGGAAGTTACTACAACAGCCGAAAATAGAAAAAACTCGTGGGAAATCAAAGAAGAAATTCGACGAAGATTAGTGAAGCTAAGAGGTTTTCCATCAGCGAACGAAAGAAGCTAATAAAGAAGCTACTGCTGAAATGGCCCCGACAAGAACCCCAACGATCCTGAATTCTCAACACGATATTTCAACTCATAAAAGCGGAAATTGAGGCAACGAGTCTCTTGACGACTCAAAAGGAATCCTTGGGAATACATGGGGTTTTCCGGATGGGATAAATTTTACGAATTTGTAAAGAAAAAGGCAAAAAGTAAGGAAAATGATAACTCCCACGGTTCTCCGGAAAGTCCCACATTTCAGGTATTTTTATAGTAATTTTTAGGAATTTAAACCCAAGCAGAGTTTTTCAGAGTGCTTCGACATTTCCGTGATCAAATCGAGGACTTGGTTTTCTCAAGCTGTCTCAGATTTGGAAACAGCCTCCACCCTTAACTTTTCAGTTACTGGTTCATACGAATGGATGACCTTTATAGCCTGCCAGGTCCCTCAAGTTGATAATCTTAGGCCGCTGAAAAGGCGATCAAGGCTGTATACATCAAAATGTTCAACACAAGGCAGGTCGACCACATGACGAACTTATTAGTCGTATTGTATGAGATTAGGGACGAAAAGCTCAACGAATATTCAAAATCACTGGATCAAATAAGTTTCAAGAATCCACGTGGGTTGTATCCAGAGAAGATCACATCCCACACAGCATGGCGACGTGTTTGTGCGCGCAGGAAGCGGTCAAATTATCTAAGGCGGTAATACACTACGTAAGAAATAAATATTTTGACAATTTTGAGAATTCTAATGGAGCCTCTTAATTTGGATGAATTTTTAAACATCCTTATTCCATGAATATTATTATTTTCCTAATAAATTTTGTTCTATTATTTTTTAAATTTTTAAATGTGCATTTTCACTTTGAATCAACCTTGTTCAATTTATTTACAAGAGACTTCCAAATCCAAACATCCAAAATGCCATCTTCTGTCCTATGCCGACGATCTCATTGTCGCAGCAAGAACAAGACCATAAAGAGCTGCACGAAGGGTTCAGGAGACCTCGACATTATGAACACATGGTTCCTCAAAAACCACATGAAAAATATCCCCTGGGAAGTCGAGCACTGCGATTATCTCCTCCTAAAGGAAACATACATCCTTCGATCCTAAATTTACTTGGAACGGAGAGCTTATCCCAGTTAATAAGACTCATCAATCCTTGGAGTTACATATGACCCGTTGATGACTTTCACACATCATGTGGACACAATAATTTCAAGAGTTCAAAAAAATGGGGATCCTCAAGACCTTTGCTAGATTGCCAATATCTTCACTTTCTCATCTCAAATTATTATACAAACAGTATTTTTCTACAATGGAACATGCATGTACGGCGTGGATTACACCCTTGTCAATATCCACGCAGAACACATTAGAGGTCATACAAAACCAATGTTTCCGGATCCTTCTAAAATGTGACAGAATGACGCCTACGTCAGAAATGAGGAACACATTAGATCTCAAAAGTTATGGAACATCTCGGTGACGAACGACAAAATTCTTGAAAATGGTGCGATCTTCTGGTAGCCTTCTTGAAGAACAGTTTCTTGCCTACCAGAAGTATGCTTGCAAATTTGACAAAAAACCTTTTCCCTTTTGGACGATCATAAAAAATTGCAGACAAATTCGAAACAAAGGAGGACGCACTGACACCGGGATCACTTAATTAGACGATAACTTTTTTCCTCTTTCCTGTGTTCCCGGGGTTATAATAATATGTCACATGGGCCAAGCGTCACCTATGGGCAGCCTGTTACATTAACCTTGAACCAAGATTAACTTCAATTAATTTTATAAATGATTTATTAACCACAAAAAACTTTTTTTAGTCTACTCATTAATACAGTCGATATTCTCCTTTCGAATTTTTTATCTATCAAATTAAACTATTTAAAACTACCTCCACGCGATTATTCGATAAAATATTAATTATTTCTGCAACTGGATAATGCTGAGACTCAAACTTATCCAGTCGCAATGAGGGATTTGTTCCAAAGTCCTTTTTAGCCCGAACCTATTTATTAATGTTTTTGATTCATACTTTATCTCCCATGTTAAAAGTATATTTACTATTATGAACATTCATTTTCCTGTTCATAGCTTTGTAATAATTCTAATTTTCTTTAATCGATTTAATTTCTAAATTGAATCTCTTCGCATTCGGACACAAATTATCTGACTGGGAATTATCTAGATATAATTTTTTAAATCAACTACGTGAATTTTCAATAGATTCTGGAGTCGAACAATTAACCAAATCGTCAATTTGTTCTGGAATTGCACACTCATCACTTAAATTATCTAAGTCATAATGTGATATAAGTATAACCATTAATTATTGAATTTATTCCCTTAATTCCTCGATATCTTTCGAAAGGACTTTCGTTGGAAAATGAATGGACCGATATGTTACAACTGTAGACAGCACTTTCTAATTTATCAAGCCACTTTTTTTCACTGTTATCCAGCATTTTTGACAACTTCCTCGTGATCGTCTGATTAAATCTTTCGACAATTCCTTGTGCTCGTGGAATTTTTTTAATGTTAAAATCTTCGCAAAATTTTGTTATTTTTTGATTTTTAAATTCAGAACCATTGTCCGACTGAAGAAATTTACATGGCCCATTCAGGCGGAACAAAGATCTTAAGTTTTCACATACTTCTTTACCAGACTTATTATACAGTGGTCGTACAAAAGCGAATCTAAATAAAAAAAAAACCAACCTACCATATATATCAATGACCATTAATTGGAATCAGTTGATTTAAGAAAATTATTGCAAATTTACAATACTCTATCTTCTTTACAAGCCTATATTTTCGGTGCCTCGGAAGATTTTCGGGAAATTTATCATGCAAAGCATCTTTTAAATTTTGATATTCAACGCAATCTTTCACAAAACTCTTGTAAGAAGCCATTGCAACAAAATAATCTTCCATGCTATAAATCACGCTAGAAATCTAGGTTTACCGCTATAAAAAAATAAAATCTTTATAATCATAATATTTATGAATAAAAAACTAATTTAACAGGATTAAATCACAATATAAATCGGATATAAAAAGTTAAATGTCGGATAATCCAATGAGGGACTCATCCTCACCTTTGTCGGTCTGGAATCACTTAGTTAGATGAGAACTTTTATTTCTTTCTTTTTGACCCAGTGATCCTGGGGGTAATAATAATAATAATGTCGAATAATCAAAAGACCTTTTCAAGGTCGAAAAAATGTAACAGGCTGCCCATGCGTTACGCGCCCATGTGACATAATAACAATCAACTTTTGTATGGACGTGGTTAGTTGGTTGGAAGTTTGTGGTGTGACGCACCTCTATCACACGATATGTCTACTTACCTTCGGTGAATGAAAGCCTTTGTCTTTTTTATTCTGATGAATATGCAGGCAGACATCGGAATTCCTTAGTTTTGAACGAAGAAAGTGTTGGAAGGACGAAGTATCCCGATTCGAATCTTATTCTGCCAGAATTGGAAGCGACTTTTACAAGTCAACCTGGACCAGTCGGCAACCTGATCTCTTTGGATCCTCATGTGGCCGTCCTTAGACTCTGGAAGAGTTCCTCCACGTTCTAACATAGTTTCTCAGGACGTTTACTCACCTTCTCTACCTAATATCTCCAAAGCATCTCATATAATCCATGCAGATTAAAGAGGAAAAGAGTCACCCGTAATGAGGCGATAGGGGTGACTAACCGATCCATATCTGCCTTTCTAGAATCATCTCATTAATTGTCCCCAAAACTGGGAATTCACACAAAAACGGACTAACTGAATAAAAAAAATATTTATCAATAAAAGTCATCCATGAGATAAATCTCCATCCAATGAGCAACCCCCATACAAATCACGGTAATCACTAAGTATAATCCCATTGCTAAGACTCAATTTCTTCTACAAAATGTATAAACACGAAAACCTCAAAGTAATCCACTTTTCTCTCATCCGAAGGGTTTTTCTACAAATCACAAAAAATCCACCTTAAAGTAGTCGAGAGTTAACATCACCATAAACAACGACTGAGCATCCCAAAATTCGGTGTAATATATCAACCTATCCAATAACACCAAGCACAACGTCCTTTTAAACAGGTTTTTCATGCTAACCGTGAATCCATAACTGTAGCTTTCCCCCACAATCTTCCAGAACTAAGCAAACATTAAAATCCCTACATTACACAAGACGTACTTATAAGGCTTCGAAATCTCCGCATTACACTCACAAAACTCTTTAAAGTTATTCAGGTCGGTTCTAACTCTAAAACACAAAATACAGGTATAAAATATCATTTTTCTCCGGAATACTCGAAGTGGTCGAACTCTGAGGATGACAACGGTAAATACATTAATGATAGTTTCACATATTTTGTGAAGATCCCCATTTTCGTCGACAGCGGAATAAATCTAGGCATAATGATTTTTTCTACAGCAGATTTTAGTTCTGAGTCCTCACAGGTGAGCTTGTCCACGGTATGGACTTATCGTAGTCATTAAAGTCAATCAGAGTGTATTTTAAGTAAAAAATGGCCAAACAGACTCCACTGACGACTTTCAGGGTATAACTTCCGGTACTGTGAGAAACCTACACATGAGGAAGTCGAGGAGACGTCTTCAAAGATGACATGTCCAAGGAAATCAGTCTCCAATTTCAACAACAAAGACAGCCAGGGATATTCGCAGATAGACAAGTAGGAGGACGGCCACAAATGGCTGGAAACGTCCACGTGGTTGGAAGTCCATAGTGATTTGTGAGTACCCTGCTTACATCAAACAATTACTTTACTATAGTAGTGGCTTATATCATGCACCGTCAGGTTGTGTCTGTGAGCCCACGTGATCAGAAACATGGAGAAACTGTCCGAATACATTGGGGGAACTATAATAGCAACCACGTGGCAAACCGACAATGAAAAAATCGTAGAAATCATAGTTAAAGTCGGAAATGTACTCACATTTCGACAAATCCGAGAAGAATCGAATATTAACAAGCTGAGAACAGTCCGATTTTAAGCACGTGGGTTGGACAGATTTTGAGGAAGCCAATCCAAACAGAAATCTATCGTCTGGCTAATTATTCCTTAAAAACGCCTACGTCGCATTTTAACTTCAAAATGGGTTCTTTATAGACAACTTCGTTCTCGGTCAGATCCTCGAGACTCCAGATCTACCAATCACGTGAGCTGAACCTTGCAGTGCCGATGGTTGCTCGCAGCGATCAGTTTGTTCCCATTTTTAGGAGAGAATTCCAAACTCGTCACGTAGTCCCCACTGCACACAGAAAAGAGCATCGGATTTCGAGAGTTCTGTCACGTGACTTTACAACAGACCCTGAGATCATACAACTGTACGAACGACTCATAACCCACCGCAAAGCATGTAGAAGAATCTACTGGACGACATTTCACGTGGTAGATCGACCCAACTGAGAATATTTCACTCATTTACCTTTAAATTCGATTATATCGACACATTTTCGCCCAATTCTGCGAAATGTCATAAATTAGTTACCTTAAGTCCCATGTGCACACACAGCCATCAGCAGAGCCTGAAATCAGGAAATTGGGACCACGAGAGTCCAGGCACGTGATTGGTTTGGTATGAGACCTCCAAATCGCAGCATTCGTCTCCGCATTAAAGTCGTCGACAAAAATGTCGCATCCAACCTGGCTTAAAAAACACGTGTAAACGCTGTAAGCGAACGTTCTCGATTTGGATGAGATACTGGTGATTTTGGAGATGAAACAGTTGTCAATATTCTTCTCATCAACGTCAATTCGAGAATTGAGGTGGGAAATCGTGTTAAAGTTGGGTTGAACGTGATAAATGGTGCTATTCCTTCAAATGAGTCCGAAAGGGTACCCGGCTAGTAAAAGACTAGATTTATAATGATCTAGGCAGATTGTCGATATCTTAAAAATTCATAAATTATTCACTTTTTTGTCAGAATGAAACATAACCCTTCCGACCATAACACATATATTTATTTAATTTTATTTATTTTAATAAAAGAATCACCATTAAATAAATAAATAAATTGTTCGCTTAACTGTCTTAGTTATACAAACAGTATATTCTACCGACAATACGTTACTATTGACATATGCCGATGATCTAGTAATCGCATCCAGGAGTGGCGATGTTCGACTGGCCACCGAAAAAGTGCAGTACCACCTGAACTTGCTATCCGACTGGATGAACTTAAACTGGATGAGTGTTTCCACCTCGAAGTCATCAGCTACCCTGTTCACAACCGATCGAAGACAATTCAACCTAAACCCCACACTCTCGTTGGGAGACGAACCACTCCCCTTAAATAAATACCCGAAGATCCTTGGAGTTGTCTTCGATCCTTCACTCTGTTTCAACAGACAAGTGGAGGAAGTAATGACAAAAGCCAAGCGGAAACTTAACATATTACGGGCAGTAGCTGGCCACTCAAACGGTCAGCAAAAAGAAAACTTAACTCTTCTCTACAAACAGTTCATCAGGACTACACTCAACTACGCCTCACCAAGTTGGGCCCCCTCAATCTCCTTGTCCCTTTCTCAAGAACTGCAGAAAGTGCAAAACTCGGCGCTGAGAATAATAACTGGCTGCTTAAAGTCAACCCCACCGACCATTTACATTGGGAGTCGAAAATCCTCCCGCTCTATGACCACCTGGAAATGCGTAATTCAAATTCCTACGGCAGTCGTTCGACCCGAATCACCCAGTTCACGCTCTGCTAAGTAACAATAACCGCAGATACATACGCAGGACCCTCTTTGACCTACAAAGAGCCTTGTCGAAGATCACCCCCCCTCAATAAGACTCAACTTGGACCCGCCGAATCCATGATTTCATCTCAACACGGGCCATTAGGACACTTCAATATAACAAAGTCTTGGAGCGCTTCCCCCCTGATATCAGTCCAACGGAACAATCGCTCCCGAGGAAGATCAGAATCGGACTGGCTCGCCTACGATGTGGACACCACCCTTCTCTGGCTGGCAGAGTAGTTCGGGACCTTTTCCCTGCCCTGGACCACCGGATGCAAAAGTCGAGGATCTCTGGGAGCGGCCTGTCCGGACTGCACGCTCTCTGATGGTCGCCGGCTTCCCACTTGCTGGCGAAGCCGGGGTTAATAATTTAATTTAATGTCATGTGGCTCGCCGACGGCGTGGTGGCATTTGGAAAAAAGAACCACAATTTCCTCTATCTTCACGGGTGGACCAATAAGGAAGGCCTGCGCCGCTGCGGAGACGTTGAGGCAAACCCTGGACCAGCCAGAATAGTCCAACTCAACATAAATGGAATCAAGATACTCGAACTTAGGACATTTGTGAAAGAAAATCACATCGATCTGTTGCTAATTCAAGAGTCTAAACTTTCTCCAAAGAATTCAACACCAGTATTTTCGGGATTCACAGTAATTCGCCGTGACAGAATTGGCAAACTTGGTGGGGGCTTTCTCACAGTTATTCGCAACGGCATTTGTTTGAGGATTTAACTAACAGTGTCTACAGTATGCTTAAAGGATATGGAAATCTAAAACTTTTGGTTAGCAAAGTACGATTCCCAAGACTATCAATAATAATTGTCAACGCATATCTCCCACCGTTGAGTTCCTGCTCGTCCAGTGCTCCCAGACTCACTCCTCTCGCATCACTGAAGGATGTGATTATCTGTGGTGACTTCAATACGAAGCACCCACTGTGGCTGAAAGGACAAACCTACGACAAAAGAGGGAAGATGATAATTGAGGACCTACATATCCTATGTATACTCAACGATCCTGCATCTCATACAAGAACACCTACTCGACGTAACGATAAACCTTCTATCGACATCTCATTGTCATCACCGTCCTTGGCCCCATTTATTGACTGGTCAATGAAGTATGACACCATGAGTGACACACTAAACCCAATATTTTTGGAGTTCAAAACAAGGTCACGGATAAAAGGACAATGCGCAACAATAACTAACTACAGCCTTGCGAATTGGAATGGATTCAAGGATTACGTCAATAATCGTATTGGACTATTAAATTTCCCCACTTTTCCCTCCGTCGAACAATTAGTGAAATGGTTCGCTAAGAAAAAAGAAGTACATTCCTATGGGGAGACAACCTACGTCATCAAAACGTTTCAACACAACGACATCAGATCATAGAACGAAATAATCTAAAGATGGTATAATCGCCAACAGAAGAGAACATCAGAAAAATACGAGAATTGAACAGAGAGATCGATAACAAACATAAAGGCAGAAAATGCAAATAGATGGACGAGACTATCGAAGGCTCTCTGCAAAAACCCCCCCCAATGCAGAGAGTGTGGAAGTTGATCAAGAACATCAAAAGATCCTCCCCGGAGTGTTCGAAGTAAAAAACCAGACACTCTGATAAAATATTCGTCTATATCCTACAAGAAGTTTTCAAAAGAACACCAAGTATTCCTGAAAAAGATTGAACCGAAACGCTCCGATAACTGGATCCTATTTACTAGTCAGGATGTTCGCAGAGCCACATCTAAGGCCAACAACTCAGAGGCCAAAGGACCAGACAACATAACCACATGTGAACAGAAGCACCGAGGCCATCGAGCCCTGGAACTATTAGCCTATATCTTCAACCTATCCATTAACACAAATACAATCCCTGAAATATGGAAGAAGTCTCTAATCAGACCTATCAGTAGATGAACCATCTTCCTATCTCCCAATATTTATTCTGAGTCCGGTCTCAAGGATCCTCGAAAGGCTTGTTTTGGAAAAAATACAAGACTCAATCTCAATACCTCCGACCCAGCACGGATTCCGGGATAACCATTCGACCACAACACACCTTACAACCCTCACACAATTCATTTCGGAAGGATTTAACTCCCCCAAACCCCATCAGAGGACAGTACTTATATCCGTGGACATCACAAAAGCGTTCGACTCAGTCCCTAGGAAACTCATAGCAAAGAAAATATTTGAAATCAACATTCATCCCGAACCTGAAACTTTGGCTTGGAAACTTCCTAAATGGAAGACGAGCACAAGTACTCTGCAACAACATCAAATCAAGATCTCGTTATTTCTCAAATGGAGTCCCTCAAGGATCCCCACTATCATCCCAACTCTTCAATCTCTACATAAACGACATGCCACAAACCTGTAATGAAAACTGTCTAATCTTCTCCTATGCCGACGATATCATTCTTACCTCCAAGGACAGAAGCATTCAATCAGCGACTCAGTCCGCTCAACAAATGCTTGACAAGCTGGAACTATGGCTCTCGAAGCGGAGACTCTACACATCAGCAACAAAGTCCTTTGTCACATTGTTTACCACCTACAAAAGACAGCTCTGTATCGAACCAAAAGTTTTTATGAAGAACGAAGCTATTCCTATTAACAAAATCCAACCCATTGAAAATTTCTTAATCGAATTACAACGGAAACTCTTAAAGGAGGCAATTTTACCGAGCTGCCCTCTATTCCATGCACTATCGAAATATCTACAATCATACAGAAATTTTGAGCCGATGCCATGTCCAATGAAAAGAGCTGTTCAGGATTCTAGACCCCGCCGGACTCGTCCTCTCCTTTGTCGGTCTGGGATCACTTAGTTAGCTGAGAACTTTTATTTCTTTCTCTTTGACCCAGTGATCAGTGGTAATAATAATAATAACTGTCTTAGTTTGGTGTGTCAAATATCCCACACCTTTTTTCAGAGTCGTAGATACGAAGGTCTCTGCAAGAGCGTGCTGGGATCACGTGATTAGTTAGTTTGATGTTACCGTGGTCTTTGGTATCATTATTGAAGTTGGACCCGAAAATTCTTTTTTGAATTTTTTTTTAAAAATCAGAATTTATAAAATCCCAACAAACTCCAATCAAACTGAGATATTGGTTACGGAAGTAACTGGTTGACCATTTCATCTCACTTAGGATTAATAAGTAGAAATTTTTTACTCAAAGTTTAAGTATAATCAATGCTTTTTTTGTTACCCCCATGTTTTTGTCGAGCCATTGCAGGGTTCTCTCTTTCGTTTCCCTGTTCTGGTTAGTAATTTCGACTAACTATTGTACTCAGCCTAGCATTCCAGATGTCTTTACAGAAATTGACTGATAAAGATTCTGTCCTTCCTTATTATATTTTTGTCCACCGTAGATCTCCCAAATCGTCCACGTGTCTAGTATTAAGTTAGAATTTGATGAGGTGTCTGGTTACGTGTAAATTCATATAAGACACCTCTCATGCTAAAAATTCTTTAGAAATTTTATGGAAGAGGCTTAGTTCCCCTAATGGGCATGTCTTTCTCCTAATAAATAGCAGCCATTTTTGTCTTCAAATAAATATTTTGACTTTTTTTATGTATTCCTTAATTTGGTAAACGTCTCTCAAGGATATGAGTTTGGTTGTCTCCCAAGTTTGTCGAAATAGCACAGTTGACGATATGGCTCTATCATAGAAAGTCTGTCGCCTCATTACGAATGTACCCCTTCGTCTTACTCTGCTTTTACTTCAAACTACTAATTGACCGATATAGTAGTATCCCTGATATTGGCTGTGGAGTAGTTGGTAGCAAAATAGGGAGGTGGTAACTTGGTTCTCATTGAAAGTGTCTAAAGCATCATTACAAGTATATCCGTCTCGCTCTGGTCTCTACAGTGGCTGAACTAAACAAGGAACTAAAGGGAGTTTGGTTTGACAGAAAGTTTCAGCCCAAATCTCTGCCTTGTACATGGAAGAGACAAGATAGTCAATCTTAGGAAACATAAAATACCTAAGCACGCGGCCTGGAGCATCACGAGAAAAGAGGGTCATATCATAGTTCAAGAAAGGATGGAATTAGTGGCTACGCAAATTCATCAATTGGGCAAAAGGGTTTTCTTTTCGATAATATTGATTTAATTCGAATTCAATCCACCAAAATTGGCCGATGGAAATAAGAAAAAAAATCACATGAAACGTATCAAAAAATTAATTAATGATAAATATTTTTACATAATCTTAATTTTAAATTAATTAAAGATGAATATTTTTAACATAATCTTAATTTTAAATTACTTGAAAAAAATTTTTCTCCAGTATCTTTGTTAAGAAGCGTTTTTTCCTAACTGCGGCCTTTCTGAAGAAACAGGAAGGAAACTAGCAAGCCGAAAAAAGAACCCCACGACTCCTGGCTCAGACAACGAATAGGTATTGCCGTATTACGTGGAAACGCATAGGTAATCCTGTCTCCAAAAAAATGATTATCTAAATCTTTTTTTTATTAATATTCATTCGTTTATCAAAGAAGCGTTTGCAGCTCTGGGACCTACAAACCTAATTCCAAAATCGGCCAGATCACTCAGGTAGTTTTTTAAGGTGGACTTAACTTTAAAACTCTGTCAAAATCATTTATAATTGTTTTTATAAATAAAATTTATTAAAGCAAGTTTCTGTCTATTATAATTGTAACAAATTCTAAAATTTCATAAAAAAATTCTTACTAGTATCGCAAGTTTGGTCAAATTATATTTATTAACTTGATAAATAAATCAAAAAACATTTTTTTGATTTTTTTCTAGGTCCACTCGGGTCACGCGTAGCGCTCGGAAACGCGTAGCGCCTGTGACTTATAAACTGCGCAGAATATTTACTCAAATTAACGTAAAAATTCGAAAATGGGTGAAAATAGGTCATTTACTCCGTTGAATGATGAATTTTGGAAGAACCTGAATGATTATTGGGATTCAGAGAACACTAAATCCTTCCTAGATTTCTGGAATTTCAACGTCATTGCTAAATGCGATCCTTCGTGGAATAATAATTTTGGTCAGAAAGTCCACGAGAGAGCCATCCAGGATCTTAATGATTGGTCAGCGAAATTTGAATCCACGAGGTTTATTTGCTTTTAAAACGTTCAGGGAACTGTCAAAAAGTAAACGGCAGCCATAATTTTTTTCTATTTTTAAAATTTTTATTTTTTCATATTCTCGTGATATTTGCATGATATTTATTTGATGACCTCAATATAGCGGAAAGAAGCTGAGTTGACTTCTAACTAAGGAATATCTATGTCCCACTGCCAGAGGGAGGCGCATTCTTTCTAAGTAGCACGTCCACCTATATCCACCATTATGGGAACTCTTCAAGTGTAGCAGGGAGGAGAGATTCTTTTTGGATGCCAGCCCATCTCCTGAGACTGTGTGTGAGAATCAAACCCAGCTAAAAGCGAAAGGAGCGACATCACTAACCACTTTGATATTTAGGTTACCGGATTATTAATTATAGTCACCGTCCTTTACTTGGAACTCCGCCGTACTTGGAGCTCCACTAGAACCAATCAAAATATAAATTAGTTCCCTGGATAATTCAGATTTTTCTGAGTTGAATGGTGTAATTTTTTGTAAAAATTGTTAATATTATAAAATCATAAAGTAACAAAAATCCAGTCAATATGAATAGAGTGTCATTTTAATTATATTTTATTATTTTTTAATTAGCAAAAAACTTGATTAATATTTAAAAATAAAAAAAATTGAATCTGCACATGGTTTTAAGCCTAAAGTGAATATAATGAGTTGGGTCAGATAATCGAATATCTAGAAAATGGATATCCTGATGGGTAGCTTTCAAGAAAGAGTAAACAGCGCATTTGGAGACTTACCCCATTGCTATTTTTCGAGGACGATATAGTCTATTACAGAGTAATTCGATTATAATAGGATTATGAAGATGAAGACTTATCTTTGTGAAGGGATTCTGCTCGAAGGTAGCTGCAGAAAAAATGCGAAAGAAAAGATGGAAAAATGATGAAGATCATTGAATGTGGGAGATAGAGTTATTCTACGGATGGATTGTGATTACAATCAACGAAAAAAGTGCTTTATATGACCACTTGGACGCTACATTTTATCAAGTAGTGGATATACAAGGAAATATGGTCCACATAGATGGTGGTAACTCGCAAATAATGATAGTCCACCATAGCAGAATTAAAAGATTATTTTAAATGACTTTGCATTTCATAAATTTTTTTTAATCTTTTTGGCTTAATGTGGAGATAGGATTTAGTAGTTGATTAGGAATGAGATTAGGTATTGATTAGTGTTGATGTTACGTATTGATTATAATTGAGATCACACTTTTGTATTTTTAGGAAAGGACTTTGAATTCGTTGAAGTAAAGATTATAATTAGACATGGCTGAGGGATATGTTTTATGATATTTTTTAGGTTTAGGGATAAAGGTTAGGTTTAAAGATAGGTCTAGGGTTTATATTTAGGGATAGGGTTATGGATTATGGTTAGGGCTAGGGTTTATGTTTGAGTATGAGTTATAATGGTAGGTAACTGTTGTAATAAATGTTATAGTTACTAATTAAAATTATTATATAAATTAACTAATGGATAGGGTTAAGAATAGAATAATTTTTTATATTAAATGTTTATTTTCGCTTTTTTAATTTTTTAATAGATTTTCCGATAATAATTACAGTAAATTAATCCGAACATCAAGAATCAGAAAACTTCAATAAACCAAAATTTTTTTTTGAGTCAGTAAAATTTTACTAAATTTCCATACAAACAGGATTTATTTAAATCCTACAGTGCCACATAATTAGAAAGAGGCTCGAAATTTCTATTGCACAGAAAAAAAAGATTTTTGAAATAAAAGTGAATCTTTATTATAGAATTTCTACACTTTCAGAAATTCTTAAAAAATTGTGAAAAACAGAAAAACTGTGAAACTTTTATTAACAAGTCAAGACAGTTGTAAACATCAACAACTTGATACTTCACTTGTTGAATGGATGTCATCTTAATGGTGAATTAAAATGTTTATGAAAAAGTTTTTTACTGGTTGATAATGCTCCAAGCCACGTTTTAACGAAATTTTTTGAAACATTGAAATTTTAATCCTTCAAAAAACAAAAATGTTCATCTTCAACCGCTAAACGCAGGCATAATTAAGAACTTTAAGCATTTTCTAGAAAAAGGTTTATTTTGGATTACATAGAAGTCCTTGATTTGGAAAAAAATTGGAATTTCCGGAAGGCCATCATTATAGTGCAGAAACAGTCAAATGTCTAATTTGCTAGTGAAGATATAATGCAAGATTCTGTTTTGAATGAGTACCGAAAAGAACTGGAAGAATTTGCTAATGAAGAAGAAATAACTCAAACAGAAATGCTCGACGAGAACAAAATCGTCATTCTTTGTGAAGATTATAAGGTACCTCCCTCCTAGTTGCCTGAGGGACTAACCAGTATTTATTTTCGGTTTTTATAAACATCCACTGTCATATCAAAAAAACATCTTAGGGCCTGGTCTGTTTTTTAGTGGTTAATTGAACGGTAGGTTGAACTGGCCAAGTACCTCTACCATGACATATGTAAACACCTTTGTCTCCAGTATTTTCAAGACGTACGTAGCCTCATCCTTTATTTTCGTGTTCATAGAAGAAATGCTGGATTTCTAAGATATTTTATTCACAAAGTGGCAGAAGTAAAAAATCGAATGCGTCACTACTCTTGGTTGACTTCCGTCGGGTCCAAAATTTTTGGGATCTCTATTTTGATCATTATTCAAAGACCTCAACAAACCAACCTAAGCCATATTTCACATTGGGGTACCCTGGTGTTCGTTAAAAATTAATTTAATAAAATATTAGTAATCAATCAATTTGTTAGTCTTTTTATAATAAATCGTCAGGTTAGTCTTAAATTGTAAAAGTAGTCAAAAATGGAGTACCATCTCTTACCTAAACTGCAAATAAATTCGACTTCTTTCGTTATTTGTGCATTCGCTGTACAATTCTACAAAATGGCCAAATTTGACTTCCGCCGTTTCGACTTCTTTAATTTGTTCAACGCTTCTAATCATACAGGCGAGTTTTCGTCTTCCATTTTCGCTGATTTCTTGAGTTGCTGTCTCCGAAGTAAACATTTTGGTGGATAAAATGATTATTCCTACAATTATTTGATGATTAAACCAGTAATAAAAATAAATTCATTTATAGACGTCAGAATAATTCTCATTTATATTAATTTCACATTTGATTTAAGAAATTTCGAATGATTACTAGTGAGCTCCCCACATGTGGTCTCCCGAGTACTTTCGATTTTGGCCTGGAAGAGACTCAAACGTTTGTCCTATTGGCATCCGACACTCCTTCGTTTAGAACAGAGACCTCTGTCTAAAATCCTTCACCTCGTCCGTGCTCACGAAAAACAAGACAAGGACTTAATCCAAGATAAGCTAAGCAGACATTCCAGGGGTACGTCACGTGACCACCTAACCGAATGACCACTCAGTTTTAGTAAATTTATTGTTCCTTAATGTTCTGTGATTTACAAATTAAGTGGTATTGTAGATGACGCAAGCAACCCAAATCAACCAAATCATCGCCATTTCTTGGTTTGACTGGTAAATTATATTAATTTGAATGTACATGAAATTAACGAGATCTCGATTACCCAGTCCCAATTGCATTCAAATCGCAAATAAATTTTATTGCATCCATTAACTCTAGAAATTATGACATCGAAAATGGTCATTTGCTCACCCCACTATTCTTGACTCCCACACCAGTGATGCTGGATAGAATTGTGTCCATGGAAGGATTTATCTCTCGACCACTTTGATAGAGGATTTGCCTTACTTCGCAACTGGTGCTAGATAAACTCGTGGGCTTGGAAGGAGTTATGACTGTGGAGACTGGATACACTTGATTAGTCGTTAACTGTTGACTTGTTTTCGATGAATCTGAGGTTAATGAGATTAACTTACAGCCAGATTTCACAGTATCGATCATACTTATGACAATTTATTTTTAATTCTGATCAATTAACCACGTGGTTAAATGATTGGAAGGTAGTGGCGACGTACAAAAATATCTCCATTGCTTCATGACCGATGGACCTTAATTTATCACACGTGGATGGACCAAATCCCAAAGTTTTAAGTTTCAAAAAATAAATATAAATCAAAAAATTTCTAAATTTTTCCCTTACGATTAATTAACATGACGTCATAGGATCTACCAGTCTGAGAAGCGTTCAGTAGCAGGACGAGATCAGAAAAGATAATTTCTTCTCCCCTTACTATCAAAGCTCCATTTTGGAAATAGGGCGCCACTCAACGTGGAAAACCGTCCAAAAACGGACATACAGAAAATTCCTCGGTTCCCAAGATAAACACTAGGAAATGGAGGCTAGGGTCACCTAATGAACTCACCTCTTATTAGTTAATATTGAAAAATCTTTTTTTAACAAAAAAAAGTGAATATTTTAACAATTAGCAACCTTCCTCGGCTGCCTGTTCGTCAGCTTCCTCAGGCAGGTACGATTCTGGTTTTTTAAACAGCTCGAGAGCGAATTGTCAAATTGAGCCTTTGCCAATATGGCATCTCCGACCTCTGCCTCCTGTCATGCTTTCTAGGGTTCGGTTTAAATTAGTTAATATTATTAATAATTAAAGTATTACCGGCAAAAATAAATTTCAATTTCTTTTAAAATATTAAAATAATATTTTTTGTAAACCGTTGATTTGTTTCCAAGGTTCCATCAAAATATGACTTAGAAAATGCTCCGAAATACGAAACTAGGGATGAGAAGTGTAGTAGAATACGGTAAACCCCCAAGTAAACATTTAGAATGAACCGAGTGGGGAAAATTTTAGGAATTGACTTTACCCCTAAAATTGTATTTGTTGAAAATAAAATAGTCCAACAAATGCACAAAAACTAAGACTGCAGAGGATCCCAAGGTATTCGGGAAAAACTACAGACCGCTGTCAACCCCCAAATTCGCAATTTGTCAGGAAACCGGAAATATCCGTTCAACCTGTCTACCGAGAAAATTAACCGATAAATTCAAAAGTAATCGTTCCAATCTAACATTAAGCGGTTAAAGTAGAAGACTCAATCCGTAACCTCGAACAAGTAGTCCTCTCCTACTATTTAGTATTATCAACAAAATGTCCTCGAACGAGCCATGATCGAATATCAATTTGTCCGGACACCACGTGAGCCGATAAGTTATTTCATGAATTTTATTTCAAAGACAAAACTCTACAGAAGAGCTCAAAAAGGTAAATAAACTAATTATCCAGGAATTATGGGACGCCAAAGGATGCTAGTATTTTTCGTAAAAATATCTCTTAGAACTCCCAAGCAAGGTCGCAGCCGAAGAAGTCTTACTAGTTCTTCTATTTAGGCTAATCCAGAAGAGGACGTCGACTGTATTTTTGTCAGTAAATTGGAAAATATACCGGCTGTAAGTACCTGAGTATAATATAAGAATAAACCGTGTCCTTCGGTGGAGGCAAGAATCGATGTGGAGGACGTCGTTGTTCCACATTCGCACATTTTCTGCCATCAAGAAAAGGGTGATTTACTTTCGGCAAAAAACCAACAACAACTACGAGATAATTTTATAAAAATTGGTCGACATCAAGTAAATGGGGGTACAAATTCAGATCACAAATATCAATGATCAACTCATCTTCAGCTCATCATCCAAATCCGAGACAACATCGATTGCGTTAAATCACTCAAAAATCGAAGATCAGGTCAGTCGCATTGTTATTTGAAGGAAACTCTGATCGTTTCTAAAATAAACATAAATCAAAAAAGTGGCTATGATTATTTCCTCCCCCCAATTTTGTTAGCGAAGCCCCGCAAGGTCGTGGAAAAGTTATGTCCCCACTTTTTTCCTGAAGATGTAAACCTTTTGGTAAACCTTTAGGTGGAGTACTTTAAAGATATGAACCTTTATTCCTTCAAAAAGTTTTTTGTGATCTTATTTCAGCAAAAATAAATATCTCCACATGGATGAAGCCTTATTTGACAATCCTGAAGAAGGGTACCAATCGTAACCCTTAGGTCACATTTCAGAGTTCTTGGAGAGTCGCCTTTAAACAAAAACCGCAATTTATTTTCTGACGGGGACCTTTCGAAGGACATTTTCGACGTCCAAAATGAATTAAAAAACAAATTTCAAGTATTTTTTGTTAATACTTTCCCAGGACGTCAAACCCTATGACGATGGATTTGTCAGAATCTCGGATCTCGGTTTATTCCTTGAATTATGTCAGAATTTAGTTTAAAGGATATTTTAAAGTCGTCCATTTCTCAGCAGAAATTACATGCGGCTAAAATGTACCCCCAAATTGACTGCTTTTGTCCAAAATCCTCACAAAATGCGGTGGACCTTGATATAATTCGAAGATGACTACTGAATTTGACCTTCTTTCTGAAAAAATAAACAGTCGTAATGGCTTAGAACACGTGTATTTAGTTGAAAGAGCAAAGCTTCACAGAATGGTTAGCTAGGGACCGTTAATATTTAGCGTAACGATTTGGAAAAGGCCAGTGAGGACATTTCACAGTCACTTTTTAATATTTATGGTTCAGAGCGATTGAGGAGAGGCCGAGCTATTTGAAGGCTTACTGGGAGCAACACCTGATTTACATTTTACAAGGAAACTACGCTGATGCGATGCGGGAACTGGATCACATGCAATCACGAAATCCAAAGACTCCATTTGTGTTTCTTTCACGGTTCATGAGCGAGTCTTACCCCATTAGAGCGGAGTTACTGCGATTTCAAGGGAAAAATAAAGAAGCGATAGAAAACTACGCAAACTGCTGGAAAATGGGATATAAAAAATTATATGTTTTGTACAGAAGGGCCGAACTGCTGGAAGAAGTATGGCAATCTCCTAAAATTAAAGATCAGTGTCCACGAAGCAATAGAGGCTTACCAAGAGTGCTATAAAATCAATCCCGAAGATATCCCCACGTTGTTAAAAATTTCCAATTTATACTACAAAACCGAGTAATCTTTCGAATTTTCTAGAATCTATAGGGAGTATGTACAGTCTATCGAATTTGTGAAGAAAATCCAAAAACTGGGGGTAAAAAATTCTGAGGCGTATTCCCTCGAAATAAAATCCCTTGTTAAACTGAGTTGTTGGAAACAAGCATTCGACGTGTGCGGTGTGGTTATTCGGTTTGACAAAAATAATAACGAATTTTGCTTATTGTCTGGCTGTATTCTCAGAAAGTAATCTTAACTTAACATTTAGTGTCAAACCGAGGATCGCTTATTTGCTTTTGAAGGAAACTTCAGGATTGGAAACATCCAACATGGAAATTCTCCTTGTTATGGGATATATAGTGATTAATATGAAACAGTTCTTTTGATTACTTAAACAAGATATGAGAAGGCTATGACAACGTTTGAGAACATCCACAGAGTCAGTAAAAACGATATAAGAGCCATTAAAGCTTTTGCAGTGATTTGCATGCGGAATAACAAATTTCAGTTGTATTTTTCATATTTAGTAAAGAGCTCTGACTAAATTTGAATGTGTGATTGATGTCGAGTTTGAAAACATCGAGGCTCATTTTGGAAGAGCATATTGGTATAGCTCTTTAAACATTGTTCGAGTTTAGTTTGATAGAAAGAGCAGGCCTTAAAGGAATACAATAAAATAATTTATCTGTTTCCCTCAAACATTGAGACTAATATTTTAAGAGTACCAAACTTTACTTACTAAAACAGGGGAAACTCTTGCTTAAAATGAAGGAATTGGAGATCTTTTCGATATGTATAAGGCAAGCGTTCCCCTTAATTAATTTTAGGACTTTCGCCGCCATGTTCTCCAGTGATCCGTCCATCAAGAACAATTCTGAATTAAAGGCTTTTTTGGGGGATGTCAATAAGACTGAAGTAGAAAATATTTTAAATGCAGGATGACTGCTTTGACAACATGGAAGCTTATATATTAGCAGCTAACGGTCTCATGCTCAACAGAAATTGGGAGTCTTCAATCCAATGCCTGAAGATTGCACATGAACGATATGTTCGATGATGAGTTTGATCCTTAGAAAGACTCGGCCGATGAAAACCCAAAAGGATTTGCTGAAATCTTGAAACTTCTGGGTCACTGTTATTTGATCGTCGGGTCCAAGAGTATAGCCAGAGAACTTTTATCAAAATCTATCCGTTTAAACAAGAAGTCATACTTGGCTCATTATTTATACGGGGTCTCCCTGATAGCACCGAAAAATCTTCAGGAAGCTGAGTTCCACCTAGTCAGAGCTCTGAGCTTAAAGCCAGATTTACACGAAGTATTAAATTTTAACCACCAAGGCCCACATTTCGTTGGCAATTTGTTTCCTCAATCAAAAGAGATACTCCAAGGCTATCTGCTGCTGTAATGAGGCCATCAGAATGAAAAAATCATTTTCATCATATTTCCTGCTAAGGTGGCTATAAAGTAGTAACTTTCAAGGGGGGTGATCAAATGTGCCATGAACCATTTTGAATTGGGATTGGAAGATCTCGACGTCTCCCTTTCGCTGAATAGCTTCAACTTTTTCTCGATTTACTTTAAAGGACTCTGCTGTGAACGACTAAACAGTCGGGACCAGGTTTGAGGTGTTCAAGACTTTAGGCCATAATTTTATATTCCTATATAATTGAGTAGAAATTAAAAAATCTCTTGAGCAAAGTTTCCTTTGGAGTAATCTTTAGTGTCTACAACAGCGGGGGATGATATACTACCAACTTGAAGTTTATGACAGAGGAGTATGTGACTTTAAGAGAATAAAGTCACTGTGGGCCTCCTTTATGTTTATAAAATGTAAATTAATGTCAGTTTTGTAACTTTCAGGTAGAATGAGAGAGCATGGATACTCGATTTTGGCTACCTCTTCTCTCATAAACGAAAACCCCACTCTTATCGAAGTTTATATTTTAAGAACAGTTGGATTTTTCAAATCCGAAGGTATCAAGAATTTGGAGAGGGCAATGTTGGGATTTTAGTTCACTTTCAGAGAAGACGTGAGGACGGTCCTAAAGTCGAATTCCGACAATTATATGGCCAGGGTAAACTTGGGGATATTCCTACATGATTTGGGAGATCGCAAAACGTCGTTTAGAGGATTACAAGAAATAATTGATCAAAATCATCGTATATAGATTTTTAACGTTCGAGATTGTGATGTGACACGTGTAGAACTGTCCTTGATATACTTGACGATGGGTCACACCGAAGATGCTTATATTGAAGTTACGGAAGCGATCCAAATAGATCCTCTCCCAGTTTACTATTATAACAGGGGAATTATAAACATGGTGCTTTGCTTATTAAACTCAGCTTCTTGGAAGGACATCTGCCGCCAAATCTGATTTTATGGAAGCTCTAAAACTCAAGGACGACTATATCCTTGCAATTTTTAACATATCGTCCTAGTATTTTCATCGGGGAATCAACAATGAAGTCGACTTCAAATTTTAGCGTTTAGGCTTTAAGGCACGCTGAAAATTGTGTATCAACAAGTCCTGAAAATTACATGGCACACACAAAGATGGCAACAATATTGGTAGTCCGCCCATTTCATGCTAGAAAAGGTGCAGTCGTCATCAATTGTCGTTAGCGTCTGCTGAGAAGGCGCTTAAGCTTCAGGAAGACGCATTTTTTGTATTATTCATCAAGTCATACAACCTTTATAAGCTTAGGAGATTCAAAGAAGCCGAAGTATCATGTCGTAAATGTAAGAGTAATTATACGAATTAGACTTAATTCGGTTTACAGAAGATTTTGATGCAATAAATTTACTAAAATCAATTAAAATGGCTCAAGAAAACGTAAAAGTGGTATAAATTAATACTAAAAAATATTAAACAACATTTATTTAATATTTAAAAAATTATTTTTTGGTGGTAAAATTTATTAGTTTCATGATGTTGTTATTATAACGTCTTTCAGGTATTCGAGTCCTCAGATATTCTACTTCAATTTCATTCACGAGATCAGAACAAGGTATTAGTTCGTCAGATGCTTCCTTATTTCAAAACTTTCGTTTGACTTCATTAAGAAGTCGCGGGGGTTATATTCACTTTGGGGAGATGAAAACGTTAAGTATGCTATAGCTATGCTGCCGGCTCAACCAATGTACCACTAGTTTGACATATTAGTAAGTAGCAATCTCCCCGTTTCCTGTCAGGAGAGACGATTAGTTCCTATTTTATGAACCCGCTTTAGTAAAAGTTCGCTTATGCACTTTTTTTAATCAAGGACAAGGCTGAATAGAACTCGCATGAGTTGAGCACTTAGTATGCCTTTATAATTAGGACAAATTCTTTATGGCTCCAAAAATTTTGAATTTGGTATTAGGATATGTATACCGAAGTTTATTTCTTTTGTGATACTTTTTATGCATCTTATTGGCACACAACACGAGGTTGACTGACCGGAAATATTCATCAATTGAAACATTTTTGTTTTCCATGTTCATGATTACCGAAATGTCATTATATTCTCCACTTTAAAGTCTCTTTGGTATTTTATGCCTCCAAGTTTATGATAAACAGAATTAACGGTGGAATCCTTCAGTCAACAATTACAAGCGGAATACGTGATTCTGTTTGATTTGTAGCAGATCCGCTTATGCATCTTTTTGAACTTTTTCATTTTTGAACTAGGACAAATTGAATTGCGGCCTTCAAGTTTGAGTTTTGAGTGACTCAACACCTATCTTACACGAAAACTTTGAAGAGGTCGGAGCATGGCATATTCAATTTGTATAGAGGGGAGTTTGCCTCCAGAACACTTCAGCGTTTCTCCTATGATTATTGTAAGGTTACCAAAAACCCAAACTTTGGCAACTAATGAAATCATAAATTCAATAAGTCAGCTCATTTGCATTTCTTGTCCGCCCTTTCTAATTGTTTACTATTATCCTCTTGCACTTCCTGTTGCACAAAGGGGTCGCACTGCCTGCGGTAAGGGAAACGTTCTCAGTTATTTTTATATCTGCATGCATATTTCTACCCACTTCCGACTGCCTCGGGTACCCCTGTGGAATCTACTTAATATACAATCCCATTACATATTGAATAACGTTGACTTTGCACTGATACATTATCCCAAGAAACCCGTACTTTTACTTCTTCTCAACCTCCACTGTTTGCAAACATTCTTGGTTAGTAGTGATAGTCATATCCCCAGATAACTTATAGTAAAACACAATATCTGATTGTACAGTAACTGAGATTTTGATTATGTTGTAACCAACATAAGTGTTTCGACCCATGTACCCATCACATGACTGAACGAAAAACTCAATGTCGTCAATAAATATAAAATGTGGGAACCATTTATCTTTACATTCAGTTGGTGATGATTAAGCAATATATTAAAAAAAGCAGATAAAAAGTAGCGGAGACATACAATTAGTTGTTCCTGACGTACACACATCACCTCCTACGGTTTGTCTTGAAATCCTTGATCGATCTCTATAATGGAGAAAGATGATCCCCAAAGTTCATCAATTTCAGAACAGAATTTGAACATGGATACTTCGTACTATCGTCACTTCTTTCCTTTGTTCGAACTACGAGTTTCTGATGCCTCCCGAGTCAATCACCTTAGCCATACCCACGAGAAGGTAGCCAAGTGCTTTCATTCATCGTGAAATTAGGAGATACTTTGTGCAAGACTACCAACTTTCCGACCGATAAACCACATGACTAACCAACCATTCAAGGATTGTCTGACAACACATATTCTGGCGGTGATTTTTCCAATATTTCCTGATTCAGTACGTCATGCCTTCAAAATTGTAATTACATAAACAGGACATGACATTCCCACGCAACATCCAAGTCGTCATAAATTTAAAAATTGTACTTGGCCGATATTTCGTGCTGCATGAATAATAGGTATTTTAAAATTTGATTTTCTAGCAAAAAAATTTCTGAAAAAGTTAATCAGCCGCGTAAAATTTCGAAGCCGAATATTCTCCCATCTGAGAGGAATGCCAGGCCACCGAATATTATCTCAACGCTGACATTCGCCAAACTTAAATTTAAAAAATTAAAAAAGGAATTTTCCAACTATAAAGAGGAAGAAAACTACTGTCTATATAAAATGGCACAACCAATGTTCTGTCCTCACGACCCGTCTAACGGAAAAGTGCTGCGGTTATCGCTGTGAGAATAATATTGACCAGGTTTCTTCGATATTTAGTTTAGCCGAATGTGAAGAAGGACACGAACGCGAGGTTGAGAGAAATCGACAGGAAATATAATATGAGGGCCCAAATTAATAAAAGGAAATAATTTTTATTTTAGAATAACCTAATTTTTAACAATTTTAAACGCTGACTTATAAACTAACAGAAACCCTAGAACTTTTCCACGTGGACTAAATTTTCGAAATTCTATAAGCGGACACTGATTTCCTGATACCCGCTTTGCCTAACTCTGTCCCAAGAAAGGGAAGTCGATTGGCCCAGAAATTCTTTTCTCCAATCAGTTTCCATGCAACCGCGATAGAAGGCTCTTCCAGGGAGCCGATTGGTCTATGTATTTTGCTAACGACTTCACATTGATGCACTATTCTATAGATCATTCACTATTGGTCATCTTGTGAATAAGAGTTCTTAAGAGTATCTCCTAAGAAGTAAACATTACAGGAGAATAAACTTATCTTTATTATTCGATAGAGGACAATGACACGAAGTACTCTACTTAAGGGACACACCTGATCTTGGTTTTAAATAAGTGGTTCTCAACCTTTTTGGTCTGCGGGCCAAATCAATAATCAACAATTGGTTCGCGGGCCGCAAAAAATTTAATAAAAAAAACTTTATTAAATAAAATTAAAGTGAGAATTGAATCTGCTTTCCTTCTACTATTCTTTCAAAGCAGGTACTCAGTTTGCTGATGACGTACGTAGGAGTTGCATAAGATGTTCATCATTTGGTTGCGAAATTTGGTTTTGATATGTGTGAGTCTCGTGAACAAAGCTTCACATGCATACGCTGATCCAAATACATGCGCATTTTCATAAGCATTCGTAACCAAATTTGGGTATTTGAAATTGAAAATGGGTTGTTTGAACAAACTGGTTTGTAGTTTTCGATTTGATTTCATAGATAGAAATTTGATTTTTTTATTCATCTTAAAAAATCATATTCTGAAGAATGATTCAAATTATGCTTCTCGACATTATATGACTTAAGACTGTATAATAAAATGACAAATCAGGCAATATGAGTAGCCATTGTCTTCAAAAACGAAGAATTTTTCCTCCCATTCGAGGTTAAATGCACGATTTTCTTGAATAATTTTTCAGACATCACAAAAAATATTAATGATATTAATTAATTAAAATTTAATGCAAAAAATATTTAATATAAAAACAAGTACCCCAGGGTTCGCCGCTATCACCATTCTTATTCAAAGTATTTACGGCTGACATTCCGACGCCGAATGGAGAAGACGACCTGCTTCTGGCTTACGCAGACGATATCGTCTTGGCCTCACGGGATCAGAACATCCAAACAGCGACGGAAAGAATACACCACCACATGGATCGACTACTCAAATGGTTTAATAAAAATCGGATGTCAATCAATACCGAAAAATCTATTACAACTCTCATTGACAAAAGATTGTCGAACAAGACAATAAAAGTTACTGCGGAGGAAAGAGGATTGCCTTTCAGCAAATGGCAAAAAATATTTGGTCTAAATTTCGCTACGCACATGAACTTTTAGAGACACGTCACTAACGTGCTGAACAAATGTGAAAAGAAAATCATCTTCTGAAATGCGTAACAGGTCTATGGAAAATTTGACATCATCCTATACTTAAAACGCTCTAATCACAGTACATCGAACTATGCATTTCATATGCGTGTGCTTCATGGGGACCACTGGCCTCTTATACGAATACTCAGAAAATCTCCGCAACCCAGAAAAGGGTCTTCAAACTACCTGAGAGATGGTATACAGGAGAAAATATCAAATCACCGACGCCCTTGGAGACACTAATCGAAAAAAGCAAAAATGGACACCAATTCAAAAAAAAGTGCTCTCCCGCAGCAAACTTGTGTAGGCTCAAGGAACCAACACTGAGCAAAGATGAGAGCCTGATCCAATTCGTCAAATCACCTAGTTAGTTTTTTAGGTTTAACAGTGGTCTTTGGAATTAATTTTAAGTTAATAGTTAAAGAAGGCGCACGAGGAGAAAATGAGAGATCTGTAATCCGGCACCCAACTGCACGCTGTCTATTCTACAATTAAATGTAAATGGAATCCGTAATAAAGTGTTGGAATTATTTGAAACTGGACATTGGCTTCATTCAAGAATCGAAGCTCTCTATAAAGTCCCCAACACCTAGTTTTCCTGGATATTATGTACTTCGCAGGGACCGAACAAGAAGTCTCGGAGGTGGATTATTGACCATTGTTATGGATGGACTTAAATTTACGGATGTCACCCCTTCTGCATCTTCTCTCTGCGAATGGGATCTTATTCTGGACAGATTTCTATTGAAGTTCCCTTTGCTTCGACGAGATGTTATACACTGTGTAATGTCTATGTCCCGCCTCAGGGGTCATGTACTACTTCCTACATCCCCAACCTATTGAGACTGTGTGGACTAAAGGATCTGCTACTATGCAGAGACCAAACATCCACTCTGGCTCCGGACACAATCAGCCGACAGTCGCGGCGAGTGCATCCTTTCCTTACTTAATGATTTGACTATCCTCAATGACCCGGACGCTCACACAAGGACCCCTCCAGCAGAAGGGACAGTCCAACATCCCGGACATGTCCCTCTGCTCTCCTTCTATGGCTTGATGTATTTCATGGAATGTTCGTTATGGTTTTCAAGGACCATAACCCATTGTGTTGAAACTTAGAAGGCCTATTTGTTCACCGTGTTGTTCTACAAAGTTCAAAAATTACTTGAAAGCTGACTAGCAAGGTTTCAGGACGTATGTGGACAATAGTCTCCTTGACCTTACTATGGTTAATTGTACAGTAGAGAAGACGACCAAGATTCTGTCTGCTATCATTTTGAAAGCTGATAAACTATTTATACCCGTCGCCTCTTACAAGAAGTTCAATCCAAGATTATATCGCAAATTGTGTCACTCATCAAGAAACGAGATGCGCTGAAGAGGAAAAAAACACAGATCAATAGCTCCTTCTACTACACACGTTCACTGAATATACAATTATCTGAGCTTATCCGAACTAACAACAGACTCAAATGAGCCGCCTAGTTGGACGACTATGTCACAAAAACTCTTGTGCCACATTTTGGAAAACGCTAAGAAAATCAATAGCCTTATCAATGAGGAAGACCGCGGAACTGAGGCCGTTACCCGCAACGCTTCGGAACCCGCACGCAACTCGCAAACAAGATTATGAAGTACTACGTATCGATCAGCCATAAAGATTTTTCTTCTTCTACACATGTTGAACGCACAGGTCGCAACAAGAACCGTATTCCATTTTCTTCACCCCCATGATGTTGACAAGGCTATTATGTCGCGAGCGCAACGCGCGACAATCAATCAATCAAATTAACTTAATTTTTTCAAAATTAAGAATAATTATTTTTTTAACTGTTATTAGTGACTACATTCAACTTCTTAAGTCTTTTTGAATGCATTTTCATTACCGATCCATCACGATTTTCCACATTGACAAAATTTTTGGACAATTTTGCAACAATAGTAACTGGATTCACGTGCAGATGTTCAAACTTTGTTAATCTAAGAGAAGGATTCGTCTCATAATCCTTTTGAATGCGAGCCTTTTAAGTAATTAAAAATAGAATACAATATCTCCAATATCCAAATCATATTTTGAGCGATGTACTCCTATTTTCCTATTCATCCGTTTATAATATGAGGACTTCAAATTAATTTTAAGAAAATTTTTTTTAATTGTTAAAAAATTTTTTGTTTTAAAAAAAAGAAAAGAAAATTAAACTCAAATTCATCTAAAATATATTTAAGTACAAAACCTTTTCTGAATGTTTCTACGTTGTCTCGTTCAGTATTAAATCCTGGAATCCCACGATATCTTTGGAACGGACTCCTATGAAAAAATATAAGAAACAATCTACCTGTGGATGTGTTAGGCGTTTGATTATATTAAAAAACAGCCCTTGGAATGTATCTCACCCACTTTTTTTTTATTATCCAAAATCATCATTTTCGATAAACTTCTTGTGATCGTCTGGTTAAATCTCTCCACAATCTCTTGATTTTGAGGATTGTTGGGTCTTCCATGTATTTGCGTCACATTAAATTCTGGGTTCGATTCTCGCTGCTGTTCACCTGGTGGAAGGTTCCACTCATCTACGATGCAGAAAGGGTTTGACGAGTGACGCCGTCATCAGTGGATACTCACTGCGGAACTGGATTGTCTAGAAAGGACCCACACACAAAAAAAGAAGTGAAGATCATTCCTTGGTTCTACGATTAGTTAAAATTATGTTCTTTACTTAAATAAAGTGTGTGTCCTGCCTATGCGGAGCTATAAATATTATGGCTCTCGTGAAAAGGCTATTATTATATCCATTTTCAAGGATAAGCGGTGATTCGGCGACATGTCTGTTTCGGCTCAAGTATCAAACGCAAATGGGAAGAAGCGGAAAGGGTTCCCAAGCCCAGAGTATTTAACCAGCTTCCCCGTTCTGCAGAGTCAGTGGCATAACAGTCCGAGTTTGTACTGGGTATCATATTTGTCAGGGAAAAGGTATCAACACAAGTAACATCCCATAGGAGAGAGCTTCCTTTGTACATCAAAAATTGTCATTCGTCTGGTCTCCTCCATATCCTCGATAGTCAATAGAAGGGAAACCAGCAATTTTAAGACACGTTTGCATGCAACCGCGAGAGAAGGCTCTTACTGGCAGCCGATTGTATGTATTTTGATAACTACTTCATATTGGTGTACTATTCTATAGAATCATTCACTGTTGGTTTGAGAATTGGCCAATTTAAGGGTTGGCCAATGCGGCCCGATGGGCCACGGTTGAGAACTACTGTTTTAAATTATCTGTTTGCCTTTGCTTTAAATATCGAAAATTTTCTTAGCTGATTTCACCGATCTAGATTTTTTTCTGTCTTCGGATTATCATCGCCATCATAGACCAATTACCCAAGTGACCTCTATCGTGGGGAATGTCAACTTCATGAAAACCCTTGACTTCTTTTTTTATCATTGGGGTCTCAGCCTTCTCCGAAGCTGAGCCTGGGTCAGTTGCTGCCGTTGAGAGGTTGGAGGGAGAGAGGCTATCGAGAAAGGTGGCATCCTAGGCAAGGTATTTAACACTCTCCCATGGGAAGAGTCTCTCTCCACTCTCGTTCGTCGATTCAGAAGCCAGACAAGCAAGACGATGCTGATCAAACACAGGTTTTATCTTTTCTATGATCTTTGAGCATAAAAGCTTGTCCCATTCTCGTTGTTTATTAGCGTTCTTTGGGAATCCAACACCCATTTGCGTCCAGACATCCCGAGCCATGCATACCACCGGTTCATCGTCCGATCCGTTAATGTAGCGTAGGATCTGGCGTGTGAGACCACTGAAAGCATATGTCGAAAAAGAAAGACCGGGAGGGTGAGTTCTAGTGGTGAGCGTTTTCCGATTCCTCGTAGCGAAGAGGTAGTTTGCATTGGATCCAGCCAGTTTTATCAAAGGAAATGTTGAGCGTTTCTTCAACGGCAGTCCTCAGCATCTCGTCGATGGCTCTTAAAAAGTTCATGTCCGTGAAACATGGGGCTGTCCGTAAAGGAAAAAGGAGTCGTGGCGTGAGGTGGAAATTCCTGAGGAAGAACAAAGCCATGTGGGAGCCCAGGGTTTGTAAATTTAATTTGAATTGTGATGTATGTTTTTTCCTTCAAGAAAGCTGACACATTATTGCAGTGTATGGGAGAGCCAAGAAAAATTGCATTTTCAAGTTGGGTAACCTAGACATGGCGGAGATGAGGAGAAATAGCGGAAAGGTCTACTGGGTTGCGAATTCCAAGCCCTCCGAGTCTCACTGGCAGCGTGGCTTGCTTCTATGAGTAATCCTCGAACCGGACGTTGAAGATGCGCTCCGCTGTCGTACGAAAGATCCTGTTATCAATAACTTTAAAAAACAATGAACAAAGAAGGAAAAATGTTTTAAATGAAAAAAACATATTTAAGTTTTATTAAAATAAAATTTAATTGTCAACTGTTTTTTTTGCTTTAATAATACTTTCTTTATACTTGTTTATTGAAGAAAGTATAAAAACTCAGCATTAGACAAAATTTCCCTCTCTATCGAGTTAACCTAATTACAAAAGTATACAGTCTTATGTTTTCCATTTCTTGTTTACCATTTTCCACAACTGTTTCAGGGTATTCGATATTCTATAAATCTTCAACTTTTAAAAAATCGTATGTTCCCCCGATTGCTGTATCATTAATATCAATTTCCTGACTTTTTGAGTTATTACAATTCCTAATTGTCTCGTCGGATGCTTTTAAAATATCTTTTGAGTTTTCATAAAAGGAGTCAATGTCGACATATTTATCTGTTCGCATTTCTCCGTGTAACTTGAGCATTCTACATCCGTGTCTCTGAATTTATCCAAAAACTTACCGATTTTTAGTTGCAAGAATACGGCCTTGGTAGATATCAAGGATCATTCAGGAAACCAGCTATAAAATCGATTTTTCGATAAGTTACCTTTAGTCTCTACTACCTCCATCCATTCTGCCAAGTTCTCTTCAAGCTTCGGAAACTTTAATTTATGTGCAGCTTTAAAAAATGGCTGATATTTTTTGAATCTTTCAAAATAGTGTTTTTCTAAGTGTGACTGTACACCACTAAATCTCGAGATCATTAGCTCTCGTTGGAGACTTTTTGGACACGTCCTGAGGTGGGATCCAATATCCTCCCGAATATCGCAATGGAAGATTACTACTACTCCTCCAATATAAAACTCTTTTGTGGAAGACCGAGAACAACCCTCCCGGTCGTTTTACAAAACGATCTGAAAGCCGTAAAAAAACACTGGCATTTGGTGACGATCTGGACACACTGAGGACCCTAGCTAAGAACAGAAGAGCTTGGAGCAAGCTAACTAATTCTCTTATATTTTTTGCTGCACATGCGGGGGACAAATATTATGGCTCTCGTAAAAGTGCTAATAATAAGTGTCCTTCTTCATTAAAATATTATTTACTGTTTTTCTCGATATCGCCTTTCAAAACAATCAGCTAACTGCTGGCACGAAATGACAAGGAAGATATGTTAATCAAATTTTTATTTTTCCAATTTGTATCAAAAATTAATAAAATTGGCCGATTATTTAGGATAATGTGATTTTTTTCTTAGAAAATATTTCGAAATGTGCAAATTTAAAGATGCCAGTCATACTTTAGAAATACTGAGTTGATATAGACAGGTCAAGGGTTTTTATGGCTTTTATTTATTTTATTTATTTTTTTAGACAGGTCAAGGTTTTTAAGATTTCCACAGCAATTTCTACTTCTTTTGAGTAATTAACTTCTCTAAAGGTCATGGTCATGCAGTGCGTACTGTGTTATTAACGCTAAAAAGTCCCAACTATGACGGCATCATCGCTAAACCCAAGACATCAGTGAGCTTCAAAAATGCTGTATCCCAATTATCTTGACCTGTCGTTCTGGATACATCCTTCACAATCATAGATTCTTCGTAGGAGATATTCTTTCGTAAATCACGGCACGTATCTATCAAACCCAATTGAACTGGAAGGATTAGCTCTACAAGGATAAATCCTTAACCCCGTTCTATTGATATATTCACGGTCGACTTCCACTCCCAAATTTGATTAAGACGAAAAGAAGTAATAAATCTTATTAATCACATTTTTCTGTTTTCTCAACGAAGACCTTATTAAGAGATGAGTCATCTGAAGGATTTCGCAGAAGGGAGTTTACTTGCAGAGTTTTAATTTGACAATCTTGGGAGCACTTATAATTATTTTGGAATCCCGAGTCCAGGACTTTGATTTATCTCTCAAATTACGGATTTGTCCTTTTACTTCGATAATTAGGTTTCTGTCGTTAGTTTTGGAATATTCTTTTAGTCGGACTCGATGGGGCTTACTGAATCCAGATCAAACGGCTCTAGATCTCTACCTATCAGGTTTTTAAATGGACAATACCCGTTCCTAAGCGCTGTCGAAATCATCACTGCTCCTGTGTGTCGTCGAAGAGTGTTGTTATAGCTTATCTATTTTTGATACCAGATTTACCGATTGCTCCGACAGCTTCATAGGTTGTGAAGGCGGTTGGAATAAATTCGAATAGGTGCACCAAGTGATTAGTTGCTCCGACCTCACTAACATGTAAGAGGGTGGATGCCATCAAACATTAGCCATGTGTGCTTCTACAAGTCTCTTAGAGTCATCGGGTTTCCGGAAAGGATTTGATTCATAATGTCTGGGAAACCAATACTCAGATCCCTTTTTTCATATCCTCTGATCTTACCCCAATTTTGTTTAATTATTTTTTCATGACATCCCCCAGATTGACGATCCAAACAAGCTACTTTGTTTTATACAGACGATTTATTATCCCTTTAAGGGACATATCCCCATCCTTGACGACTGGGTAGTTCAGGCATATATTTTATGATCAACTGACTTACATGTAATCAATTGTCCATGTCCTCATCAAATTCTACTTTTACTCTATTCACATCGTCGCCAAAAGGATTCCCCCAAAGTGCTTCTGGAGTATATGCCTATACCTGCTTCAAAAAATCCTAAAATCTACAAGATCGACCTCCCCTTGAATGAGTGGAGAGAAACAAATCCTTTTTGATGCCGTCTTAGCACTGAGTCCCTCATAAACAGGTGCTCTATGTTATCAAGTTTTTTGTTCTCTGAGATTCAAAGGTTTCCCGATAAATGGACCAACATTAATTGTTTGTAGAATTGCTAATAGGCATTCTAATAAAGACTTTATTCCATCAAATTGGTGGTTCCATTGATTTAAGAAACAATTGCATATAAAATTCAAAACCCTCAAGACGAAGTACGATCAGCTGATAAAAAATTAAAGTCACGATCATTGAGAGGAGTAAATCTAAAATCCATTAGCAATGCTTCACACAAAGCTTTGATGACAAAAAGTATTTTTGAAAATTGGCTATTTCGTATTAACGAAGAAATGGTGGAAAGAAGAAAAATAGCATTACTGGTGGATATTTCAACTTGTCTACTTGTACATAATATTTTTTTCCAAAAATACGACTTCCTTGGATTAGTTAACATTACTGTTCTGATTTCACAATGCATCTTAATGTATTCAAATAAGAAACTCCTGAAAATGTTCAAAACTATAAGCAGATATTGTTCATTCACTAATAAAAAATAAAAATCTAATGTTTTATTTTTATTATAAATGTATTTTTTCACTTTTTATTAAGCTTTCTAAAAAGGCTTACTTATATAAAAGAAAATTGAAAAAAATGGCTTACCCATGTCAGGAAACCATTTCACTACTATTTCATAAGTCGATTCCCCTAGACCCCTTCATTCTTCAGCCAAATCCAATAGATTGTGGTGAACAAATACACCGAACTCTCGATTCCGACAAATCTCCATTTATAAAAAAGCACGTGGGATAAAAAGAAAAATAAAATCAAGCCAAAAGTCATATATATCGAAAAATACAAAAATAATAAATCAAATAGCACGACAGTTGTGAACCGAAATCGGGTTTACATACAGCATAACCAGCCTGTCCCCAGTCTTATAGGCATTGGTATCGCTCTACAATACAACAACCCCCAACCTTTGCAATCACAGACTTTCGGTTAACAACCTTACAAACAGCAGAGTATGATCTAGCCGTGGGAAACTCTAGAATAACTCACAAATCTACCGATCTTGGCCACTTCTTTGATCCTGTTGATGGAGGATGAGTGAATTACATAACTGTTTGAAGAAGAAGCCAAGACCGTGAACCTGTGATGACTGTAATTCACCAAAATCAGATCCCCGATTGAAATACTACTTTATAATGTATTCTTACTTAAAGTATGATATCTCAATTCTTTGATTATCCAACAGACGTTCGGACTCTGAGACATCGTCAGAGTCGGTCACTTCAATCATTGATTGACTCTGGGATAATGAATCTTCTGTATCCGCAGGATCCTGACTACCAAAGGACATTCCTTCTGGGGGTTCTAGGTTACCAAACTCTTCCGATTGGCATCTTTCAAATGACTGCGGGAGAAACTCTGCTTCCGACAAATTGGACTCAGACTCCGTCTCTTCTCCACCACTAAGAGATGATCCCTCATGTGTTTCTAATTTACTAAACTCCTCTGATTGGCTTCTTCCAGGAGACATCGAAGGAATATCAATTCCCAACAGATCTGTATCAGATCTTTCCTCTTCTTGACTAATGGGAGATGTTCTTTCACAGATCTCCAGATCAGGAAGAATCTCACTCTCAGGAAGATTCAAGTCGGACTCTTTATCACCTTGATCATCAGGAGACGTTCGTTCGTATACTTCTGTGTCAGGAAGATCTTCTAAAGGAGTTCTAGAAGATTTTGGATAACTTCCAGTTTCCGTGAGATTGAGTCGGACTCTTTCTGTTCAACCAATGTATTCAACGAGGAGTTCTGAGAATCCCCCAGTGAGGTGTCCATCTCCGAAAGAATCCGATTATAATTATTTTCTAGTTGCATACACGCATTCTTGTCCAATTCAGGGATCAAATAGTCCTCTCCACTAGATATCTGCGGAATCACGGAAAAAACTACAGAAAGCCGTTGAATTCTCTTGTCTGTCAAATATACGAACAACCCCCGCATAAAATGTTCGGAGAGGACCTCGCTGATATGGTCCCTTCGACTAGACTCATTAAAAAAGTTATCATCAGCCTGTTTAACGATTGAGGAAGTCCACTAAACTAACACATCCCCCAAAACCTTGTCCATCACATTTTTCATCTCCTCTCTCCTCAGGGTTTCCTTCACGGCATAAATATACAGATGGGGTGCCTGGATGATCTGAATCGCGGAATCCATCTGGTAAATGTAGTCCTGCATGAGCAGTCCCTCAATCCTCATCTGGTCAACAGCCGTAGAAATCGCATACTGAGCCTCCAAGACTCGTCTGGGAATCAGTCTTAACTTAACTGTGAGCGGTTTTGGACAGACTGCCTCAGGAATTCAGCAATTTCACACAATTTTGAGAAACTTCTGTGTAGATTCAACTTCTGGTCTCTGCTTCCAATGTAACTCCCCATTTGGTCGTTAATTCGGACAACCAAGAGTTCCACGGTGTGCTGAGCCTCACTTGAGCTATCTTCCTCCACGGTTATATCGTTGGTCAGTAAAGTGACTTCTTCTTTGAGGAGATTCTCGGCATAATCAAATATCGTCGTCACTATCTGCAATTTTTAAAGAATCATCACATTTTTAGACTTTTCGAGGAGGGCATGGACGTATTCTTGGAATACTCCGGAGTCTTTCTAGAAATATAACCCACGTGGTAACCATATCGGGAGTCTTTACGAAATCAAGCAAAGTCGTAGTCTCGGTTACGTTTGGTAACTCCTGATTGTAGTTATTCCGCACAAAATCCACGAGTTGGGGGAGCAGTGGCATCTCGGACATCAATTTGATGGATGTCTTCACGTCCTTGTAAGAATTTTCTAGAACAAAGCGACTTTCATTGAATTTGGTCTTTGTCGACATAAAATACTCTATGGTATCCCCATTTATTCTGAAATTCCGTAAAATTCGGGTACCGGTTGCTTTCCGAGCTACTTTTCGCAATCGTGGCCCAACTTTTGATGAGAAGAAAGACTTCCATGGATATTCTAGCTGCTAATGCCATAAAGGAGTCACGTGGCTGGAAATGAGATTTTATGGGACAACCGATTCCTGGTCAAAGCAGTCGCCTAGATGTTAACATAAAGTCTCACTGAATCTATCGTCGAGGGGAATATCTGTGGTCGGGTGCCACAAGGAGAAAACGAAGATGGGGGTAAATTCCTGCAATGTTAAATCAGATCCACGTTGCTGAATTCCAGTCGGGAGATTCGTTGATCTCCACCAATGTATTGACCATCACGGCGAAGTAATATTTGGCAGTTTTCGGGGATTTTGAAGTTACTGTAGATGAATCGTTTGACGTTCTGGATAGTCAGATCCTTCCTAGTGGACTGAGTTTACTATAAAACAGGTTTATGGTTTCAAGTCTCGACTGAAAAACGAGAAAAACAAACATTGGAAAACCAATACTTCAATTATTCAATCAATTATTATAGATATCACGTAAACTATTTATTTGCAAAATAATATTGTAAATAAATTTTTATTTTTATTTATTATTTTCCAATTTGTGGGTTCGAATTCTTATTTTTGGCGTATCCATTCATTTCATGGACAAATGTTTTGAAGATCGAAATTACCCAAAAAGGAGCTTCTAAAATTGTGGAACAATGGACTTTTAGAAAGTCCCACTCTCCTATGCCTCTGGAATCTTCAATTCGTAAGAACCGAGGAACGTGCCGCTGTGACTACAAAAATCCAGTTATTTGACCGATACTTTCTTGTGTGGGTTCGAAGGAGGAGCATTGGGCCAAGTTGAGATCTCTGCTAGAGCGTGCTGGGATCAAGTGATTAGTTAGTTTGATGTTATAGTTGTCTTTGGTATTATTATTGAAGTTAGACCCGGAAATTTTTTTTTGAATTTTTTTGATGGTCAGAATTTATAAAATTGCAGGGTTTACTCTTCTGTTTCCCTGTTCTGGCTAGTAGTTTTGACTAACTAGCATAGCATTCCTTCCAACTGTCTTAACAAAAATTGACTGATAAAAGATTCTGTCCTTTAGCTCTTGTATTTCCTTATTATATTTTTGTCCACCGTGGACCTCCTAGATCATGCACGTGTCTAGTATTAAATTAGCATTCAATAAGGTGTCTGGTTGAGTGAAAATTCACGTAAGACACTTCCCTGGCTAAAATTCTTTAGAAATTTTATGGAAGAGGCTTGGTTCTTTAATGGCCAAGTATTTCTAATAAATAACAGTGATTCTTGTCTTTAGATAAATATTTTGACTTTTTTATGTATTCCTTAATTTGGTAAACGTCTCTCTAGGAAATGAGTTTGGTTGTCTCACAAGTTTGTCGAAATGGCACAGTTGGTGACATGGCTCTATCATAGAAAGTCTGTCGCCTCATTACGAATGCACCCATTCGTCTTACTCTGCTTTTACTTCAAACTACCAATTGAGCGTTATAGTCGTATCCCTGATGTTGGCAGTGGAGTAGTTGGTAGCAAAATAGGGAGGTGGTAACTTGGTTCTCATTGAAAGTGTCTAAAGCATTATTACAAGTATATCCGCCTCGCTCTGGTCTCTACAATGGCTGAACTAAACAGGGAACTAAAAGGAATTTGGTTTAACAGAAAGTTTCAGCCCAAATCTCTGCCTTGTACACGGAAGAGACAAGATAGTCAATCTTAGGAACATAAAATACCTAAGTACGCGGCCTGGAGCATCACGAGAGGAGAGGGTCATATCAGAGTTAAACAGTAAGATATTACATAAGTTTTTAATTTGCACGTGTATGATTGGAATTTTGCGTGGCTAATAGACAAGCCTCACGAATACAATCAAGCACGTGGGTTTCTTGATTAATTGACTCTTCATTTTTTAATTCCCTTAGATACAGCTGAAAGAGGTTTTATCCATTTTTGGTAGGAAGAGACGCATCATCCAAGAATCATATCTATCCATATCTTCCATTATGGGGATCCCACCATTACAGTTGGATAGAGGGGGCCTTCTTTTGGATGCTGGTCAGGTATTTGGCGTCTCCTGAGTCAGATGGATCCATTGACTTTCATAGGAATTAAAAACAGCCACGAGATCCCTTTACCAAGTAGGTTACGGTGGGGGAATCGACGTGAGCGACGACACAACAACTATACTGACCACTTAATAGGTTAAAAATAACATTCAAAATAATCCAGCTGAACCATCCAAAAAGGTCATACAGCGGCAACCCTGACTTCATGGCCATTCCCTCTCAGGATGGCGAGCGAGATTCGCTCAAATCGCTTAGGATATCTTCTGCTCTTGTAGAAATCCGATTCCCTAGACGACTCATGAATTCCAGCGCCACAGGCTCTCGTTTCAACCGTGAACGGTCGGTGAAACTCAATTATTGATTTCAAATTAACTAAATATTATCAATATTATAAACAGCGAATAATATTTACTCAAATTAACGTAAACATTCGAAAATGGGTGAAAATAGGTCATTTACTCCGTTGAATGATGAATTTTGGAAGAACCTGAATGATTATTGGGATTCAGAGAACACTAAATCCTTTTTAGATTTCTGGAATTTCAACGTCATTGCTAAATGCGATCCTTCGTGGAATAATAATTTTGGTCAGAAAGTCCACGAGAGAGCCATCCAGGATCTTAATGATTGGTCAGCGAAATTTGATTCCACAAGGTTTATTTGCTTTTAAAACGTTCAGGGAACTTTCAAAAAGTAAACGGCGGCCATAATTTTTTTCTATTTTTAAAAATTTTTATTTTTTCATATTCTCGTGATGTGCCTACCAAATCCATCTTCTAATAGTTCATTACAGGCTTCCGCTTCCGGAGAGGTGGAAAAGTAGGTCCGCCCTCTTCCATTTTTGTCCCACGTCCTACCGTCGCGGACATCACTTCATTCTTTAGCGGAATAGTTTTCATAATGCAATCTTCATCAGAGGACTTGGACAGGGAGAAAGTAAACACATCCCTTTTAACTACCATGCCGTGCCAGAAGTAATCGTCGCCTCACGGGTGGGATCTATTTGACAAGAATTGACCTTTGCTGAAAACTCCATCTTTCGGATTCGAACCAACGACCTTCAGATCCAATGTCATCAGACGTTACATTCAGTCAAAAAGCCTATTAAGGAAAGTTTAAGCAAACAATAATATTAAGGAAAGTTTAAGCAAATAATAATTTATGTCACAAATTAAAATACTAATGGACATATTTTCATGACATTTATTGATTTAATTTTAATAGGTCAACATTATCTTTGACATGCCGTGTGACTCGCCTACGTGGTGGCATCGCTCACTTGAAGTGTTGGAAAAGAGTCGCATACTCCCTATCCGCAACCATGGACGCCCGGATGGTATCGAAATAATAGGTCAACATTGTCTCTCAATTAGAGTCAAGGATCCTGAATGTATTGCGACTCAGAGTCCCCCCGAACTGATATGGTCTTCACAGCACCTGTGAATGGTCACTCTCTTGACGACTGAAGTCTGTTTGTCGTTTTTGCTTGAATGTATATGTTTATTAAAAAATCATTAGTTTTAAGTGTAATCACCTTGAAATTTGGCAATTTTACATTAATTTGATAAATTTTTGGATAATCCAACACGCTCTCCTCCTTCTACTTGCTGAATATTGGAACATACTGAAGTCCATTTCGACTGGACAGGCACTAAATTCAACCTCCCACGAATCTGGAACAAACAATCGGCACCAAACCAAATCATTTCAAGAACAAACCGCCGACCTCATTACCCATTATTTGTCAAATCAATGTCGAATAGTGTCCGCAAACTGAATCCCCTTGTCACCTATATCTACAACTAATTTCTTACATTCTCCTCACATGTGGACCACGTGTTAGCAAAATCAAACAAGAAAATGAACGCCCTCTTCGCAGTGGCCGGATCTATCTACGACCAGGACAAAGAAACCCTCAGAATAATCTACAAACAATATATCAAGACCACCTTGAACTACGCGATCCACTCCATGACCTCATCCCTCGCAGCCTGCAACAGTCAAAAACTTCAGAGTCTAAAACGGAGATCTTCGAACAATTATTGGATGATCAATTCACACCGTCCTACACTCCACTGGGAATCAACCATTCTCCCAGTGGAAGATAACCTTTCACGAGGAACCTTTAATTATTAAACGCAATTTCGAAACCAGGTCACCTTCCACTTCCTGACTCACATGAAGAGAAACAAAAAGATGATTCCGACCATAATGAACTTGTTTCGTGAATTGGTTAAAATTCCTCAGCCACCTCCAGATAAAACCAAGCCAAAGACAATACATGACCGCATCTCTACCAAGGTCATCTGAAGACATCTTTGGAACGATCTGCTGGGTGACCGTCCATCATTGGTGCCTGACTAGGAGGCTACCCTCAACGAAAAAACAAAGGAAGACCTTAGCATAACAATGTTCTAATTATTTCCTCCTTAGATACGAATCGAGCTCTTGGCTTCCATCAGCGGACCAACTATCAATGATACTATGATAAGTTTTCTCATGCCCGGGACCTTCAGTGGACATCTAAGTATAGCTATGGACTGCCGGCCTCCTACAAAATAGCGAATTAATTGGTTTTAGTAGTTTTCGTATACATTTATCGTATTTATTTAATCTCAATAACACAAAAAAGGTATAATAGAGAGCCAAAACCCGGAAAACCGGGATCACTTATGTTATGTTGTCCAATTAAGTCGTGTCCGACCCTTGGAGATCTCAGCCCTCACCAACTTCTGTTTTCGTCCAAACAAAACTGCTTCTAGAGGGCGGACACAAAGTTCCTTCATTGCGGACAGATTCAGGATCGAGAAGTGGCCATTGACCACGACTCACTTGCGTTGGTCAATACCGTTTATAAAAAGTGCCGATAAAAAACCGAGAGGGGCCCAGCGTTTCTTCCAAGGAGTTTTGAAATTATCCTTAAGATCCTTTTTATCGTAAGTGTCGCAGTTGCCCGATTCTTAACATGTCTTTCGAATTTAAGTCCTTGGTCAAACGTCACTCCCAGGATAGTAGGGCGGCCATAAAAGGGATTTCCACATAGTTAATCGTGGTCTCAGGCCTCCTTGTCTGCAAAATGTAAAAAAGGTCACAAAATGGGATCTTTAAAATATTCCACTTGCAAAATGTTAATATCGAGAAAACGATTACAAATAATCATTTAATATATTAAAATAATTCAATGAATTAATTTAATTTAGTAAAAATTTAAATTACATTTATGTGATGTCACTTACAGTTACAAGCTTAATAGGACTTACGGACACAGAATTGGAGATAGTTTTGGAATCTTTTGTAGAAAATGTAAAATATATGCAGTAATCATAGAATAAATCAACATTTTCATTCAATTATGACACAGAACAGTCAATATCAGTAAGACTACTAAATAACCTTAGGAACTATTCGAATATTTCTTAAAACAGCTAAACTCACCAGAAATGTGTCATCTACACAATCTAATCCTCTCCTCCATGACATTGCTGGTGAGGGACTCGATGAGTATGACGTCATTGGAAAACCCACTAGTCGTGTCAACTGTCGTTAGCTTGATATTCAACAAAACCAGTTTATATTTGAATATTAAATGAAGCAACTTTGACTGCTATTAAGTGTGCTTATAACTGCTCTTTTCAGTCTACGTCAGTTAGGGATCACTTTGTGAGGGGTGACATCGAGTGCTCAATGAATATTATCGACTTTGTACTTTCCTTGGAAGACTGTGAGGAGTTGGTATGGTCCTTGGGGACTGTGGTAGATATTTGGACTGAGACTTGTTGGATTTTGGACTTCTCTTCCAAATTTTCCACTGCGATTATTGGCTGAAAGGCTAAAGGCGGTGGTGGCTCTAACAAACAGGTTGTCCTCGAAAGGGGACGGAGTGGTCGAGTCTCTTAGATTGTTGTATAACACCACACTCCATTCAACTGATGAGGTATTATGGGGGTAATATGCAGGATGGACTCGTTGATGTGGTCAAATTAATGAGGAGACTGTTAGCGAAGGACTCTCTAGTCCAATACTGCATGAATGTCCTCATAAACATGCCCATTGGAGATATTATTGGGAAGAATTTAGTAGTAGATGTCCCCAATGTGAATAATGATATGGCTAACAAGATATATAATAATAAAAACATGTCCGCTGTGGCTCAGATTGTAAGACATTTGGTGGATAAACTTGATTTTGTGTATAGAATGGAGGACAACAAAGTTGGTGGTTTGATGATTTGTAGAAGCTGGATTATCCTGGGATGTTTCTTCCTGTTCTTCAGTGCATTATCAACCTCTGCAGGTCAAGCAGAGATATACGGCACTACTGTCGCCTACTGGTTTGTGTGTCCTTCCTACTTCCAGATTATTCCCTATTTAAAGGATGAGGTTGTTGATCTCCCGCAAATGGGAAGTTCTGTTCGAAACAGGTTTGTGTGTATATGATGCGGAATGTGCAAACTAATGCAGTCCCCCGATTCTACAGTGTCCAAGGTCGCCGCGTATTTGATGTATGTTGTGTGCAATTACTCTGGTTTGTTGGTTTGGTGTCACTGCAGCTGACAGACTTGTTAAATATACGGGATATGGGAATGCAGCCGGTATTCTATCCTACCCTATGGGTGACGCAGTTAATCAAGAGGAGGTCGACTCGAATGATGACTCTGAATTTTCAGAGACTGAGGAGTACTCCAAATTGTCGGCTGAGTTTGTTTGGTTGTCATTTTAAGCATAAACCCTGTAACGGGAAGGTATGAGCCCCCAAGACCGATTGAAATGAGTGAGGAGCAGAAGGAGTACGAAATTGAACAGATAATCACAGCCATCGATAAACTTGATCGAATGGGAGTTATCAAACCAATGAAATTGGATTCTAATAATCAACCCCAACCAATATCACACGTGCTTGAACTGTTTGATGACTCCTCTAAACGTGAGAATGACAAATAATATGTTAAATTATTATTTTTTGAAAATTGAGTTTATTGGGTCATTGCGTCGTCATTATTATTATTTAATACGCATAAGTAGTTTTAATTGGTGTTATGGTTGAGACTAAGAAGGTTGGATATTTCTACTTTGGTGGGTTAGCCAGTATGGGAGCTGTGCTTTTTACTCACCCTCTTGATCTTATCAAGGTTGGTGGAGTTGGTTTACTAAGGTTCACTTGCAAAACCAAAGGTCTGACAATAATGCTGGAATGACTAGACTGTTTGCTAATGTTGTGAGAGATAATAAGATCTCTGGGTTGTATAATGGACTGTCTGCCTCTCTTTTGAGACAGGCCACATATTCCCTTACGCGTTTTGCTATTTATGAATTGGTGAGACAAAAAATGACACAAGGATCCAATAGAACACTCCCTTTCTATCAAAAAGTAGCACTGGCTGGATTTTCTGGCTTTATTGGTGGAATTGTTGGTAACCCGGGAGACATGGTTAATGTCAGAATGCAGAATGATATGCGGCTCCCTGCTGGTGAGCGCAGAAAGTATTGGAAGTTGTAATTTTAGTTACAAACACGTTTTTGATGGATTGTATAAAGTTGTACGACACGAGGGACCTCCAAAGTATTCAATGGGGTTAGCATGACTGCCTTTCGAGGACTATTCGTCACAATCGGACAAATTTCGTTTTATGATCAAATGAAGGAGATTCTGATAAAGACTGGCTACTTTGGGGACAACACAGTTACCCACTTAACTAGCAGTTTCATAGCAGTACCCAGTCATATGATGTAATAGGGAGTCGTGGCGACCACTCTCTGTCAACCACTGGATGTGATGAAGACTAGGATGATGACAAGCAACTATTCTGTAATCATTTGTATATATCAAGTCAATAATTGTCTGTTTTAAGGATATCGGAAAGGATGGTCCACGTGGGTTCGTTAAAGTTGGATGCTTTTTATAATCATAGGGTTTTGTGCCTGCGTTTGTGCGTATTGGTCCACAAACAGTACTAACCTTTTTATTCTACGAACAACTTATCAAATATTTTGGGAAAACTGTTCCGATTGTCACTGGCTAATTATTAATTTATTCAAATATATGAGTTTGTGGTGTTTTAATAATGTAATTTGGTTACAACCAATTATTAATATTTCGACTATTAATTTGTGGTATATCAGGTTTTTAATTATTTAGTTTTTTATTTTTATTATTACCAACATTGCTATTATCAATCAAGTCCTTTCTGGACAAGGGACTTGTGGGAGCGCCCAACACTAGACGCTTGATGGCTGTCGGTATCCTACATGTTAGTGGGCGGGGCAACTAACTAGCAACATCGCTCTTTACCCATGAACCACGAGAGAAGATCACATAAACATGCTAGCTGATCAGAAGCAATCTACTAGAAATGGGGTTCAAGCCAATAAGCATGGAAATAACGGAATCTCGCTGGAGACAGTTCGGACATCTTGAGGGTGTACTCGACCTCAAATGTAGACATGAAAGGCGATTAGGTTTCCCAGGAGTGCCACATTCCTTGAAGGCCGAGTGTAACTATGCCAGTTGTCATAGGAAATGACTTGAAAACGTTGTAAAGAGTGAAGATCCGCAGATTACACAGATTTATTGGGATCGTTAGTTAACAATTGTGGAGGAGATTGACATCTAAAATAGCATCTTCTGCTACACATGCTATACATGCATACCCCGATCTTTTGTTCATAACTTTGAATTTCGATAACTCCTGACTGTCACCTCGTCCATAGGAAAGAGGAAGCTTTCGTCTCTCATGAAGCTAAGTAGATGTTTTGAATAACATAGGTATGTCACCACCTTAACATTCGACCAATTTAACTTTGACTTACTGATCAGTCATAAATATGCGAACTTTAAAGTCACTAAATGCATGGATGATTCAAACACAAGTCAAAGAGGAGATAAAAGTGATACCTTCTTAAAGACAACCCATTCTAATAATTAATTGTCTATTGATTATTGGATATCATTAATTTCTACCTTCAATTGCATTTACGGATGATTTATTAATTTTATACAAAAAGTTAACTTTTTGCATTATTATTAGCACTTTCATGAGAGCCATAATATTTATAGCCCCGCATGTGCAGCAAAAAATATAAGAGAATGAGTTAGCTTGTTACAGGCTTTTCTGTTCTTAGCCAGATCCCTCACTGTGTCCAGGTCGTCGACAGATGCCAATGTTTTCTTTACTCCTTTCAGATCGTTTTGTAAATCGACCGGGAGGATTGTTTTCGGTTTTCCACGAAAGCGTTTTATATTGGAGGAGTAGTAATCTTCCATGGCGATATTCGGGGGGATCTCGGGTCCAATCTCAGGATTTTTTGTATGTTGAACAAATTATTACGGAAAAAGTGAGCAAATGATAATATAGCGTCCGCACTGACTGAGTGGCTATTCCCTCTCAGAATGGCGAGCGAGATTCGCTCAAAGAACCAGTAGCGCTCACTGAGATCTCCTGATCGTGTAGAAATCCGATTCCCTAGACAAGGAGTTGGCAACCTTCTAAGTCAAAGAGCCAATTTTTGGTTTTTTGACAATTAAAAAAATTGATGTCAATTTTAAAATATTAAAACATAACAAAATTATATTTAATCTAATTAATGAGAAAATTGACACTGCATTTCCTTTGCCATAGTGAAATTACAGAAGCTATAAAGTTCATCAACTTGTTACATAGTCACATTGCAAGACATCTTATTAGTTCTATTCGCATTTTTTGTGGATAACAGTTTATTTTTAATTTGGATTAAAATCTCTGTTTTATTCGTAAATTTTGGAATAGTTGTAGTGACAATGTAAGAAAACAGGATTTGATGTATCCACTGTGAATGGTTTCCCCATTTTTGCAATTTCATGACTGACGATGAAGCTTCCAATATTGTAGTCCTGGCAGACTGGTCCAATAATATTGAACTTTCAATTTTAATATTTTTTTGAGTTCTTCCACATCAATTAGATATATTCTTGAAAAATCACCATGCTTTGAATTTTCCAGATTTGACTTTTTGTTCTTATTGAATGTTTCGTGGACAAGGAGACATTTTAGAAGGTGATCTGATATGATGGCAAAAGTCTCAGTCCATAGAGGTTGAAAAAGACGTTTTCTATCCTTTTTTCAAGAAAATTTGGATGTGATGAAGACTAGGATGATAAACGAGTAAGATTTCAAAAAATCATTGGTTAAGACCGAGTACTTTACCCGCCAACGTCTCGGCCTTACATCCCAGAGGTTTCCAGACCTCAAAGGAAGATTGCCATCCAATCCAGTCGTCACGCCTGCAAAGACCGACTGGCTCGAGGGTTGTTCGGCAGCGTCCAAACCAACAAAAGTTATGAGTGATTCAAGAAAGTAATTAAAAGGTTAATAATTATTTTAAGTTTTATCGGCGAAAAATTGCGTCGAGTGGGAGTCGAACCGGGACCTTCGCGTTATTAGCACGAAGCTCTAACCTACTAAGCTACCAGCCATTTTCTTTTTAACCTTTTCATATCTACTCCAGCTCCAGCTTATTATTTCCCTTCTGCAACCAGGATTCAGCACGACTACACAACCTCTTTAATTGAGTCTTTTAATTGCACTCAAATATAAGGTTTCCAATCTATCCGATAAACGTTTCATCAACATAATAAAATAGCTAATTTTCCTGATCTATTTGCTTAGAGTTTCAATCATTATGTTAAATTCCACGATAATCATTTTCAGATGAATCTCTATTAACCCATAATCAGTTGTTCGATGAGATAATTTTCGACTTTAAATAAATGCTTTTAAAAACATAAAGTCCACTGTGTAAATGAATTCATCCATGATATGAGTGGATTGTCTCTTAGAAGGGGGTTTCGAGTTTCATCGATTAGAAGTAACTATAATAATCACTCTAAGTAGACATTTCGAGCAATAACGATACGTCAATAACCAAAAATCACTCCAACTGTTATAGACGAAGACCTCCAAAGGCTTGGGAGGCTTTTGTTACCTTTGATAGCACACGAATCGATATATTTTTTTCTCGTAACCTTGTGTACGTTGATTGAACAAACCATATTTCCATATGTCCAGGACTGTGAACCCCCACGTTTATGCGATGACAGATGGGTTGATGTTGATATTTGAATCCATATACATATCCCAAATTGATCGTTTTGAGAACTACCCTCTCCACGTTAGTTGATGTCTCTCTTATGGAAATATATTGGCCTCACCGCGAACCTGATACCTTTGGTTTATTCGTATCATCTGGGTCACTGAATTGCGTCGCGATTGTATTCCAAGCTTCAGTGATGACATTTTTTACAAATTTTTCAAATCCTTCCAATGTTTGGAAGGAGATTAAGACGAGACAGAACCGATCTCTAAGAGTTGAGTACTTCAATTTCTTCTATACGGCAGAATCAGCATTTGGGCTGTCTAGAAAGTGCAAAACTAGAAACTGTAAAAGCGTGCACTCGTCAAGTCCAAAACAAGAGATCTCCCGTGTGAAATGGGATAAACGTCATCACACCGAGTCTTTTCCTATCCCCATAATCGAGCCTCGAGAACTTGGAGAAAGAAAATCAGCTGACTACAGCTCATGTTTGATGATCTCCTTGAGGGCTGTGTTTCTGAAGAATTTGTAGTTAATAGATTGTCGAGGTGGTGACGTACCTCTATTCACGGAATGTCTACTTAGCTTCATGACGGATGAAAGTTCACATTTTCTTTATTTTCACGAACATGAACAAAGCGGCAAAGTCAATATTCATCGGAAACCCAAAGTTCTAAACAAAGGAATAGAATCAACGTTCGAATCTTATTTGAGCAAAATTGAGAGAACTCGTAGAATCAACACTCAGAAACTGTACGTTGAAGATTCTATGTTTGTTGCCAATGCCTAGAAATTATTGGTGACATTTTTGAAAGGTATAATTCAGTAAAGGCCATTGGTAAGTCGTCGGTACAAGAGGACGTTCGTTAAACGCAAATATGTACTTTCCGTGTTGAAAGTTCACAGTGAGAACCGTTTAACAGGATGATTTGAAATTCCATCGTTAAATTGTAGAAAATATCTAATTTAGCGTTTTATTAGTTAAAGATCTCCTAGAAAATGCCGTAATGTGATAAATATTAACTCAACACTGTACGACTATTACCTCTAAAGGCGATTTATTAATCATAGATAAGCCGGGGACCACAAGGGAGGGATACCCGACTATCGATTAAAATGTAGATTCATGTATGCCTTGTGAAAATAAGTTTAGATACCCTTGGAGATGTGCACATTAAACGAAATCGACCGCAGTGTCCCTAAAAGCCTAAGAATATTGAAGATAAAATCAGAGGAGGTCGAAGTCCAACGATAAGGTGTAACATACTCTGAATCAACGATGCAGAAGAAAACTGTGTCTAATCATCTGCTAACCCAATTTATGTATTATTGAGGTCACATGTGGAATTTTATGACAGAAATTCGTGTCAATTTTAGAAATTGTCACTAAAATCAGATAAAACTCATCTTCTACTAAAAAGTTCATTTCTGATAATTTTTTGTGAAAATTTTTAAACAGTTCATTGTTCAACGGATAAGCTTGTTGATCTGATGAGAGTGAAGACCAACATGATAGGATAATAAATCAGATTTAAGCACTTCAATCAAATAATTACCACGTGGTCTAATAAAATTGAAAAGTGGGTTAACTTGAATAAAATCTGTAAAACCTTGTTTATGTAATCAAACTATTTCTCATTCGATAAATACTTTTTTAAGCTTAATCACGGGATCTCTAACGGCGGCGGCTCTTAAGAGGGAAAGAAATGATTGCCACTCAGACAATTCTGTTGAGAACTTAAATAGCAATGACTAGGAAAGCGAACTAAATATTGACTAGAGACCTATGAGAACTGTCAAAATCAAGGATTCACTAACTCCTAAGTGAACATGCATAAAACAGTGAAATTCTACACCCATTCCCATTAGATTTGTTAGTCAATCAAGGAAGTGAAATTAGAATCAGCTATTAATTTGGCCTTTAAATTAGTGATTAGAATACCCGTTTTTTTGCCCGATATTTGCGGTAAAAATGTACTACAAGACATGTTCCCAAGGTGAACGACAGACTTCAAACGCTGATAATAGTTTTGATAGTCGTTATTTGATTGATCCATATTAGATTTTTTTCTCGTTGACTCAGAGTTGTGGTTGGCTGTGTTGGAGTATCATCTTGCATATAATTGAAAGCAAAGCAGTTTGTGAAGAATATTGTTGAGAGAAATAATGAAAATAACTAAAATGCTAAATTTCACAACAATTCTCATAAAATTAAGTTAATATGTCAACTTTTAAAAAATTATTATGACTTTTTTTTTTGGTAAAATTAAGTATTATTTTAAAATATTTATTTTTATAAATTTAATTTAATAAAGTATAAAAGCTCGGAGGAATGCTTGCCAGAAAGAAAAGGGATCAACGAGAAGGGTTATGGCTGAGACAAAAGATTGGAATGGCCATACTCCGAGGGAACTCTTTCGCAATCCACGCAGCCGGCTTTCTCAGCTGACATTTGTTATCCACTTGGCAATTGAGTGATTTAGTTCACACGAGGATTGCTGTCAGTGGTTGGTTCTTAAACAGAAAGAGGCTTATGATAATATAATTATTCTTCAAAGCTCAAAAAGATCATTTTCCTTGATGACTACGTGTTATCACTTCTCGGAGAGATACCAACATCTATGAGACAGAATGAACTTGCATATGCAAGGACTGATCTCTTTGTAACTGCAACCGGATGAACTGAATATACCCAGTTGATTATTGTCAACTTCTTTCTCGGTGTATCATCCAAGAAACGTTAGACCTTAAGATACCAAGAAATTATAAATCGAGAGCTGATCATAGAATTCCTCCACTTTAAGCGAACCAATGCTAATCATAGGTCCCTCACAATTTCCACATAACATCAAATTCATTTGCTTGCTCTCGGAGGCATCCACTTTTGGCCGTCCCTTTAATCATTGGATTCATTTATTTAAATTGACCAGGGGGTAAATAAATCCTTTATCGTTACAAAATAGGCAAATTATCAAGTCAGTTGTGAATTGATAATTGCTGCATAAATTTTAATATTAAGATTTATTATTCTCTACGCGGTCCTCAGGATTCCTATGGGAGACCTTACTGTAACATGTCATTTAACTTAGCAGGGCAGTCGAAATCTGTAAACTGATTTCCTTGGCTTATAGTTAGGATAACACTCATTTTTTGAGACAATATCGTCCGTACTTGACTGGTATTCAGCAACGGGACACGCTTGAACCACTACTATTTGCATTGACTGTTGACGACATAGCTCGCGTTCTTGTAGTGTTTTCTGAGGAACTGAGTAGTGTTTTCTCTGCTACGCATTCTATCCAAGAGACTGAGGATCCTTGATTAAAGGTTCTTCCGAAAATTGTCTTTTCATACAAAAGTTACTCTTTGTTCTGAAATGTTCGCCAGTATTCAGAGATTTGGACATCCTAAACACCCCCGATGAACAAGGTTGGAAGCAATGCACATCCCAACCTCTCTGGGAGGCTTTAGCTTCAGATCTGTTCCAGAAATTGCGCTTCCAGTACTTCATGTGTTTTCCTGTTGTCAGTGATTTTACTCAACATTTCGAGATCTTATTTTAAAAAGACTTCTCGGAGGTCTTGGAGAAAAATAAGAATCACTTCAATTTTTGGAGCTCAAGAAAAACCTTAACCAACACCGCCTGGGTTGCTTTCGTTTAGCATGCATGGAGAATAGTGATTGTTGGTTAAATGCCTACCCAATCCTTGGAGTCGAGAATTCGCTCCACAATTTCACAAGAAGAGTTCTGGTAGATTCCCCCGTAGTAATTTAAATGTTATTATTTTTCTAACATTTAATCATTTTGCAATCAATTTAAAATTATTTTTTTTGAAATCAATGATCATTTTCACTTCGTCCGTTTGAGAAATTCGACTGTAACCAGCCTGTTACCAGAATCGTTCTCCGAGAGGAAGCACAATCTCCTTAAGACTGGGAGAACCTCCGGAGCGGATTGGGTCAATAAAAGTCTGAAATTGCCATAGTTAACATCAATGTCTACTGTTTCTTGACACTTGGTACCTGACTTTCCTTTTTTTAATCAATTAAATTAAAGAGATTCAATTAAAAAGAAATTAATTTTAAATTTTAACTTATAATGGCGGGTTAAACCTGTACTCATTATTTTTCACGCGCATAAAACAGGGGATGAAGTTATCCGAGATCTTTATGTAAACCCATCTGTTACAAGGTTCTGGAATACGACCAAATCCATCAAAACCCACACTGAAAAAAAACTTTGAAGAAATCCATATTCATAGTAGAAATTTCAAGTAATGCTTATTTGGTTAACTCAGTGATTGGGAAAACTACGCCCGAAGGTGACACCAAAATCTGTTGTGACCTTCTTAATATATTACAGACAACATTATACAAGGATGCAAATAACTATACCAACCATCCTGGGAGGGAAGTTTGATCAAGACTTACATTCCAAAATATGTTGAGAATCGGGCCCTGCGACACTTATAAGATTGAGGATCCCGAGGATAATCTCAAAACCCCTTGGAAGAAACGTTTACCCCTCTCCACTTTTATCGGCAATTTGTACAACCGGCATTGACCTCTTGGCTAACGGCCATTTCTCTCCCGAAACTGTTCACAATCCAGGAAGTTGTTAAAATTGTTATTGGCCGCAACTCCGTTTCCGCACCTCGGAAGTTGTTTTGGTTGGACGACAATAGAAGTTGGTGAGGTCAGCTACTCTGCCTAACAGTCCCCTCTATTAAGCCATAAACAAATTCCTCAAAAACCGCCCTAGATACGAGATAACCACATGTCCTTTCTGGAGAGCCATCAAGGATTTTCGTCCATATAGGCTTTCCACTTAACCCAGTAATCCTTGGTAATAGTAATATTAACCCCCAAGGTCGCACACAAAAAGGACTGTTAAACCTTCTCCAACCCATACCCTGATGGTTTATACTGGACGTTTCTTTCTCCCTTGATTTAGAAGGACTTGTGAACTGAATTAGTAGTTATTAACTATTTTCTTCTTGTATCAGCTGTTAAATACCAATGTTCTAAAAAAGCTCATCTTGTTTGATGGTCAGGTTTCCTCCTCCGTCTTCTCAAGGATTGATAGTCTCCCAAAAGCACCAAATCTCAGTAATTCTAAAATAAAATGACCTCTGGTAGACTAACAATTAGAACTATCACTCTAAATCAACGATTTAAAGAAACATCGATGCACGTGGATTTGTTCAAAAACGATTTACGGAGTGTCTCAAGCACGCAGACGCCTTCTCATTCTGGAAACGTCAATGGATTAGGATTCTAAAGTTTTATTAAAGAACAAAGATATCTTCCAGCCCATCTCAGTTGAGATTTCGGATTTCCCTCAGTGGACCGGGACATTGTTTATACATGACATGGAAACAGATGACGACAAACTCCCAGTTATTGTCCGAACCAGAAACCTTTCCACTTCAACCTTACCCTCCTAGACTCAGCTGAAGTTGGACCGTTTGTAAGACTAATTGACGATCAACCGCCTTTCAATATACCAAATAAAATCAATGGGGACATTCTTTACTTCGAACGGGAGATGTAAAGAAGAATCTTCATCGGTCCAGTGGGAGTAACCGCCATTTTAAAGATAACATACGAAAAAGTGTTGAACTTTACGATCAATGCCAAACGAACCCTCATAAAGAACCTTCAGAAACTAAATGTTTTACGTGGACTCGTTCAGAAGACTCTCTACAATTTGGACAAATTCATCCCAAAACTTTACCAACAGACCATATCACCGATTATTGAGTATGTATCTACCGTGTGGAGATTCCCACTGTCAGAGCTCAGCCGAATCATATCACGATATCGATCAACTCCTTGCATGGTTGGCAGTAGATTATGGATCTATCCTCTAGTTACGGAAGCTACGACTGCGGAACCTGAATAAGATAGAAATCCGATTTGCCTATCTCTGTCTCAGATAGACGAAAGTCGACAAGAGTGCTTCTAGGCAGCGATGGGTACAATAAAGGATCAGATACGTAAGTTGGGGATGTTGAACTACTAAAAGTCCCTATATATTGAGTTGATGAAATAAAAAATCAATTAAAATTTTAGAATCGATCCCTAGATTCCGAGAAAGTTCACTTAAACTCATCAAGCCTAATGTGCTTAATACATTGGATACCAAATCTGCAATTATAGGGCCTTGCAACCCCCTGCTAAATAACGGAAATTTAACGTGGAAGAAGGTACCAATAAGGAGGCACTTAAAAGATATATAGGATTTTGAATCAAACTCAAGAAGGTTCCACCAAACCCTTGATAATGAGGACCAAGGAACTAAATATAGATTTGCAGCTAAGAACCAATAAATAAGCTTTAGACTTGCTGGATCATGATTTTCTTGTGATTTTTTGGAATGTTTTGTCTTCCGATTTGTATTGAGAGATTCATTAAGAATTATTAATTGATGATAAAAGCATCGAGTAAAAACTTTGGAAGAGGAATTTGCATTTACTGGTTAAAGGATTCCTTACTTTTCTGCGCCTTCTTCAAATCCTGAGAGACGTCATCGGATCCACCAGTCTCAGGATACACCCAGGTCAAAAAAGTTGCCGAGTTTGTTAGTCTTATATTTGAGGTAAAAATCATGTGCTAGACTTTTCAAAATGATCTTTATAAGCAAACAGCTCAGGTTGTCCAGTAAATCTTGTAAGAGGGTACACACTATTGTGAACGCATTGGTTTCTTGTTGCTAAGATTATGTCCTCAGCATAAGCGAAGACCAGAGTTTTGTTACTGCTATGGAAAGGTATATCGCTCATAAAGAAGTTGAAGGGAATGCATGACAGTGGAAATACCCGTGGGACCACGTTTGGTAAAAAAATTAGTGACAGAAAACGTAAAACGAGCAATTCCCCTTAGTCTTCGTCCATTCAGGAAGTTTACAATCCAAATTTTCAAATTTTTTGGAATGTTAGAGATTATTATTATCAGCACTGCCAGAACACATAAAAAAAAGTCAATTAAGGTTCCCTTGTGCCGCGCCGGCCACCCTTTGCACCAATCGCATCCAAAGGCCTCTCCGCTTCGCAAGATCTCTTAGTTCATCGAGGTCATCCATTGTTTTCAACTCCCTGCCTATGGCTTTTAGGTCCTCATTTAGCGTGATAGGTAAGGTTGTTCTAGGCCTTCCTCGGAATGATTTTGTTTTTTCCATTAAATATTCATCTATTACGTGATTTGTTGGGACATCCAGGTTCATCCTCAGGATGTGACCGAACAGTCTCCATCTCGATCTTCTGATTTCCATGGATAATGGTTCCGTTTTGCTCAACTTATATAATTGTTCGTTTTTGATCTTCATTTTGTAGTGAATATTAAGTGCCTTCCGAAGCATACTGCGGTCGAAACTGTCAATAGACTCCATTGCCCGTTTAGAGAAACCCCATGTCCCACAGTTATATATTAGGATGGGCACAACAAAGTTTTTGTATATCATAAGCTTTATTTTTCCACAAAGTCTTCTTCCCGAACTCCATATTTTAGATAGGCTTCTGAAAGCACCAGATGCAAGGATTTTCCGTCGAGCTACATCTTCCTCGTCCCCCGAGAGCGATCCGACCTTCTTATGTCTTCTCCACGTCTCGTCGGATATCCTCTCTGCACGGCTGAATGATGTAGTGTTTATCTTCAAGAACCATTTTTGGAAAATGTTAGGAAGATGTTCGTTTATGTACTTGAGAAATTCAGAATCATCCGATACAAAGTCCAGATCGTCTGCGTAAATCAACTCATAATATTGTCCTTTAATGGATAATCTGAAATCCCTCAGTGCAGCCTCAAGATAAATAATAAATAGAATAGGAGACAACGAATCCCCTTGTGGAACTCCCCGAGTGGTTTTAAAAAAATTGGAAGCGGTATTTCCGATTTTGACAGCCAGGTGAGTATCTTCTAGGAGCAAGGAAATAATTCTAACATCATCCGTGTCTAGAAATGTATTCAGAATGTTAATAAGTAGTCCCCTGTGTACAGAGTCGAATGCACGACTCATGTCGATCCCCAGAACTTCTATGCATTTTTTGTATTTCTGACATATAGCGCCAGACCATCTGTGCGTCCATACTATGTCGGCGGTTGATCTTTTTTCCCTGAAACCGCTTTGTCCAGGCGATAAGAATTTGTCGACTTTCCCTTTGATTCGATTTAATACAATGATAGAGAGGGTTTTCCGTAAGACCGATAATAGAATTATTGGTCTTAGACTGTTTGCGGGACCTCTAGGTTTCCCAGGTTTTGGTATTGGAATTAGCCATCCTCTCCCAATTCCAAGATCGTTTTTGTCTTCAAATGCTTTATTGAGTATGATGGTGATTATTTCACCCAATTCAGTGGGTCCACATTTTATTAACTCTGCAGGTATATTATCAGGACCAGCCGCTTTCCTGTAGTTTAGTTTTCCTATTGCCTTGATAGTTTCCGCGATAATAATGCGGCAGTTAAGAAGAGCCGTTGATGTTATTGGAGATTTGTTTTCAATTTCTTGATTGTTAAAGATGTCATAGTAGTGTGAAGAGACTATGTTCGCCTTTTCAATAACATTCAATACTGATCGTCCATGTTGGAGACAGGCACGAAATTTTGTAATAATAAACTTACGAAAAATACATTAAAATAACAGTGATCATACAACCAAATTGAATATATAAGAAATAAAATAATTAATAAAAAAAGTGAAATTTGAACTATTTTATTGTTCGCTACTGTGATGGCAGAGTCGGTCTCTCAGCGTGTGCCCAAATGTTCCTCCTTGTGTTAATTATTAGTCTGTGATATGCACAATTTCAAACAAAGATTATATTACCCAACGGTGTTATCCACTGTTTTTGGATCTATCAGCGGGTTCATCTACAATTACTATGCAAAGAAACCGATTGCTCTGGGGGAGTGTGGAAGCTTCCAGTTGGAATCATTATTGGATACCTCATCGGAGACAGATTAGATAAATATCTTTTCGAGAGGAAGAAGTTGAATTACTTAATTATGTTGGATTACATTCAAAAGCACCCCCAAGAGTTCCCAGAATTGGGTTGTCCTTGCTTTTACATTATAGAGAGAAAATATCTCCGAGATGTTCTGACTGACTGGAATCCTGTTAGAGGTAACTAATATTTTATTTGTTGGCTAACCATTTTAATAAATATTGTTACCATGGAGTTTGTTGGCAATGGCGTTTGAGGGAGTAAGCATAGAACCTCCGTTGATTAATTTGGAGGGGATTGAGTTAGGTGTCGAGGGTTCTTTCCAAATCAGAGTTTTGAATGCATCAAGTAAGAGTAAACAGGTTAAGTCATATTCACAAAAACTGGAGGTTGTAGTCATCAGTACTCTTAGGTTTCCCGACTGGTCTCCAAGTCCACGGAATACAAATTAGCTCCTGGAATCGACGCAGTCATGAAATTTGCGTTCACTTTAAACAGCGATAGAGAGCACAACGAAGAGTTTATTATGCAAATTGGGGACAGTCTAGTGAAAGTACCGATTAAAATGTAAAAAGTGTCCCCCATTGTAGATCACCGACACGACCTAATTTGAGTATTCCTTCAATGTTCGACTTTGGGTCAAATGTGGCCAAGAAAAACATCTCTCAGGGAAAGGTCAAGATTACAAATGCGGGAACTGCGCCTGGAAACTTTAAAATTAAAAAAATATCTGACTTTCCATTCAACGTTAGTCCACTGGAAGGGAGGATTCCCCCAAAGAGTACTCAGACCTTGCAGGTGCCCTCTGATATTAATGAAATAGTTGGAAATGCTGATTCATAATGAAGGACAATATTCAGAACACATAGAACTGGAGTTTGATGACAAAACTGTTCAATTGGAGTTGAAGGGACAGGTCGTCCTCAGAAGATTGTATTTTGTGGAAGATGAGGAAAAGAAGATAACAAAGAAGTGTTTGAATTTCGGAAATGTCTATTACGGGTCAACTCACGCTAAAACGGCCTATTTGGCTAACGTGTCCCCCGAAGAAGTAGTATATGCTCTAATACTGGCTGACGATGTTGTCGGACAGAAATTGTATTCGTTATGAAACACGATTAAAGGGGGTTGTCCACGACTCTGGTGGAAGTGACGGATTCTTTTCTGAATGTCCTATCTACGTCACTCCAAAGGAAGGAATTTTGAAACCATATGAAGTGAAGAAAATTGATTTTTCGTTCAGTCCACGGTACTCGGCCTTGGTGACGATAAAGGTGGCCAAGTTCGACACGTGGATTCAAATCAACTGAGAGACCATTCCCAATTCAGGAAATGGTGTTTTTTGTGAAAATAAAGATCCCTGGAGAGGACTCCCTTAATGAAAATAACAGTAAGTCACAAATATCACAACCAGGCATAATGTCCCCAATGCCTATAATAGGGAAGGCATTCCCCGTACAATTGAGTGTGTACCCTCTGAAAGAACACAATTTCGGAGTTTTGTCTCCAGATGAGGAGTCCCTCTACACGTGCACTCTAACTAATAGGAACAGATATCTCCCAATTAAATACAGATTTAAAAGAGTGGCAAACTTTGTAATATCGCCGAATGAGGGAGTCATTAAACCGCAAAAAAAGATTTCCGTGAATGTTATATTTTCCCCAAACCAGATTGGTTGTTCCTGATGGCTCATTTAAGGCATATTTTCGTTATATCAACAACTGAAAGTGTTAGCCTTTGTTTGTGAAGGGGGAAACCCATTTTCTCTGAAGGAGGGAGTCATCGATTGCTTCAAATTCCACTTACTCGGAAGATGCGAACTTAAACCACATGAAAACAAGCGGAGGTTCAATCCTGGACCATTTTGTTATTATTTGTCAGGAATAACTCCTCACATTACAAACATAGTGGGATCAACTGTAATCCAACATTTGCGAATGCTAATACAACTAATTTAAGAAATGGACTGAATTTATTCCACAAATCCTTCCAATACAGTACAAAAGTGAGGCTAATTGATTATAGCGATCTATGTGAGGCGAAAATAGCTGTCCCTAACGATTTGGCCAAAAGCATCACTCCTTTTCCGCGAGGAACTACTTACCTGTATATAATACGTCACCAATGTAGAACCCCCTTCACACTCCAGAAGAGGCACAATTATATCGATCCCGACTATCTGATAGGGAGATTCTTGATCGTAAAGAGCATGATAATAAGTACATCGAGTACATCCATGGGATCACGACATTAACGAAAAAGACGCAACTAGAAAAGTCGTGATTTCGAATAATTGCAGGGAATTTAGTAAAATTGACAATAATATTGATATTTAACTGAACGGGATGACTGCAATGAAATCACCTCATCTTTCCATGGTGGACGTGGGGACTGATAATATTGGTAATCCTGATTGCCAACAATTAGAAACCAAGGAGGAGTCAAATGTGCAGTTTATGCTGCTGAGTGCCACTAAAATAAAGAATATGGAAAACATCCTGACGGTACTAGTATCATTGAGGTCGTAGGTCAACGAAACTACACAAAAATAAAAGCCAAAGGTGGCATTTGTCGTGCACTGACAGCATATGATTTGTGTTTGATAAGACTGGGTGAAGGTTTGTATTTATTAAGATCCCATTGTGGTCGACCTTGGAAAGATTTGTGTACACTCTGACTGTAGTCCCATGATAACAGTCCTCAACGGGTTGGACTTTTCCGTAAAAATAACATCCAAGGTATTATCGGGTAATAATCAGAACGACCACCTCGAAGTACAGAATAATGATCTCCTGACAGCCATTCTTCCGGCAAAGTCAAAGACCTTCTCCATTGATCTCCACTTTACGACTCCGGGGATTCTCATGAAGTAAAGTCTGTAATCATGTCAGATCTATCGAATACTGCATAAACGACCAATTCAGAGACAATATACTGTTGATTGGAGAGATTATCACTCCCCAACTGGAGTTGTCCACCAGAATGCTGACGATAACCCCAAATAGTGGAATATACTTTCAGAACGTATTTTATGTATAACCCCCAGCCATGAGAGGGGTAGTGACTATTTATAACAAATTGAACATGGAGACAGAATTCAACTGGATTCCTATAACAAACGCAGACGATACTGTCTCCTTCTCAATTCGTCCTGCAATCGGTTATGTGTCATCTATTATGTTCAGGGGTGGTTAGTGCTCATTCATTCCTTGACTGTGAGGTTGTCCACCACACTCACTATCCAAACAACGAGGCGACCTTTCAGCTTATATTCGCGGGAAAGAGCATTGAATTCAAATGCAAGGCAAAGGTTTCTTGTTTGCGGAATATTACAGATGGGATCTTCTAGAGTAGTGGCCCTCAATAACAAAATAGAGTTTAATTACCTCCCTCTCTATTTGAAGGTAACCAAGACATTATACCTGCACAACACGAGTCACAATCCCGCCTTTTATGAGGTTATATTTATGATCACAAAGATTCTTGATCCTTCCCCAATCGTTGATATGATTGTTACTCCAACAAGTGGGGTGATCAAACCCAACGAGATAACAGAAATATATGTCTCAGTAATAATGCAGGAACTACACAAATTTGACTGCAAACTGGTGATATCACTCCAATCATCCCCCAACATTGAAGTACGAATAAGTGGAACCTCCTGTCAGACCTTTCTTGAAATCAAACCAGTATATCCTCATCAATGGACTTTAGGATATTTTGAAATTTGATGGAGTTTACGTGGGCTCGTCACTCGATCTTCCATTTACTATAGATAATAGGGTATTGGGGGATATTATCTCAGTCACAAAATGAGGCAAAGGTCGAGTTTCATATGTCGAACTACAGAGATTTTAGTCTAGTGGCGAGTCCTCAGAATGAAAGACGTTATGGTTATATTTTACTGTGTAGAGCTGAGACTGAACAAAGTCGACAATATTTGTACAGTCTTTAGTCAGCCTGACGAGAGAATGGAGTTGTCCGCAGTATTCCACCCGACTGAGGTTAATGGGTTTGTTACTCTGAGATTGCCTCCTATGACTTTGACATTCCAATCTCAATAAATGGAGTGTTCATTAAACCACGTAGTCGACAGTCTACCAGATATTCAATGTCAGATAATCTCCCGTTGATGTCCCCTTCTCTCAATATAACTTCTCTGTTTATATCAGGGACTGCCCTGAAGCAACCACTTTCAATTTCCAGCTGTAATGTGGAGTTTGTCGTCACGTGCAAGCAACTCACCGATTCTAAGATGACTCCAATATCAAAAGTAGTGAGTTTGTTAATGACAGCCAATCTTCTTGACAAACGAAACCAAAGACACTTTAGAATATAACATTGACCAAACTTATTTGAATTTAACAGAAAATCCACTTTTTGGCTTATATTCATCAGATGGTGTTGTTTCCTCAAATTCTACATTTTCTGTGAGTATTCAGCCGGGGGAGACTTTGGAGTGGAAGATTCAGCTAAATTATTGTCTCTGATGTGATTATTATTGGCAGACCCAGCAGAAAGCTTAAAGTCCCGACTTGACGTGTATATTAAAGGGCATTTGGAGATATACCAGTCCATCATTGTCAGTGTCGTATTCAAGGTTGAGAGAATATCATTTAACCCCTGCGAACTTATCATTCCCACCATTCCCTTATCCCTCGAGCATTCCACCAAAGTCTCACTTTTCGTTACGAATTATAGAAAGTATTACTTTAATAAGTTTTAGGAACTCAACCCTCCAAGTTAAACTGCCAGAGTTCGGGGATTAAACTCACTTCAGAGTTGAATTTAAACATGATAATGGTAAGCGGGTGTTTGGTCAGTGCAGTCATTAAGGAAAGTCTCACAGACTCATCACAGAAAATAAAGTGCATTGTATACTTCAAAAGTCACGTGCCTATCTCTTTATTTGAGAAACTAATGTTTGTTGATGACATGGACAATTGGTTTGTTGTCGTCGTGTATGGTAGCTTTTCAATTGGTGTTGTTGCCTCGACTGATAATTTCTTCTTTTCCTGTTATTCCTTACTTGGAGAACACCAGCCAGGATGGTACATTGGAGATCCATCTGTAAATGTATTACTTATTCTTAGTCGTAGTTGACAAGTCACGAATCTCCTTCAAGTGCTCAAAGAACAGCAACATTTGGGCAGATCTCTGATACAAACAGTAATGCCACCACAGTCTCTCAACGTTCTCTCAACACGTCATCCCTGAACACCCTGAGAGAACTCACTACTCTTAACAGTAACTTATGGAGTATGATAGATATTAGTGATAGTTTGATTGCTGAGAGGGAGTACTTGGATATGGCCTCAGACGAGACTGATAAACCCATCGTAAGTGACTTTATCTCCACGTATGGATTTGCTTTCCCAATATTTTGCAAAAATGACTTTTACTATTACACATGTGTGCTGAATGTTGTTCAAACGTGGTTTTCCCATTACTCCAGTCCTAAAGGATACGTTTTTATAAAAATCCTCTAATCCATACAAAAGTGACCCTTATTGTGCATAGTAGGACATTCTCCCATTCCAATGACAATCTGAGAATTCTAAAATCATCAAAATTTGGGAATTACAACTCTTCAATATTAGAAGTGATCCAGCACATCTGCGGACGATCTGTACCAGGCATTCCATCAGACTATACTCTCCCCAATGACCCAAATGAGAGAGTCAGCATGATATATTGGATATACCAAACATTAATCAACTTTATAAAGTAGTGTCCGTTATATTTGGCAGAAATCAAGGAGGGATTACAAATTGGCTACAACCAGAATATTTGATGGATGAATTTGATTTTAAATTGTGGTCAAACAAGTTCTCAGCCAAGGAAAATAAGTTTTTTGACCAAAACCGACCAGTTCTTCTTTACTCGTTAGTTACTGAAGTCTCAGAAGAGCTTTTTCATGTGCTATTTCATGCACTAGCCAGACGTGCATGGTTAGACTTGCTCCTCCAAATTCTGAAAGTACAATTTCTGGTGACTTAGATCCTCGTCTTCCCAAAATTACAAAAATATAGCGTTGACTTCCATAATACTACATCTGATATCCACTCTTCAAACATACTTTCGGATTACGAATGCATCCCCGTGAATTGGATTAATAAAATATACAGATGGAGTGTGGCCAATCTGTGGAGGAAATACTCCCCCCAAAACTGTGAGACCATTTAATCACTATAGACATGTATTTGGAAAGTCGAGAGGTCCTCAACGTAGAGATTGACTTGAAGGACTCCATAATATTGATTAGCGTCATGTTGTCGTATTTTACATTTTTGGTATTATTATTTTGAATTGAGCAGGCCGAGGATGTAATCTCCCAAGTAAAGGTAAGACCCTCAACCAGTGAGGAATATTTTCATAATTCACTCGTCCTAGTAAAAATAATGAGGATGTTGTCCCTGGAATACGACATTGTGGTTGGTCAGTCTAATAACCCTCAGCCAATTGACATTTTACAGGGAAATCAGATTATAATGATTTTGTTTTGCCACTTTTTATACGAAAACCTTAAACATTTGACTCCCAGGGAGACTGTTAAGTTTCATTCTCCATTCTACACTCATGTTGAGAAAAAGGTAGAACATTTTGTAATTCAGATAAAAATAACGAATCCGTCAAGATTCACCTTCACTTACACGGCCTTAATCACAGGATTGGGCTCTATGGACTTTAGTCTGAAGGGTCAGAATCCGATATCTATACCCCCCAACAGTTTCAAAATGCTGGATGTCCAATTTTTCGCGAGATTTGTCAATCCTGCTGAGGCCAAATTGTATCTAATCGCAAAATGTCCGGGAATCATTGGGGGAAGCAATATTGTTATCAATTTGGAAGGAAGTGTAAGTGAAATTGTCCCTCTGGTTTATAATTTGGTTACTCATAGGGAACTATAAATTTCTCAAGTCCGTGCTATTCGTGGCAAACAGTGGAATCCACTATAAGGAACCCATTCAGTCAGGATGGGGACTTCAAAATACAGATTATTAGCGACTACCAAAGAAAATATCCAATTCAGCGCAGTTCCATTCACCATTTGTCGGAAGCCACCAAAATGTCCCAGCAAACAAAAAGTAGTATTTGCTAGCAATTCAGTTAAAATGAAGTCATTTCACTGCAATGAAGAGTCTATTTTCATTGAAAGCGGATCCACGAAATCATTGAGTTTGAAGTTTCTCCCGTTGTACCCCGGGAAACATGATGAATTGCTGGTCCTCACTTGTGAGGATGTCGGTGAGATAATATACTCCCTTCATGGGAAAGATCTCAATCCATTACCGATGAAGGTGACAGCAGTGATTGGGAGTCACTCAGACCAGAGCAATAGTTAACTTGTAACTAAGTAATAGCCACAAGTAATATTCTGCATTGGAAGTGCGAACCGAATGTAAAAATAGAGAACACGTTAATACTCCCGTTGTATAATCAAATTTATAATAAGGCAATCTGCTATTTGGCTCAATCAGTAAGTTATTGTACTTTTGTAGAATATGTCTGAGAGTGAGTATGAAATAAGGAAGATGACTGGCACTCTGACTAACAAAAATTTGGTCTCCCGGACTATTAATGAATTGAAGCAACAAGTGCAAAGCTGTAATGTAATATTGTCTTTAACAAATGAGCACTTCAACTCGAAATTGTTCACTGTAGAGGTTACTGACAGTCGTAACTTTTTGTCTCCAAAGACAATTGAGGTCCCCCTTGAGACTCGACTCAATGACTTTAAATACTCAAAATATAATGAAATATTGAGTAAAGAAGGTGTATTAGTAAGCATATCTTTAGACGAACTCGAGGAGGGCATTCTAGAAGTCCCAATCAGTTTCTTCAGTAAGGAGATTGGCCAGTACAGCTGCAAAGTGAAATTAAAGTGCAATGAGGACGTCAGACTGTTCAAGATTGTGTGTTCGGTCAATCCAAAGGGAATCCAGGCTAAATTAGAGATGCACTCCCCTGTACAGCAATCTGTGGTACAAAACATTCCAATAGTATTATTCATGGATTTATGACAGATCAACAATTCTAACAATATATGGAAGCTGAGTTCTGAAATTGAGGGGAAAGAGTTCTCTGGTCCCAAACAGTTGACTGTGAAGGCTGGGGATTCCCTCAACTATCAGCTAACCTTCACTCCTCTCAGCAAGAAAATTGTCACTGTTGGAGATTAATGGTTGATTAGTAGGGGAAACTCACGCTAATAAACAGACTGGACAACATTTCGCATATTTTCGAGTTGGTTGGATTTGGGGAGAAATCATCCGCTTTGGAGAATATCTTTGTTAAACATTCAGGCGCGAACACAGTTTGGAATATAACTAATCTCAGAGTTTCAAAGTCCCTTAAAGTCCCAAATGAGTCATTCGGACGTCGAACTTACAACGTATATAAAGTGATAATCAACAGGTTGAGACAAACATTGACTTTCTGAGTGGACTTTCTAGGTTTACTTCCCTCCCTCAACGAAACAAACTACAACTTTATTTTGTCCCCAATGAGAAGAGGGTTATACAAGGGATCATTCAGTTCACCACGTGTGAAATCCCCATTGCGTTGAATATGTCATAACTACCAATAGAGAGTTGGACAGTGACGGTGATGACATCCTCTCATGTGAGTTTGAGAGTAATACTAAAAATGACTCCACTATTTGGTACAGAATGGAAATAAACGTTGACCCCCCCACCTGAAAAGACGTTGGAGATTATCTGTCCCTGTCAGGTAGTGATTAGAGTACAACACTCAGAGCAAAAAATCACTGCAGGTTGTGGTGACCAACCAGCAGATTATCTCATGTCGTTTCAAGTAGACGTGTCGGGACAGGATTTGTATGGTCCCAGTGAAATTACGATTGGGGGGAATCAAAGTACTGTCTATGAGTTGGAATATGTTCCACTAAACATTGGGAACAGCAATGGAAGGCATTCTGTCGTTGTTATCGTAGTTTTAATATTCTATAATTCGGAATTGGTGAGTTTTGGTATGAATCGTACTGACTGCTGAGAATCCCCTCCCAATCACAATTCCCCACTTCGATGTGAGATTGGATTGGTCCCCTGTTCTTTTTTATTCTAGTTGGCACGAGTTTATGATTACAATCCCCAATCCAACTGATGAAAATGTGATTATTACCCCAACCGTAGACAATGGGAACTCGTATAGAATTGTTGATTTCGCTGAAGGGGCAATATCCGTCCCCCCGAATGATTCCACAGACGTGAAGATAATATTCATCCCCCACAATATTGGATACGAGGGACATTCGGCCACAATAAACTTCCAGTCTAAGCAGGTTGTTGTCTTTTGGGGATTACAGTTCGGAATACTAAGCTACTATATCGAAGCCTTTGGGGACGTACCTGGGAAGCAGGAGATACTCTCAGTGACCTCATACCGTGGGTTTGAGTCGACGACGTTTCTCCCATTTAGAAATCCCTTTGACTTTCCGATAAAATTCCAACTGAAGTTGTCGAGTAAGGAGTCTTTGTGTACTCATTAGACGAGGATGAATTTAAATTGAGTAATAAATTAATCTCCCAACTCAGAACGAATGAAATGGTGGACATCCCTATTACATTTACTCCCAATCAACTCATCTCCCACTATAACTCAACTCTCTCTGTTATCGTGAGACCGAAGACGGGGGATTACTTCACATTCTGCGAGTAAATAATTGCATATTCGTAGGAATCAGCAAATGAACCAATTGGAGTCAATAGAGTGGACATTCCCCATTGAGGGGGTGGCTATTAGTACTAATAATGGCTATGGGACCTCATTCATATTTACTACACCGTGTCGATCTACGGCTGAAAGATTATACAAAATTGTCCTCGACCACCAAAATGAGCCAGAAGTGCATATTATCAGTGAAATTGAGGCGGAAAGGCTTCTTTTGGAGTGGAAAGGTTAAATCGATAGACTACTTTTAGGCAAACCAAGCGTAATAGAAGAGTTTGACTATAAGTGGGTCTCTGAGGCTAATAACCTCAAATACAATTCTGTCAATATATTTGGGGGAATCAGAGTGGACTCTCAGGATCACATAGTAATGTCTGTAAAGTTTTACTGTGGATATCCAATAAAGTAATATTTGTCATCACAATTTGGTACAAAGCCAAGTTACAGCTATCAAAGACCAATGAGAAGAGGTGGAGTCTTCCGTTCTCGTTTACAGCGACCACCCAATGGTGGACGACACAATTATGATAGAATCTGTTGGACTTGATAAAAAGTCCTCTGTCGTGTTTCAGCTGACCAGTCACAATGAGTAGTTAAATTTAATGATTTTGTAATGAAAACAAATTCCAGGCCTATTTTGAAGAGGGAAGTGATAAGGAACTCTCAGTCTTCCTAGAACAGGAATATTGTCTCCCATAAAGGACGAAAGCTCAGAAATATACGTAACATTCCACCCCCAACAGTATGGGAGAACGAAAATGGCTAAATTGATAATTAAGGTGATTTAAGGATTATATGTGTTAGACTGATGAGATGATGTGGCTATTTGACGTTGTTGGGAAGATACCTGAATATTACCCCCATTAATTCTACCCCGTGTGATCAAACCAGTGGAATTGGTGAGGAGACAGCCAAATGTGAATTATATTACCAAAAACATGAATGTGAGGAAATGTGTGGCTGAAAGGTTAAGCAGACAAATGATAATTCGGTAACATTCTAACATTGCTATTAATAAATAATATAAACAGCATATAAACACTGCACAAGAACAGATATGAATACTTTGATGTCCTAGCTTGGTGGTCTGACAGTGGTCCTCAGTTTGATTTCCTCACTGCCTAATTGGTAGAAGGTTCTCTTTCTTCTCTTATTTATCTTCTTTATGCTAGAATGGGAAATCCACCTATCTCAGGTCACAGTTTAGGATGACAAAAAGGGATCATTTGCTCTCCCTTACTTCATTGGAGGGGTGCATGGGCTGGATGTTTTCTTCCTTTCCGTTGGTTCTGGATGTACTTATGTGTTGAAAGTACTCTCTGGTTCTATGACCGTGGGAACTGGATACATTTAATTAGTCGTTCACTATTAACTTCCCTCGTATGTACCCGGGTTACGTCGTCTATAGTATCCTTACGTATAGTCAATAAAAGGAAGAGACATAAGAAGTGAAAATAAATGTCAACAGTGAAAAAAAGACAAGCTACTAAACAGCACTAGAATTTGGATCATTTAGAGAAACATCATTATCTCTTAGACACTCTAACTGATCTTCTTGTGAATCACTGTTCTCACTGCTTACTAGGCACTCTGACAGATCTTCCGAATCACTGATGTTATAACTAGTCCAGCTCTCAGCTGAAGCATCACAGTACAACTGACGACCAAATATATTTTGGAGATCCCTTAAAAACGAATAGTCAACAAAACTGAACATAGTTTTGATTAATTCGAGACCAACAATAAAGTCAATCTAAAATTAATCCCCACACAACCCTAAACCACCCAAAAGAGGCGTATATCTTCTTTCTGAAGGGATTCTTATCCCATCGCTCAAAACTCGCATACACAGAAAACATCTTCATTTGGGTACTTTCAAGGTTCCTTAATGAAGTATCTACTATGATTACTATGGAAACAAGGGAAAAGGCTCATTTCATGCATGATAGAGTCGAACATTATGCGGAGGTTGAATACCTATTTGTTAACACTAGGCTTAACTTCGACTTCTTGGGAAGGATTTATCTTTATGGAATTTTCTATGTCATTTTCGAGATCCTTTATCACATACAACGGGTAATTTGACAGACATTTGATTTTGTAAGATCCTGCGGAGTTTTTGATGACTTTGAAACCGCGGCCGATACGATATCTGTTTAAAAAACAAACTACAATGATTGGGTGTTGTGTCTTTCTTTGTCGAAGCCAGGAAAACTCCCAATTGCGAACATCTCGTGGTTCCCTTCCTTACAGTTGGTGTTCACGACAAAAGAAGTGATCCTATTGGTGGCAAAGAATATGTCAGGGTACTTCACCTTGCACTCGCTGTAGACGCATCGACACCAATTATCGTCAACTGGGATTAAACTTAAATATACAGGTCTCTATTAAATAGGAGTAATTGTCGAATAGTATTCTATCGACAGGGTTGGTCAAGCACTTGGGGCAGTCATCCATGGAATATTCTGGATAAACACTCCAATTTGAGATTAACTGGGTCCCATTGGCTCTATCCAAATTCTTATTGGCTAAAAGTTCATTTTATGCTAAATACCTGGACTGATGTATTTGCAACCCACATGTTCATAGTGATATGGGTTAATGCATACATCCCCCATCATGGAGTCAAATGGGCAATTGCAGCTACTAATAGCCTTTAAATCACCCAGTCGAGCCTCCGGAAAGCGAAAGTGCCTTACCATGAATTCGTGAGGGAATACCGCTCTTAGTGGGGTATTTGATTAAAATAGAGATCTACATAAAATTTCCCGTTGCTTTCGACTGGCAATGGAAAACAGCGGGAGGTACTTTTTCCATATGTGAGTATTGCATCTCTAAAGTCATCGAGTGTTTTTTTGGTTTCGCTCAAATTAAAAATGACTAATCTCAAGAAATCCCGTGTGAACTTAGGATCCGGATTTGTTTTGATTCGAGTCATCAGATCATTAAATAATCCATCGACAGAGACTGGACCGATATACAACATATAATGACGCTATAACGACGCCAAGTGCATTTATAGTGTCTCCAATAATCAATGACGATGCTTGTCTAATATTCTAATAATCAATGCAATTATTCACCCCACATCAATAATTAAGAGAAAAACGATAATTGTTATAATCCGGGGGGTCTTTCTACTTGTTTCATGACGGATGACATCCAATGTCTGATATGAAAGTGGTACCCTTTAATGAGTACTCAATGTCTAATCCCTCGTGATTATCTTCAAACGTCTGTGTCGGCATATTGAAGAAGATAGTATGCAGATTTTTTCAACCAGCTAAATCTAGAAGATTGATAGCGAAGACAGCTGTTATGCCTGACATTGTATGGTACGAAGCTCTTCTGGCTCAGCTTGTGTCGGCGGATATTCATTAAAACTTGCTTAACTGGATAAGAAATTTCCTATCGGGCAGATAGTCCTTTGTGAAAGTCGAAGGAAGTATCTCAGGAGGAATCTCGCTAGTGAGAGGAGTCAATAATCTCAGAAAGGAGACTAAATAACATAAGTCTATAATAGAAGACTGGTGTAACAAAAGAGGGTTAAATCTCTCAAGTGAGAGTAAAAAATGTGGATTCCTTACGCTATCTGGGACTGGACATCGCCGTAGCTGTGTGTATATGGAAGATATCAGAGTGAGGAAGAAGAAAGTCTACAGGCTCTTCTATGTATACGAAAGCTACGCGTTAACTTTTCTATATATCTTCTGTGAAGTAATTCTCCCAAACTTGCTCTATGGATGCGAGGGATGGTTTTTCTCCAAAAAGATCATATCCCTACTGGAGGGAACAAGACGGGTGGCCATCTGTTGGTCTTGGGAAAAGGCTGATGAATTAGTTGACTGAGGATGAAGAAAAACTCTTAACAACAAGAAAAACGAACAATAACTGTAAGAAACACAAAGTTCCATTCCCTTCATCCCAATATTGGAAGAGCTCGGAAAAATGGGATCTCTGTATCAAAGATCTTTTCGTTCTCTACGTGTCTTAAATGATTTGCTAATATCAATTGAGTTAAGGAATGCTCTCGCTGAAGTTTGTAACTATTAAAACCATTGAATGAAAAATTATAAAGACCACGGTAACACCAAACTAACTACTCACGTGATTCCGGCACGCTCCAACAGAGATCTGTCCCGATCTTCCTCCTCGAGCCCATACAAGCATGTATCGGCAGTATACCTCGATTCTCTTAGTCGCACGTGCCCGTTCCTCAGTTCAAAAGGATTAATGATTCCAGAGGCATTGGAGAGGAAACCTTTCCAGAAGATCATCGTTCTGTGACATTAAAAGGCCTTTTAGCTGGTTTCGTTTTTCAGGGAATATGTCCAAGAGATGAATGGGTTCCAGGAAGCACGGCATAGGATATTCATGGTTCTATGTACTGTTTGTAGACAGAATTTATGACTGGATGGTGCCGACCCTCCACAATCCTGAGAGGATTCAGAAGATTACCCTTTCTCACACTTAATAATAACGTTTTCGACGTGATGTGAAAAGCACATGTGCGCTTAGAAAGTGATTCCCAGAATTTTCTGGTGTTTGCTAAAGGCCATCAGTAATAAAACGAATAAGGACTTTTAATCCTTACTAAGATCTTGTATTTTTGGAGAGAAATTCCAATGAAGGGGGAAGTTACTGGGAGATGCAACGTCTTCAGTATTCCCAACTTATCATGCATCCTCGATTCGGATCAAAGACTACTTGATGTATTTCGTGCTCCTCCCTCGAGCCCACACAAGTACTTATTGGGTGTATAACCGAATGCTCGTAGTTACACGGGCACTCCCATCAGTTCTTACAGATTAAGGATTCCAAGGGCAATTGATTGTACAGGAGGAACGAACATTCTTGTGATAATTCAAATAATTTTAAAATGAATTATTTTTTAATTAATTATATATTTTCAAAATAATATCACGTTGTTGGTATGGATTGTCCAATTACAAAAAATGAGGAAGAAATGGATGTCGAGTCTCTGGAAGAGTATTTATGTGATAATATTGACAGAGGTGAATGCCCCAAATCTCCAGATCACACAGATTCAGACTCCACCACAGATATAGACTTTACCCAGCCACCAGCCATAAAAAAGTACTCTCTGTAAACCAATATAGTGTCGACGAATCTAGTGATGTCCCAAACTTAATAAATGACTATGAAATCCCTACTATTCACTTCCAGGAGGTCAACTCTGAGATCAAACCCCTCGGCTACCTCCGCATTACAATACTCGAGGATCAAACCTTCGCCTCAGTCGATGGAATCAGCGGACTTTCCCCTCTCGACGAGGATACCGTACTACTAATAGATCATCGAACTCCTCTTGGAACAGTTGCCTATATTAATCAAAGTAGATTAAAGAGCTTATAGGACCTGTGGAGAGACCCTGCTATTTAGTAAACATGTGCGAGGGGGCACTCTCATTGGTGAAGGAGGGGTCACTGACTTCAGAGAGGGAAATATTCTTTGTCCCATCTGATGGAAGACTCACAAATTTCGTGTTTGATGTGGACAGGCTTAAGGAGTAGTATGCTTGTATAACAATCGTAGAACTCAAGGATCGGATGCCTCGTGGATTGGGAATACTGAGCCTCCCCCAGAAGTAAAACACGTGGTTTATTGTTAGTGTTTGGACTATTCTGACGATGAGAAGGAACGTTACGGAAGGTTTGAGGCAGCCAAAATGAAGAGAGGAGTGACCAAGGAAGATATAAAAAGACTGTATGATGAGAGAGGTAAGAACTCCCAAAGAAAACGACGAAGAAAGCCTAATTACCCTGCAGCTTGGCCTCCCCCGTATCCAATGATGAATCAACATCGAAGGTTCCCTCCCAATCATTATCGTCACCCTTTTTATCCCAATAATTATTATAATGGATATTATCCACCATACAAATAAAAACTTTTGTATTTAAATTTAATTTGGTTAATTTTAAGGGTAAAAATAACTAAAAATTGTTTATGGTGAATCTCCACGAGAATTAAATTGTTTATGATTTATGTGTTCTCTCATCAATTATTTCACCGTCGCCTACACGAAAATGGTCATAGTAGATGTTCCAACAGGACCTAGAAATGAGTGGATGTCACGTACAGCACCACTCCTTTCATGTCAGAATCTTGCGGAATTATTGGAATTTTGAGGCGGTATTAAATTTTCTAAGAAAAATCCTATTGGCCAATTTTTAATTTAATTTTTATTGGAAAAATATAAAATTTTATATATTCGAATGCTTCTCGTGGACGCTATACTCGCCTTGCTTTTAATGAAAAAACTCAAATTGTATAATATAAAGAAAATGATGCTTTTCTGTGCCAGGAGTTAGCTGATAGATTCTCAAACGTGTTTCGGAAGACAATATCGAGAAAAACAATAAATAATATTTTACTGAAGAAGGACACTATTTTGAAAGGTCTAAAAAATATCAACCGTCTTTTAAAGCTACACATGAAAATATTGGCATCATACAACCTTTAAGAGAATTGACGGAATTATTGGAACCTCAAAATATTTCGGTTTACAATTCTTAAAGAAAATTGATTTTTTTACAAAAATGGCTTGGGAAGACGTATCGGAAGAGACCATCAGGATTGTTTCAAAGTTTTAATAACTCCAATAAATTCTTGAAATTGATATTAATGATACAACAACCAGAAGAACAGACATTTTCGATCCTCTCAAAGTTGAGGATTTTTTAAATATTAAATACACGGAAAATTAAACATTTGTTAAAAATGGAAATTCCAAAAATAAGATTTGTAGACAAATGGAAAGTAGTAATTTAGGGGGTGCGAGATTTTAATATTTGTAGTTATTTTTTTGCACTTAAAATAGAATTCCACAATTGTACATTGGAGGAGTATTGCAGTTCAGTAGTGAAAATGTATCCTCGATTATCTTAAACGGCTTTATATGAACTTATTCCACATGCAATGACATACTTGTGTGAATTAGGATTCAGTTATTTTTTGGCAATTAAAAATATATATAGAAATCGGCCGAATCAACAAATTCCCAAGATTCGACAATTTCACAAAAGTGTTAATTGACTATATTTTCAATGATTTTGATTTTTTTGTCGTTGTGAATGAACCATTCCCATCGTTTTATTCATTCATTTATAATACGAGAAATCATAAAAAATTTCAAACAAAGTCGAAACAAAGGAGGACGCACTGACACCGGGATCACTTAATTAGACGATAACTTTTTTCCTCTTTCCTGTTTTCCCGGGTTTATAATAATAATACGAAGACCGCAAATTACCTCTCAAAGTTAAACTGGAACTCATATCCTTACTAATAAATAACAATAAAGAACCTCTTGTATGTGTCGAGATTTTCTACAAATTCTTCTATATTAAAACTTTCTGGATTATCGTGTACATGATTCCACAGCCGTGTTAAATCGAGGAATACCAAGATACTCTTTGGAATCAGTCAGAGACAACTCGCCTAGAAATAACATGTAATAAATATTATTTTTCCACACTTCATATTAGGTATACGGGGAGTATGGAAGCAAATTCCGGAACGTGCGTACATACGAATCCACACCTGTTAAGGAGCGAATTCCGAAACATGTGAGCATACGACGATAATATTAAATTCCTGCTTATTCCTCCTAAAATTTTAATTAAAATTAAATAAAAGCTTTTCTATACTTCCGAGCTGCTGATACATTCAGGCCTTGTCCCTCCAGCATGCATTTTAGAATGTTGTACTCTTCAGTAGTTTTTACGGTAACTTTATTAGGCATCAGGATAACGTGACGTGGGTTAGTTTTTTAATTTTATTGACAAAAATTATGGTATGACAACAAAAAGTGGTGTAAATCTTTTATAAAATACTTCTACACATAATTATAATAATTATCACCGTCCGTACGTGGAACTCCACTAGAACCAATCAAAATAAAAATTAGTTCTCTTGATATTTTAAAAACATAGAAAAAAACCTGTCAATATGAATAGAGTGTCATTTTATTATTATTATTATTATAAGTAACTACATAGAATCACATAAACTATAATTCTATTCGTGCCGCGTCTGAACAATCCTCTTAATTAGCCTTTCCCATCCCCTCCTGTCCGATGCCAAGTGCCGCAGACTACTAAGGTCTTCACCGTCCTTTAGTAGTCTGGTTACTGATCTCAGGTCACCATTAAGGACTTCCGGAAGAGTTATTCTTGGACGACCTCTGAACTTCTCCCCTGACGTATCGAAGTATTCTTCCATGACGACGTTTGCTGGCGTGTCTTGTTCCAATCTGAGAATATGGCCAAACAATCTCCAGCGAGCCTTCATGATCATGGTGCTCAGAGGTCCGGAACCGCATCTTCTATATAAATTTTCACTCCCTACACGCATTGGCCACTTTAGTCCCAAGAGAGACCGAAGTTGCCTTCTGTGAAAGGAGTCAAGGTTTTGTTCGTCCGTTTTCGAAATTCCCCACGTCCCAGAGTTGTATGTTAGTATGGGCCTCACGAACGCCTCATACAACCTGAGTCGGAGTGATGGCCCGACCGAGCATTTTCTTATCCAACATTTCATAAGTTTTTGCATAGTAACCGTAGATAACAATTTTCTTCTTGCAATGTCTTCGGAGTCTCCGAGAAGAGAGCCAAGCTTTACGGTCTTCCTCCAACATTCACTATTGCGTAGTTCCATCCGCTTAATTTCAACAATATCCGTTTTCTGAACATTCAGTGATAGACACCATTTGGCCAAACAGCCTGATGCAACCTCCAAGAGACGTAAGAGTGCTTCTTTGTCAGTCGAGATAAAGTCAACATCATCGGCATACACGATCTCCATAATATCATTGTTGTAATACTTCCGGAGGTCTTGCAGAGCCGATTCAAGGTATATAGCAAACAATACTGGGGAAAGGGAATCTCCTTGGGGTGTGCCCACTGTTGAAATAATTTCCCGTGACAAACATTTTCCAATACGCACTCGTAACCTCGTGTTTGATAAGAGTATCCGTATCAGAATAACCGAGTCCTTATCCAGGAAACTTTCAAGCACTTCAATGAGTTTTCCCCGACGGACAGTGTCGAAAGCTCTGGTCAGATCAATTCCAAGGATAGTCTTTGAGCTCCGGAATCTTTGTTGAATAGCACATTGCCATCTATGGCACCATACTACATCAGCCGTTGATCTCCCTGTCCTAAAACCACTCTGGCTCTGGGCCAAGTACCCGTCCACCGGCTCTTGGATCCGATTAAGAGTAATTAGGGCAAGGATCTTCCTTAAGGTGTTTAGAAGGATGACAGGGCGCAGGTTTTCAACTGGCCCAGGGGGTTTATTACCTTTTTGAACTGGTACTAGTATCCCCTTTCCAATTTCTGAAAAGTCCTTGTTTTCTATCATGTCATTCAGCAATTTTGAGAGTTTATCTGCAAGTTCTGGAGGGCCAAATTTTAGCAATTCAGATGGTATATTATCTGGTCCTGGAGAGCGCCCAGATTTAAGTTTCCTTATCGCCATGCAAACCTCCTCCGGTGAAATGATCCGTTCAAGTGTTGTGTTCTTAGGCGTGAAATCTGATTTTTCTCCTTTTACAAAGAACAGTTGTTCAATATGCGATGCTATGAACTCTGTCTGTTCTGCAACATTTCCTATTGTTTTTCCATTTCTGTCATGCAAAATAAGTTTCACTGATTGGCTCTTCCTCCGTATTAGTCGTATAGCCATGAATGTCGCAGCATTGTCTTTAAGGTTTTCTACCTCTCTGATCTTGCTTTCCAACTGACTAGTGTGATGTAGTCTGTTTAGGAGTTTGATTTTTCTCTCAATTTGCCTTCGTTCTTGTTTCAGTTTGCAAACAGTCTGAGGATCGACAGTATTTTCGGATCTAAGCCTTAAGTTCTTCTGCAAATTCAATAGGGCTGACACTTCCGGGTGACGCTGACTGCTATGGGGTTTAAGTTCCCCCAAATGTTTGTCAGCAGCGGAAATGATCCCTCTCATAGTTTCGAGCCATGCCTTTCCTGGTGAAAGATCCGATGCCGTATTATTAATTGAATCCGATACACATTCTTTATAGTCTGCTTGTACTTTTGGTGAAGAGCCCAAGAGTTCAGTCATATACCTTCTTGATCGCGTGGAATCTCCACCACGATGTGTTTGGAAGAAGCATCTTCTATTAGTTATCCCGTAGAGGAACTCCTCCGCAGTTGGACCAAGTCTTAAGCTGAATCTTGCTGACACAATTTTGTGATCACTGTTAACAGTTAGTCCTCCATAAGATCTCGAGTCCCGTAAGAGAGATTTGTCTTTTACTCGACACAGAATATAATCGATCTGATTATAAATCCTTATCAGATTTCCGGTGGTCGATAGTCTAGTGCCCATCCACGTTGTCTTGTGGCGTGCGGAATGTTGGAATTGAGTATTGCACAGGAATAAATCAAAGGATTCGCAGAAATATGCCAGAGCAGTACCAGAATAGTTCCTGATCCCCCTTCCATGTGGTCCAATAAAACGTTCGTGTCCTTGATGTACCCCAGCTTTAGCATTCCAATCACCAGCGATAAAGAGGAACGATGAAAACTTCAGAGAAGATACGACCTCGACAAGTTCTTCGTAGAAAACGTCCAATTCCTCTGGGTTTTTGGAAACACGGCCACTATGTGGGGCGTACACGTTCACAATGGAAATTAGTTGCCTGGACTTCCCTTTGGGTCCAATAAGAAATTGAATAACACATATCCTGTCATCAATTTTCCAATATCGATGTAATCTGGGGAGCAAATTCTTGTGAACAGCGAAACCCTGTCCATAGTGTTTACAGTACGATGGAAGGAGGATTAGTCTGTAGTCTCCAAGGTTTTCATCGAGTCCTTTTCTGAGCTTCGTCTCTTGGAGACAGCAAACAGAGCATCCATATTTTGCAAGGTCCAGACATAGTTGGTGCCTCTTCGACCAGTCATTAAGGCCCCTGGCATTGAAGGTAAGGGTAGAAAACCAGAAAGGATTATTCAAATACGTATTAGACATATGTGCTATAGAGGGACGTCACCACCTCAACCAAAAAGTGTCATTTTAATGATATTTAATTATTCTTAATTAACAAAAAACTTTATTAATATTTAAAATAAAAAAAATTATTTATTTCTCCACATGGTTTTAAGCTTCAAGTCGAATATGGATGAGTTGCGTCAGATAATCGAATATCTAGAAAATGGATATCTCGATGCGTCGCTTTCAAGAAAGAGTACAATTTTGGAAGACCAAGAACTCCGTGGGTTCAATGCCAGGTTGAGAGGTTAAGTCAATCTCTTAAAAAATTGTTATCATCCGTTTCATCTGAAGGAATTCTGGAAAATATCAGTGCAGTCTTGGAGATATTGTATTCAGTTGCAATATTACCAATCACAAGACCACCAAACATACTCCATTCAAGATTTTAATGGAGTGGATTATCCGCCACATATATCGGATGAAAGTTTAAATAGATTACTACAGTATGAAGAAGATGAAGACTAATCTTTGTCAAGGGATTCTGCTCGAAGGCATACTTTGTTTGGTAGCTGCAGAATAAAAGCGAAAGAAAAGAAGATGGAAAAATGAAGAATCATTGAACATAGGAGATAGAGTCATTCTTCGAATGTATTGTGATTACAATCAGTCAACGAAAAAAGGTGCTTTATAAGAGCACTTGGACACTACAGTTTATTTAGTAGTGGACATACAAGGAAGTATGGTCCACATAGATGGTGATAATTGACTTTCCATTCTATAAATATTTTTTAATCTTTTTGGCTTAATGTGAAGATTAGATTTAGTTGTTAATTGGAATGAGATTATGTATTGATTATGTTTGATATTAAAAATTGCTTAGGGCTGAGATCACACTTAGGTATTTTTATAAAATGGATTTGAATCCGTCAAAGTTATGGTTGAGATTATAATTAGACATTGTTAAGGGATAGGTTTGTATGATATTTTAGGTAAAGGGATAAAGGTTACGGATTAAAGATAGGCTTAAGGTTTATATTTAGGGATTGGGTTAGGGTTAGGTTAAAGGCTAGGGATAGGAGCTATCGATTAGGGGTTTAGGATTACGGCTAGGGTTTAAGGTTATGGTTTAGGTTAGGATTTATAGTTAGGGTTTAAGGGGTTAGGGTTTAAAGGCTAGGGATTAGGAGCTATCGATTAGGGGTTAAGGATTACGGCTAGGGTTTAAGGTTATGGTTTAGGGTTAGGATTTAGAGTTAGGGTTTAAGGGGTTAGGGTTTAAAGGCTAGGGATTAGGAGCTATCGATTAGGAGTTTAGGATTACGGCTAGGGTTTAAGGTTGTGGTTTAGGGTTAGGGTTCAAGTTTTATTTTTGAGTATGAATGATAACGGTAGGGAGCTTATGGTTAGTAATGGATAAGGAGAATAATTTTAATAAATAATTTTTTATAGAATATTTTTTTATATTTAAAGTTAATTTTAGCTTAGTTTTTTAAATTTTAATAGATTTTTTATTTGGCTAAATAAAATAAATAGTGAGGAAAAATGTTATAAAATACAAAAAATCGATAGAGTTCCACGTACGGACGGTGATTATTATTACCTAAGATTATTCTCCATTAGTAAAAATAATGATTTATATAAAAATGCACAAATTATTCCGAAACTTAAGTATTGATTAATTTTCAGTAAACATGACAGATGTTGGCACCTGTGTTCCAAAAACCGTGGTTATGTCAAAAAATTAACACCAATATAAATATAATTTAATTAATGCAAGAAAGTCTTAAAAATCATTATTTATTGAAAAAATAATCATAATTCTATTTCCATATCCGAACTTGGAGCATATCTAGAACTGATTCTTCCAATTCATTAATTTTTACTACTTGTTTGATCGTCGTGTTTATTTTGCATACCTTTATAAAAAAAGCAAAAACGAGAAATAACGTAGCTAGCTTTGACAGCTACCTCACAATCATTTCGAAATTTGGAAAAAGCAGATTGCTGATTCCGCAAACATGCAAGCAATCCATCGTACTTCTCTTTTCTAATTTTCCCCATCAAATTATTGTATTGACGAGCATGGTGGGTTTGGTAATGTCGTCAAATGTTATATTCTTTGACAACTGAAATTTCTTGTGTACACACACCAAATGGGTTTTCGATTTAAATCGGCAAAGTAATATTGAAGCTGTCACTTTTTTGGAACGATCTCGAATCAATTTTACGTTTTTTTGCAAAAGGCATTTGCCAAGACCAGAAAAACAATTATATAATATACAGTGAAGTCCCTCAAATTGGCCAATTTATGGCTAAAAGTTCATTCCTAAGAAATTGCCCAATTCTCAAATTAGCCACACATTATTAAAAAACATAAAATTTATTTTTACAAATCTTTTTCAATTTTTTTAAAAATCAAAATTTTAGACTAAAAATTTTACCACGTGTTCGAAAGCTTCTTGTCAAGGCTTAATTGATTTAACACTCGAACTTTTAAGGTATTAGACAAACAACCTGACTTAAAGGATTTGTAGATCACTGAGGAAGTTTCCAAGCATTATAAAGAAGACGAAATTTAAAATATGGAGAGATAGGACTTTATTATATACTGATTCCGTCTAAGAGCATATAAAAAAACACGATTTGGTGAATATAAAAAATTTCGATGTTAAAGATTTGGTTGTTATATATTCAGCTTCCAAAACTGCATGGATGACTGGGAACATTTTTAAATTGGTTATTCAACAAAAAATATTATTATTAATTGATAATGCAGGATGTCATAAAACTATTGAATGCTCCAATCTCGAATACTTTTTTGCCTAAAAATACGACACCCTATACACAGCCATTAAATATGGGGATCATAAAAATATTCAAAAACTATTACTCAAATTTTTTAATCGAATTTTTATGTCTTCAGGTGATCTTAAAAAACGTCTTTCAAAACTAACCTTCGTCAGGTTTTAATGCTGGTTTCAAAAAGTTAGAATGAAGTAACAGAAATTTCAATCACAGATTGTTGGAAACAAATTGAAAAAATCGTGATGTCTTAAATATTGATGATCGCCTAACTCAGGGGTTCTCAACCTTTTTTTACTCGTCGACCCCTTGACTTTTTTTCGACCCCTTAAAACTTTTTTATTTAGAACAGACAATTCTAAGTAAAATTAGTTAACTATATAAAATGAATTCATTGTTAATAATAAATCAATCAAAAAAAGTATATACTCGATGTTAAGTTGGTATCTTGGCATAAATCTATAATAAAAAAAGAATTAAATAGCATTGGGATTCCTGTGACTGATGTTTTTTGACCAAAGATTCGATATCTGGCTCTCTGTGTTATTTTTAAACGAATATCTCCTCCAATGGACACATCCAATTTGTTTCGTTCTTTATTTACAATTCGATGTAGAATGCTAAATCCGCATTCAACGGAAAATAGAGTAGCAATTGTACTATTTCTGTCCACAATTTTGGACAACTCTCTTTCACTTTCATATTTTGCCAAAAAATAACAGGTGATTGTGAATCATTATAATATAGTTTTAATTCTGGATTGAATTTAACATAATTAATTCCTCTTGAATATTTTCTTTTTGTTCTTCTGGCTTTGACAAAAACGGATTAATCATCCAAGATGGAATTTCTAATTCAAGAATATTTTGGAATCGAAGAATCAAATCTTTTTCTATGCTTAATAAATGTTGCAAAAAGTTGTTAATATCTTCATAACCTCAGTGTGAAGCACAAGACGGGCATATGTTTCTTTAGCCTCATAGCAAAATTTTCTAAAAAGACGATCATACTTGCTTTAATTTTGTTTATGGTTTTAATAACTATATTTATCGTTTCATGTAGAATTGCGAAAGAGCTTTTGAAACCAAATGTTGTCTATGTAGAACGCATTGTATATGAATCACATTTGGACATAAGCTGACAAATCCCATTAGAATTGATTGGTTGTCACATATATGACTTTCGTCAATTTGAAGCGAAAAAATAGTATTTTTAAGCCTTTCACATAAAATATGTTCAACATTATCTGACATTTCGTCAATCCTGTGGCGAATTGAATCATTGCTAATTGGTACGGATTTTAAAATTTCGTCGGGATTTAAACCCATCAGATCTGATAGAATCACTGATATAGATGGTTTGATGAGATTTTCACCAGAAACATGGAACTCTTATTTTTGGAAATAATCAGTGCAATTTTGTAGGATGCAATTAGTCCTCCTAAATATAATTTAAAATAACAACAATCATTGTTTCTTTCATTACTATTTGCAAAAACAGTGTCAATCGTTTTTGTTTACGAAAAGAATCCTTTAATTCTTCAAAATACTCGAATGGTTTATCTTTTTTATCCGAATGTATTCTCCTAAGATGATCCAACAATTTGGACGGTTTCATTGCATCATGACTTATTACGCAGTAAGCAATATGGTCATCATCAAAAGAATTTTTTATAAATTTAAATATTCAATTTTATATTGACGAATTTTTATTGTAGAAGGACGACTCATACACGAACAAAAACAATCATGGAAATTTTAAAAATTTTAAAGAACAAAGGTTTACCACTTTAAATATAAACTAAATTTAAAATAAAAAATTAAATATGTTAAATTTATTTTCGACCCACTTACGATCGATCTGGATTGATTTTAGACCCCTGGGGGTCGAATCGACCCCCAGGTTGAGAACCGCTGGCCTAACTGATGAAATAATGACCGAAGCTGTAAATGAAATATTAAGAGGCTGATGATGAAGAAACTATTGAATGCTACAAGTTTATCTATAATGGAGATATAGCTGAAAACGAGGACGTGAAGAGAAACAAATTCTGGAAACTTTGAATACTTTGGAACAGAACATTTCTGCATAAAACCAAAGTCATTAAAAAATTCTACGAATACTGAATGACAGTAATGAGAAACATCCGAAATGAAGTTGGAGGAAAAATAACCGATTACTCCGTTAAAGAGCGACTTGATAGATATTATTAATCATAAAATAAAATCTCTTACCTTTTTTACATTGATAGCATAAAATAAAAGATTTTAAAATTGAAAAAACAACAACTCCTGTTTTCGGGGCACAAAGTGCCCCAAACCGAGGTTACATTCTTGATTCTTGTGTTCTTATTTGTGTTAAATAATAATTCTAGATGCATGCGATTTTATTTTAATACATTTTAAACTTATGTCGCGGACCATATGAGATCATGCCGCGGCCGTATCTTTGACACCCTGCCTTAGAGCATCGACTACCACACTTACGTCAAAATTAAGTCGTCGACAATATGGCTAAAATACGTCACACGTATATAAGAACGCAATATTTTTTGTGGTCGATTAATAAATACATGAGGCGCTCTCAGAGTTGTTTTACCAACCAGATTCAAACCTGCCTCAGAGGCTGGCGAACAGACAGCGATGAAGGTAATTGATTGTTAGATAATAACTTTCTGGTTGGTTAAATAAACCTGAGTTTAAAAATTTCTTAGTTTAAAAAATTTAAATATTACTTTTGTCAATATTTATTGATCCAAATGAATTTATCTGCTTTAGTGGGAATTGGTCTTCCATTTGCAGTTTCATATCCATTTTCAAGGATAACCAGGGTTTCGTATGACAGATACTATAAAGATGTTGTCCCAAGTTGGTCTCCTCCAAAATGGATATTCCCTCCAGTATGGACTTATTTATACTCAAGTGAGCTATTAATATTATTTCAGCAATGGGGTACGCCTCATATCTTGTGTGGAGTAGTGGTGATTCTTCTGCAACGAATGCCCTCGTGGCTTATGGAATCCAATTAGGTCTCAATGCTGTGTGGACTCCAATTTTCTTCGGATATATACGCCCAGGATTGGCACTGGTCGATATTGTTGCCATGTTGATTTCGATTGGGAGTTGCGCTGTCCTCTTCTACCCAATAAACAAGCTTGCTTCCTATCTAATGGTCCCTTACTTCCTCTGAGTATCGTTTGCCACTAGTGTTAACTTTTTGTCTGGAGGAATATGAAGAAATAACCAACTTCAACTAATACTCACTATAACTAATATATTTCGCTTGTTTTAATAAAATATCCTTCTGCTAAGGTAAATTATTATTCCCAGGATCACTGGGTCAAAGAGAAAGAATAAAAGTTGTCATCTAACTAAGTTATCCCAGACCGAAAAGGAGAGGACGAGTCCAGCGGGCTCGAGATGCTGAACATCTCTTCTCATTGGACATAGCATCGGCTCAAAATTTCTGCATGATTGTAGATATTTCGATAGTGTATGGAATAGAGGGCAGCTCGGTAGAATAGCCTCCTTTAAGAGTTTCCGTTGTAATTCGATTAAGAAATTTTCAATGGGTTGGATTTTGTGTTCTGGTCCAATTAACCTTATTGCAGTTTCCTCGATTGCGGATAGTTTCAATGAGGAGGATCGTGAAATCTTCATTGCCCATGAAGGACTAGCATATGTCATCGTTGGTCGGATGAATTGTTCATAAATCGTGGCAAGGGTCCCAGTTTGGTCTCTAAGTGTTTTTGAGAACACTTTTTAAATTCTCATTTTCTTCAGAGCAAATTATGATGTTCTCAACATGTCGGATAAAGGTGAGTCCCTGATCAAAGGTAACTCCCAGAATCTTAGCTGTTTCGTTAATAGAAATAGCCTCGTTATTTGGGAAATAGCGAGATCTTGGTTTGATGTTGTTGCAGAGTGCTTGTGCTCGTTTTCCATTTAAAAAGTTTCCAACCCAAAGTTTCAGGGTCGTGTGGATGTTGGTTTCAAATATCTTCTTTGTAAAAAGTTTCCTAGGGACTGAATCGAACGCTTTTGTGATGTCCACGGATATAAGTACTGTCCTCTGACGGAGTTTGGTGGAGTTTATTCCTTCCGCAATTAATTGTGTGAGGGTTGTGAGATGTGTTGTGGTCGAATGTTACTTCGGAATCCGTGCTGGGTCGAAAATATTGAGATTGAGTCTTGTACTTTTTCCAGAACAAGCCTTTCAAGGATCCTTGAGACCGGACTCAGAATAGATATTGGGCGGTAGGGAGATGGTTCATCTATTGGTTTGTTGAGTTTTCTGATAGGTCTGATTAGAGACATCTTCCATATTTCATGGATTATATTCGTGTTAATGGTAGGTTGAACATGTAGCTAATAGTTCCAGGGCTCGATGGCCTAGGTGCTTCAGTTCACATGTGGTTATGTTGTCTGGTCCTTCGGCCTCTGAGTTGTTGACTTTGGATATGGCTCGTCCATCTATTTGCATTTTCTGCCTTTATGTTGTTGTCGATCTCTCTGTTCAATTCTCGTATTTTTCTCATGTTCTCTTCTGTTGGCGATTTTACCATCTTTAGATTATTCGTTCTCTGATCAGATGTCGTTGTGTTGAAACGTTTTGATGACGTAGGTTCCTCCCCATAGGAATGTACTTCCTTTTCACAGCGTTTATGGTGGAGTTGAACCATTTCACTAATTGTTCGACGGAGGGAGGAGTGGGGAAATTTAATAGTCCAATGCAATTATCGACGTAATCCTTGAATCCTCTCCAATTCGCAAGGCTGTAATTAGTTATCGCTAGACATTGTCCTTTTATCCGTGACCTCGTTTTGAATGAAGGGGTTCTTGTGTGAAAGTTAGGGTCGTTTAGGATGCAAAAACTTCCCAAGTCTTCGATTAGCATGTCTCCCCGCCTGTTTGACGTCTGACCTCTCAGCCAGAGCGGGCATTTTGTATTTAGGTCACCGCAAAGAAGAACGTTCCTTTGTGAGCTGATTGACAAAAGTTTTGGGCAAGTAACTGATGAAGGAGGTAGATATGAATTGATCAGAGTAAGAGGTAACCTTGGGAGTTGGATTTTTGTGGCCAGAATTTCGATACTTTCATGGTTTTGGAGACGGTTGTAAACGTATTTGGTGACATCTTCATTAGGGATCCCGTTTCGTATGATAGTTAGTAAGCCTCCCCAGTGTTTTCCAAATCTATCTCTGCGGATAACTCAGTATCCAGGAAATTTTGGAGTTTTGTTCGCACTTCTGAGTTTGAACTCTTGTAATAGAAGGACGTCAATTCTATATTTTTCCATAAGGTTTCCAAGTTCGATAATCTTACATTTGATCCCGTTTATATTTATTTTCATGATCCTTGGGGGGCCGGAAATTCGACGTCCCCACACAGAGAGTCCAGTCCCAGTCCATTCGTGTAGGATAGGTCAGTGTAGCTCTTTTCTTTAAAATGTCTCCAGTTTGATGAGTTACGTGACATTCAACAAACCACAAAGCACGTTGCACAATTTTTTTATTGTTAGATATTAAATTTCTGGTTGATTAATTAAATTGAGTTTAAATAATTTTAAATATTACTTTTGTCAATATTTATTGATCCAAATGAGAGGCTGGGATCACCTGAATTTGTTTATTTTGGTTATGACGGTGGTAGCCGTGTGGCATAGTGGTTAGGTGTTGGGCTAAAGTGGCTTAGGTTACGGGTTCGATTCTCGCTGCTGTTCACCTGGTGGAAGTTCCACGCATCTACGATGCAGAAAGGGTTTGACGAGTGACGCAGTAATTAGTGGATACTCACTGCGGAACTGGATTATCTAGAAAGGACCCACACACAAGAAAAAGAAAAAAGATTAGTTAAAATTAATCGTTCTTTACTTAAATAAAGCGTGTGTCCTGTCTATGCGAGCTATAAATATTATGGCTCTCGTGAAAAGGCTGTTATTATTATTATGACGGTGGTTTTTTGGTTCAATAATATTAAAATTAAATGAATTTATCTGCTTTAATGGGAATTGGTATTTCATTTGCGGTTTCATATCCATTTTCAAGGATAACCAGGGTTTCGTATAACAGATATTATAAAGATGTTGTCCCAAGTTGGTCTCCTCCAAAATGGATATTCCCTCCAGTATGGGTTTATTTATACTCAAGTGAGCTATTAATAATTTTTCAGCAATGGGGTAGGCCTCATATCTTGTGTGGAGTAGTGGTGATTCTTCTGCAACGAATGCCCTCGTGACTTACGGAATCCAATTAGGTCTCAATGCTGTGTGGACTCCAATTTTCTTCGGATATATACGCCCAAGATTGGCACTGGTCGATATTGTTGCCATGTTGATTTCGATTGGGAGTTGCGCTGTCCTCTTCTACCCAATAAACAAGCTTGCTTCCTATCTAATGGTCCCTTACTTCCTCTGGGTATCGTTTGCCACTAGTGTTAACTTTTTTTGTCTTGAGGAATATAAAGAAATAACTTAACTTTAACTAATACTCACTATAATTATATTTTTCGCTTGTTTTATTGGAATATCTCACTGTTAAGGTTGATTCTCTTAGGGAGTTGCTAGGGAGATATTGATTTTATTATTCTTTACCAGTAAGCCCAGTGGTCGGTGTTGTGGTGGTGACGTACCTTTATTCCACGAAATGTCTACTTAGTTTCATGATGAATCCAAGTCCTTATCGTCTTTCTTCTTTGAGCATAGATGAGGTGGAAGACTCAGGTGGACATTGGAAACCGGAAGTTATGTACAAATGAAGTGTCGGATGCAGGAAGGATCCGGTTCTTGAGGATCACCAAATTAAAAGAACTTGAGATCACCCTTCAGAAGCAGCTTATATAGGATGGTAGTTAATATGATTATATGTATGTTGTAATAATAATCCATCTTAATGATTTTTAAGTCATTTTGGAAAATTGATTAATTGGGAAAGTACATTTTGCAGGTACTCAACGGAGTGAGAGTATCTCCCTAATCTCAATGTTTTAAGCAACCAAGTTCTTAAGGGACGATACTCTTAAGATCTCCCAGCCATGACGAGATTGCCCTTTCAATCTCTCGGGGACACCTCGTGCGACAGGTCTGTTTCGGCTAAGTCTCAAACGAAAATGGGAAAAAGCGGAAAAGGTTCCCAAGCTTAGAGTAGTTCACCAGCTTTCCCCGTTCTGCAGAGTCAGTGGCATAACAGTCCGAGTTTGTACTGGGTATCATATTTGTCAGGGAAAAGGTATCAACACAAGTAACATCCCATAGGAAAGAGCTTCCTTGTACATGAAAAATTGTCATTCCGTCTGGTATCCCCCATATTCTCGATAAAGTCGAATGGAAGGTAAACCAGCAACTTCAATACCACGTTTAATATTTATGATTTAGACTCGCGCCTTGGAAATATTCCAGGACTCTTTTTGCAGAGGCGGATTTTTTTCCGACCAATCATTTTTCAATATCGGATCAGTGAGCCTCACAAATATCCAAACCGAGATAACATGAAATAAGGGATTTATACATTAATCCTATTAAACTAATTTCCACTTGGCTTATCACCTAACGACATTTTAAGTGATGACGTGAGTTTTATGTGAAATGTCACAAACCACTTCCTCCCAAAATGCCGGAAAAAATCAGCATTAGTTGAGATTAAGTCAAAAAGTCTAATCTCAGTTCGATTTGGTAAACTGGAAAAATTTTATAACTGATTATTGATACAATTAAATACTCTTATAAAAGTTGATAAAAAATGTCAGGGATTGTATTAACTCGATTACATCGATTATTGATGAAATTGATTTCCAAGTTTAAGAATAGAATTTCTGAGTGTACAAGTCACGCAGAGAATTATCAAAGGATCTGATCTTGCTTTTAGAAATACACACGGATTCGAACATGCCGAATAAAGAACATTCGAATGTCTGGCAATTAAACGTCCTGTAAGGGTTCCTTTTTAGTCATTCTAGGTCCCCAGCACATCCGCATGTTTATTTGGCCTCCTCTAGTGATCCCACCCTTTCACGGAATTGTTTATATTTGTCTTTTTGAATCACTGGCTGATTTTGGAATAAAAAATAATAAATAAACTATATTTTTCTAAATTATTATTTTTTAAATTATTGATGAGCAATGTGCACACGTTTGTCACCCCTTGTAACTAGGGTGAAGGGATCGACTCCCATAAATTCCTACCTTGTAGATACTAACAAGTAATCGTTTTCTTTCACCTCAGATATATTCTAGTCAATACAAGCTCTGATTCTTTTTATATGAAAAATCTTCGCGATATTACCACCAAGTTAACTTTTCCCCTAATTAGAATTTCCAAAATCTACCAAACCGACCCACGTGCTGATAAAATAAAGATTAATCTTCCAGGTATTTTCTTACTAATTCAAAGCCACCTACGGAGATTGCAATGATGGCAATATATCTGGTTTCTTCTCGGCTACAACGTGGTCTTTCTTGAAAGAAATTTATCTTGATTCAAATATTTACTTATTTAAAAAAGAACGCTCCATTTTCGTGGGGGAGGAGTTTTCATCACTTGGTTATCCTTGCCCAAAGTGTTACCTGTCCTTCCTCACTGTTCTCTTTTTGGTGTACTCTCTCAAACCGTCGGTTGTCTACCCTCTGTACGGTGACCCAATTTACAAAGTTGAAGAGCACGTGGATAAATACATTAACTACTTTGAGGAACTGAGAATGCGTATTAATAACACCACGGACATCAATTCCGTTCCAAAGAAGCTATTGGGGGTTATTCCTTAAATATAATGGCAGCCTTTCTCGAATTCTAGGACAATCGTATCTACCTTGGGAATGAACCGCCACTTAGACCGACACAGTATCTTTAGTAAGGCAAAGAAAAACGTCGATAAAATACTGTCCTCATCTCGGGGATTTGTTGATTTTTAATAAATATGGTGTGGTCGCACTTTTGTCTGATTGTGTTGCCTGGCAGAACCTGTCTAGGCGTGATGGGTATACGCAGTAACCAAATAATGTTGCTAGTATCTGATAATGATTAATATGCGCATATGTTAGAGGTTGAATTATTATGAAGCATAAAAATAAATTAGTGATAATAATTGTGGTTAAGGAAACTGAGATTGCAAGTCCTTTGGACGTATTGCGGATAGATTAGAGAGAACAGACGCGATCGATATAACAGCTGGTGAGCCATTAGTCAATTGGTATGTCGGGGATTGGATTTTCAATATTGATATGACAACGTAATCGATATCGTTCAGGAGATTTAAGGAAGCATGTGTGAGAGGAAGGTAGTGATGACTGTCAAATAGGGAAATTACTTTTGAATAAATACATATTTTTACGTTAATTTAAAAATATTATTAAGGTTGGTTGGAAGCTTAAATTTAATAGAAAAATCCATACGTACGTAAAAATAATAATAAATAGGCCTGGTTCAGAAAACGCACAATGACAACATGTATTTCCAACTGTGAGGAAACTAATTATGTGGCAGAGGAGGTGGTTACTTCTGATAGTGACTGCACGAGGGTCTGTGAATTCGTTGAGGAAGAAAAGAAATTGCAGTTTCGTCGGTATGGGGAAAAGGTCTTTTCTATTCGTTATTCTCAGGACTGTTCGCAGGATTTTTCAAGAAAAGTCTTTGTTGGTGGTCTCCCTCCAGACATTGATGAAGGTATATCCCCACCGACATTCTTAGAGGAAATAATCGGTGCATTCTCTCGATTTGGGGAGCATTCCATTGACTGGCCCCACAAAAAGGAGAGTAAATCTCATTTCCCTCCCAAAGGTACCAATTGCTAATTATTCCAGGCTATTGCTTCCTTCTCTTTGAAGACGACGATTCTGTCCTAATGCTCACTGCCTCATGTTTTAGGAGTCAGGGGAAGCTCTTTTGGCGAGTTTGTAGTCCAACTTGTCACAACAAAGCGGTATACACTATAATCACATTAAAGGTCCAAATTAGACCATGGAGACTGGACGATACAAACTGTATCCTTAACAACGTTGATGATGTCAAGACGAGGCTCACAATATTCGTGGGAGGAGTCCCGCGACCTCTCAAATCAGTGGAATTGGCTATTCTTTTGAACGAACAGTTTGGAAATGTATGTTATGCTGGAATTGACACGGATTCTGAGTTGCATTACCCAAAAGGAGCCGCAAGAGTGGCCTTCCTAGAGCATACAAGCTACATTGGCGCCATCACTTCCCGATTTGCTCATATACAGTTGGGGGAAATCAGCAAAAGAGTCGAAATTAAGCCATACGTTCTCGACGACTCAGTATGCGATGAATGCGGAAACAAGTCGGGCCCGTATTTCTGTCCACACTATCCCTGTATTCAGTACTTCTGTAAGGAATGTTGGCAGAAGATTCACTCTATGCCAGGAAGGGACACACATAAACCATTTCAGAAGGAGCCTCCTTACTAACCCACTCCTAACTTTTTTATATTTTTTATTTTTCTAATTTATTTATTGGTGAATTTATTAATTAATAATAGAAATTTAGATCGATTTATGCGACATTATTAACAACAATTGAATTTCTGATAATATGAGACATTCTGCTACCAAATCAGTTATTAACAATGTGGTTGTGGTTTGTATCCCTCAATGTCTGCCTTATCATGCCTGCTTTATTAAATTTATAATAATTTATTTAAATATTCAGAATTAAATCATTATTTTATCGTAGACGCACTTATATTCCAACGAAAATTTATGCAGCAATTCTACATAATGTTGCACGTGATCGGCCTTTGATGGTGGCACTCCAAAAAATACCATACAGTCGTGGAATCTACCATTATTTCAACATTTACTTCTCCATTACTTTCTTGTATATACACTCCAAGTCGTTGATCTTATCAAGGCATGAACTCATCAATACTTTAACCCTACGGTGACCAGACTGAGCTACATGTTTGGGGGAGGACGTGGGGACTTTTTGAGGATGTCGTAGTGTCTTTGACATAGTTCAAATTTGGAGGTCAGGTTTTTGATTCTGCATTTAATTTCATTCCAGTCCTCCTAGGAAATTACATGTGTATGTACCCTCAAAACTAAGGGAATCGAAGGGATCTCATCTACCAGGTTTGTACTTCCCTTGTATTGTTTCGTAACCGCATTGCACACGTGCAATAGAAGGGGTTGCTTCTGAACTTTGTCCTTTATTGTGCTTAGTTCAGACAAGAAATCTAACTGGAACCCTTCCAGCTTAAAATAAGTCATCACGTCTACCTGTTGTGAGTTGAGGATATTTCCCACTTTGAGTGTGGCCGATAAAATGAATCGAAAAGTCTTCGAGGATTTGATTTCATTTGTCGCCTTTTCCAAGGCATCCAGTGCCCCGGTAATCTCCTAAACGTTACAAAGTTTAGTCACAAATTCCTCGTTATTGTAGAACGTCGCAAAGGACCACAGCTCAACCCTTTCTCGCACCATCCCCAATTCTAACAACGAAAGGAGGTACTTCTCACTCGGATCCAGCTGCTGGTTGGCCGACTCCTTTAATATTTGTTCTTCTTTGACACTCGGGAGTAGAATATTGTGGAGAATCTTTAGGAATTCAACATAAATTCTACTTCCACGTGATCTTTACTGACTTCTCGATCTCCCATATTTAGAATTGCCCGTTTTATCACCTCAACCTTTGGGAAATTGAACAGGACGACGTTTAGCTGAAGGATCCTTTTATATGGTAACACGTGCGTCACTTTTTCACGACGGATCGACTCCTACTGATAACTTCGAATCAACAAATTACGCCTGTAGCGGAGACGGGGACACTTTTAAACAGCTTCTCCATTTCTTCCCCGTTTATTTCCAGAGAGTCATCCTTTATCAGACTCCATACTGAATCCTTCTTACCCACCATTGTTGGAGACACGGGATTCCAATAAACCTTGGTTTTATCCCCCTCCTCTTTCGTTTGCTTTACTATCTCCGATAATGATTTTCTTTTAGGCTGTTGTAGTGGTGGGGGAGGAGGAGGTATATCTCCGAATCCTTCAGTTACTCCTACTAACACTACCTTTACTAATACAGGGGGTGGATGCACTGCGAATCATTTTGGTCTCATATTTGGGATCAGAGAAACCCGAGATTTTGTTATATCCCCCCTCTCGAGACATTTGTCCCTTGCCTTGGAAGTCTTGTTTGGCATAAAATCTTAATTCAACATTTAATCATACTCGATTTCTCATCCCCCACCGACTTTACACTATCTACTCTCCATCGGCAGTCAATTATGGAAGGAATAGAAAATTGATCCTTCTTCCTTCCCATTCCATCAGAGGAAAACTTGTTTTGTTCGTTTTCCTTCTCCCTTATCTCCCTAGTATTATCAGCACTATATCATTACGTGAACTTATCATTTCTCTCCAACTCCGATAAAAGATGAGATACCTTATCAGATCTACTCTTGGACTTGCTTTGTATTTAAATATATAGGGTAACTTTGGGTCGAATTTTCTAACTCCACTCTCTACCAACCTCCTCGATTGGTCGGTTATGAGAGGATCATTTTTCCTATCGTCCTTTCCAGTGTCCCTAAGTTTATCTTAACCGGCATACCTTGCTTGATTAAATCTGCTTTGAAACCCTAATATCTTATCGGAAGGTTGAGCTCTTTTAGTCGTCCTTTCGAATGTTTTGGCTTCTGATTTTTCTTTATCTTTGATTGACTTGAGCCATTTATCGGCTATTTTTGTAACATGACTTTTCGTCATTGTGCCCTCAGTTATATCCGGATTGCTTTTTGCTCTTTGAATTTGAAATAAATCTGGTTTTTCTTGGCCTGATTTAATAAACGTTGAAAAGCCTTCAGGTTTACACATGGAAATATTTGCTTGAGAACCACTTTTAGTAGGAACACTTTCCCTTACAACTTTATTCGAATCTCTACCTGCCCTTTATGCCACTAGAAAATCTCTGAGGCGTTTTGTCTTCAAAATTGGAAATATTTGCCTGAGAACCACTTTTAGTGAGAACACTTTCCCTTACAATTTATTCGAATCTCTACCTGCCCTTTATGCCACTAGAAAATCTCTGAGGAGTTTTGTCTTCAAAATTGGAAATATTTGCCTGAGAACCACTTTTAGTGAGAACACTTTCCCTTACAATTTATTCGAATCTCTACCTGCCCTTTATGCCACTAGAAAATCTCTGAGGAGTTTTGTCTTCAAATTTGGAGATATTAGCTTGAGAACCACTTTTAATGTCACTCGAAAATTTTGGAGGCGGTTGGTCTTCAAATTTGTAAATATTTGGCTGAGACCCAAATTTACTAGGGGGTATAACAATTTCCCTTATAAGTTTAGTGAGGTTTTTTACTTGCATTTTTTCAAATCGTCTTGAAGAGATTGTCTCCCAAAATGGACCTGAGATTGACGCATGATGTCAGATTTTTCAGTCTCAGGTTTATTATCAACAGTCCTTAAGTTTTGGTTTTCAAACTCATTGCGTTTTGACTGCTTCATAAAGAATACGGGAATATTCTTTAATGTGTTATTTCATTTACCTTTTTAGCCTTTTCTCCACCTCGGAGGTCAACTTTTATAGAAATCATCTCATCCCCAGAAACATTGTCCTTTCCTAAATTGTCCCTTTTACTGGTATTTTGTATTCCCAGTCTTTTATTCTCGATTTTGTCGACTTCCTTTTCCTTCGTTCCAACATCGACTTTGCTGGGTTCCCTGGTTTCTTGACTCCTAAAGACCATTTTTCTTAGTGCTTCTTTTCTTTCTCATTATCATCGTATTTGTCTATTCTTTGCCTTCTCTTATCCACAAAATCTCGTCCTTTTTCTCTTCAATGTTGGCATTGAGTTCCTCCTTCTCTTTAATGTGTTCCTGGCGGCGACTTTTGATAGTTTGCGTTGGTTGAATGTGTCTTTCTTTGCTCACTTCGAGCTAAGCTAATAAAAAAGGTCCACCTTGTTCTGCTCAATTATAATCTGACTGCAGGAGAGCAAATTCTAAATCTTAACCAAGCGGGATACCTCACATTCATCCACAAGAAATATCAGGTCATGAGAATCCGAGAACTTAGATTGGATGACTTTCAAACCGTCAATGTACCTCACCTCATTAAGTCCATCGATTAGGTGTTGTGAAGATGACAGAATGAGTAACTTGATGAGCCAATCGAATGTACTTTGTTAATATAATTCACTGTTTCATGGATAATGCTCACATCGTGCAATCTCAGAAGGTCAGCGAACACTGCAAATGGTTTGGTCCTCGAGTCTGAATAAAGCATAATTCTTACTCTTGGCGTGTCTAAAAGAAGCCTGGCACAAAATCTTTGAATTCTTCATGGGGTCGTCTTTTAGTATTATCATCAGCAAGGTAATGCTCTGCAAAACCAACGAAGTGAGCTACAAGTCAGCAAGCCAGTACCCCTGATTCGAGACAGTGGTGGAAAAATTCAAGAGATTTCTCATTTTCCAGAAAATAGATGACGTGACCATATTTCAAAATTATTCCGAACACTGAATTATGTCATAAAATACCACTCATGATGCTGTTGTACATGTGAGGCTCCAAACTATTGGCTGCCTTTAAAAGGTGCTCAATCCCGTCCATTTCACAAAATCTTTTGCATATTCGTCCGTTCTAACGTGTTCACCTTGAATACCTTAAAGAAGCGATAAAAGGATGATATCTTCTTTCGTAACAGTTCGAAGGGGACATTTACTGAAGAATCTACGAGTAACCAATGATTTAACTCAGAAAATGGTTTATTCGGGCGCTCAGTTCAGGGATTACTAAAAGTTCTACATCTTGGCTAGGGGACATAATCTTATTCGCATACTTTAAGCTAATATTAAGAGTTTTCAGTTTCCCAGCGATCGAGTCGGTTGAAGGATCCACTTTTATCTCACCTCCACACAAATAGACCTCCAATTCATTATTCTCGAAAATATTTATGATTTAAACTGTAAAAGGGAGGCGGAACTTTTGACAAATTACATTCAGGTGATTTAACACCAAATCATTTGTGTTTACATAAAATCGGAGAGATTTCAAATTTTCAGTGTCCTGTATGTCCTCCCTGTAACTACGGATATCCTCCATCAAGACAACAACGGGACACAACTTAAATATAGTTGCGGTTGATTTAAATTAACCACAGAAATCCGATAAAATCCTTACAAGCAAAAATATTATTATTTAATCAATTAAAATTACATATTCACAGTTTTCGATCACGTCTGGTTGCCTCCGTCTTTCTATCTACCAATTATGCAATTCAAGTACCCTGTATATCAAAGGATTGGGAATACATGCTATTTGAGTTGAACTTCCGCACACAGCTGTCTATCATACTTGTAGCATCAGTACTGTCCACTATAGTGAATCCCACATGAAACCTCTATTACTAAATTTACGTCTTCTGACCATCTGTGAGTTGTTTCGACTGTGATCTGAAAGGATGTTCAGCAAGTCGGAGTCTTCAGTTGTGCTCTTGTTACTTGGAAGAGACGCAAACTTCGGATCAGCCAATTTCTTTCTTATGATCCGTTCCTTTGTTCGTTTTTTAACCAAAAGAGACTCCCAAGAATTCAGAAATTCCAGGGAAAAGTCGGTTATGATTTTGCAAAATCTTTCAATCACTAAAGAGGGCAAATCATCTCCGCTAAATGTGTAAAAATGCAAAAAATTTTCAAATCTAATCAGTTTCGCCGATAATATACCTCAAAATCAATCTCTCATACACTATTTGCAGCTGCAGCACTTCTTCGTACGATTTATCGAGGATCGATCGTTTTCTACATTTAGGACAGTCTAGTACCTTTCTGGTAACGGATATTTGGTAGATTCGATCAGTTTGGAGCATTCCTGGCAGGATTTGCACCTTTTTTCGAGCTCTCTAAGTCTTCCGGGGATTTGGTCCCATTTTGTCTTTAAATAAAACACGTTGTCCTCACCGAGCATGATCTGACGATTGAGGGAATCTCAGAGTGAAGATTTGTGATCTTATTACTCCCATATCGCTGGTATAAAATCTCACACACGTGGTAGATTAAAGTCTGCTTGTTCTGTGTGTCTTTAACGTCCATTACTTTTGACAAATAAACTAAATTGAATCCTTCTGACTGCCCAATAATCACTAAGCCTACCTTTCTCACGTTGATGATGTTTCCGATGGACAGGATAACCTCGAGGACACTTTTGAAGGTCTCTGACTTTTGTAATTGCTGCATTCCTAACTTGAATTCGTAAAAGGCCTCAGCCAAGTCCTTAAACTTGATTAAACCAACCACCTTCTTTGCATGAGGAAAATCCAATATAAAATGCCAAACTTGGAGACGTTCCTTGAAGTCAGGAATGGTGGATAAACAATATATAAACTCCTCGGCTGTCCCCAGGAGAATGTTTGGATGCTTCTCTTTCGTGCCCTTATGAGATTCAGTTCTTCCTCTGAGGGCATCAGTTTATTCGACATTTGCTCCACGTTGTCTTTATTCAGTATTTTGTTGTCCATTTTCAAAATGGCACTTTTTATTAGATCATTTGGGGGAAATCTGGTCAGTTCAATATTAAGCACGTGAGCTCGTTTCTCTGGAAGTATGCATTTCTTGGCAGTCCCCTTCATATTCTTGGAGTAATAATAAGTGATCACCTTTAGGTTCTCAGTTTCCTTTATTTTGAACAAATTCAGGATCACGTTTTTGTCAATTGGAATGTCGTTTTTTATGAAACTCCAGATTGTGAGCTTTGTCACGTTTTGTAAACCGACTTCTTCTTGGCTTCCATCCAATGGAGTCGGATTGTGTTTTGCTGGGAAAGATTTAAAGAGTTTTCTCGATGTAGTCCCATAGGTGGGGGAGGCGGAGGAGTACACGTGCCAGATCGAGATATCTGCTGTTTCTGTATATTTTCAATCTTGACGACCCCATCTGGTAATTCTGGGTCACTAAGATCGTTGAAGTCCAATTTGATCCCTTGTTCAATGGTAATGTAGAATGGTTTCCTTTTCAGTTCTTCTACTTTAGATTCTCGTTTTCTATCGACGGGGGGAGTAGGGTCGTCATTGGTGAGCTCACTGTCGAGAGAAATGAATCTCTTCAAAGTACTGCTTATTTCACTGTTAAACGTGTTCTGCAATAATTTTGCTATTCAACCTCTTTTGATGACTTTTCGCTGGAAAAGTGATCGAGACTGCTGTGAATACTAAAATATTAAAACCTCAAAGAATTGTCAATATTTTCGAATAGAAACTCCATATTTGGACTTCTAGGGATTAACAAGATCATCAACTTTTCCTCCATATTTGACTCGTACCCCGACTCGAAGGACTTTGCAATGCCCGGGCTTAACTCTTCTACTAAAATTCCCGTCATTCACAAATATACTCGTATTTCTACGTTGGTCTTCAATTTTGGAGATTTCTTTGTCTAAAATTGAGTCAAATGGCAACTTTGGGGATAATCGAGGGTTCGTTCATTCTCATCTGTTTCAGACTATAAATTAATTATTTAAAGACCTTTTCTATCATTTTTTGAATAAATTTAACATTCGTATCTTTTCCTTGGGGATTTCCAATTACTTTGTTCATCTGCGAACTCTTCACTACAAAGTCATCCACTTGCTTCTCTTCATTGGTTGGAGTATCCCTCGTACTCACTCTAACATGCAAATAACAGAAATACTCTTTACTGGGCTTTCTGTGAGGATTATCCATCATTCGATTTAGGTGGGAACTTTTGATGATAAAGTTGCTACCCACTTCCACGTTATCTGGTACTAACCTACGACTTTAAATTAAAATAATCTAATTTACTCAGACTCGTTCGCTGTGGTCTTCTCATTCTGGCTCATTGGTTTCTAAAATGAATAATAAAAGCAAGAAATAATGCAAGAAAGCGTAAAATACGTATAAACAACAAAATATTAACAAGCACGATGCAAGTTTAATAAATACGGTCTATCCCAGCACATTATCAAAAATGTAACGTCATCGACGTAGATTACAGGGTAACCACATTACAGACGGGTACAACCTGATGTAGTTCAATATCCTCCTTTTTCACATGGCGGGTTTGATCCATTCTCCCTGAAGACTCGAGTTTGGATGGATTGCTGTTTTGTGAGGTTATTTTTGAATTCGATTTGCGTTTGGTGATCGTTTCGAGTAATGCGCTTACTTTTCTCCCACTTTTAGTAATTCGGTGAGAGTCAGCGAGTTTCGTCCCGCATTGAACTTTGAGATGCCTCAAAATAATTTTCAGTTCGTCAACACTTTTTTTCAGTTCATTTGATGTACCCGATTTTCTTATAAAATCCACAATTTTAAAAATCCTCTCCCATATTTCAATGGACTCGCTTTTTGGGTGATCTCATGTTCCGAATGAATGTTGGGGGAAATATTACTCGTCGTATTACAATTTAGATTTGTTTGAGTCACAGAGGTGGCCACGGATGACTGCAGGTTAATTTCCTTCCCAGAGACTCGTTTTTCACTGGAATTTAGTGATGACTTGTTATATGAGGATGAGACAGAATATGCTCTCACTGGGATGCCATGTTTATCGGAAAAATCTGATCGCAATGTACTCTTAGACTGGCATCCGTTAGTATCGGAAATTCTGTTATTCAAGTCCTCACTCCTGAGAGTTGTTGTGTATCGTTTGTACAACTCCTCAATGTTTGAATGACGCATTGGTAGTGGCAGAGAGCGATGTGTATTTAGATAATGTGTTGATTACGTCACGTGTCATCGAAGGCATTGATTATATGGCATATCAGGTTAATGTATCACTTTTGTATTGGAAAAATCTCCTAGGACTTCAAAAACATAAAAAACTGATGGAATGACTTTACTACCTGAGGATACATTTAGGTCAAGGGAATGTCTTTGATTAAAGTTGTAAAGCGATTTGTTTATAACTGCCTTAAATGAATTGTCCAGATCATATCATCACCATCCAATCTGTCCAGCTTTATTGAAGATCCTCTAGATTCTATCAATTTGGGGTATACTAGACCCGGATCATACGTTTCCAATGTCTCTCGAGTCCGTCACCTCATCCATACTCACGAGAATGACAATTTGTGAAAGTTAAGATTCGTCACTACCTCAACTTTTTTTACCCCAAGATCACCGGATTAGAAAAAGTTTAAAGTTAACTACTAACTAAGTGATCCCGGTTTTACGGGTTCTGGCTCTCGTTCGGGGTCCTCGAAGATCCAACAGAATTGGTAAAAACAGGGACGGTCTCATTCTCCATAGATTCCCCGCATTTTCTAGATAGTCAGATATAGAGTGAAAGCGGACAGCCGGTTTTTATTGCCCACTGTAGAAGTGACTTCACTCTACCTTAGGTGTTCTTTAACATTCAATACGTTATCCAATTTTCTCATTTATTATTTTGTGCGGCTTCTAATTTTTGAGACGACGATTCAGAAATCATCGAGCTCCAGGAGTGACATGCGTATTTGATTACTGGCAGTATGTATTGTCTGTAAATTTTCTGTGGTAAGAAGGTGTTCGCCCGATTGGTGCTCGGGACAAAATTTTCAATATGTTGGTCCTCATCCTGACCTTTGTAATAACGTCATAGACGTGTTGCCCGAATGTCAGGAAAGTATCCAACTTTAATCCCAGTATTGTTGGAAATTTATTCATAGGAAAATAATTTGATTTTGGGAGAGTATAATGATCTTCTATATGTGGAGAAAATTGTTATAAATGACTTTCCTGTAGAAACTTCCAGTCGATTTGATATGAGCCAATGTTCCAACGTACAACTTTGAAGTTTCATCCCTGCCTTCTCATAGTTAGAGTCTCTCGTCGCAAGAACAATGTACCTCAACTATCCGACCAACTAACAACTTGGCTAACTATGACTCTTTATAAAGATGGACGAAATGTATACTTAGCTTCATGGTGGATGAAAGCCCTTGTCTTATTTCTTCTCATGAGCAGGTGCCGGACTAATGAGACATCTGAAATCTGAAGTTTTGAACAAACGGAAGAAATACCAAAGTTAATCTGATCCTTTGGTATTTACAGAATGCTATAATTTTTGATGGTCCAGAGTTTTAAATTTATAGAAAAATTGTACGATGATCATGAAAAAGTTTAACTTTAATTTTTTCTCATGAGACGTTTTTCGAAGATGACAGACAAGTATCGGAGATCAAGCCAAGTAGTTATTGATATTTGAAGAATGAAAGTTGGAGCAAAGTCAGTAGTCAAGAAGGTTAAAGATGACTTGGTTAGGGAAGGACCGAGAAATTGAGATCCAGAGAGATCCAACCAAGAGGAAATATTATTAAAATGTCTTTGGAGAACCTCAGAATTGATCGACACATCACGGTGGAGGGGTCAATTAAAAGGAGTACGTATTCAGGTTTGTCCAAGATCTTGCTCAGTACGTCTTGATGTGGTGTCGAACGCTTTGTTAATACCATTTGAGCCAATAAATGTTAGTCATGGAGGTTTGCGATTATTACAGTCATGAATTGAGTAAAATTGAGCTAAATTGGAGGAATAGGCAAATTTGTGGTAAAATGTGGCTTATTATTCCGCAGTGATGCACAACAAGTCGGCATGGTTTCAGAATTACCATTATTGTTGTTAGAGAGACCGTGGCATAAGAGACTAAGAAGATTGTCTGTCCTGAGTGAATCTTTTTTAGGGTTTCCAAAAATATTGTGTTTTAGAAAAGATTGTCAATTTTTTTATTTATCTCAGACAGATATTAAATCTTCTATCGTCGGAGACATCGATTTGATCCTCCGTCGTTTATTGAAGATAAGTGATCTCAGGGTAAAGTGAAGGCTCAATGTAGTATGTTCAATTGAATCAAGGTGGTGGAGGTTTGGCGTTTAATCTGCCTAGAAGAGCTAAAATGAATACATATATTTTGGCAATAAAAACAGATTTTTATGATATTGACGTAGATTGGCCGAATTAAGGGTCTTAAAATGGGGTGATGAGTATAGTGTCCATATTAAGGGTCTTTTTTCGCAAGTTCTCTTAGTTCATCTCGATCGTCGGTCGTTTTTAGTTTTCTGACGCCTTTTAAGTCTTCATTTAACACAAATGGTAAAGTTATCCTGGGCCTTCCTCGGAATAATTTTCCTTGTTCCATAAAATATTCCTCCATCACACGATTTAGTGGTACGTCCAAGTCCATCCTCAAAATGTGACCGAACAGGCTAAACCTCAATCTTCGGATTTCCAACGATATTGGTTCTGTGTTACATAATTTATATATTTTGCGTTATTGATCTTCATATTATATCGTATATTGAGTGCTTTCCGGAGCATTATGCAGTGAAAGCTGATAGTACTCTCCATAGCCTGTTTTGACAAGCCCATGTCTCGCAATTATAAAATGCCTACAAAATAAATTTTTAAAATCTTAAAATTTAACTTTATTTTTTATTTTTTTTAAGGTGTTTATTATTAATATTTTATAAGGAAAAAGGAAAAGAATAGTTAATTTTAATTCAGCTGTTGGGAGATGCACAAGCTATTCCCACGGACAACAGCCAACGAGAGCCTCTCCTTGAGCCATCTCGTCTCACGAAGATCACCACTTTATTTTATTCTAATCATTAAAAAATACATATAAAAAATTTAAGAATTATTATTTTATTATGATTACAGAAAAATAAATTTATCTGAGCGTGCGAGATGAAATGTATAGTCCTATCCTTAAATTAACCACGTGGCGCCATGTGGTGCTTCGTGTTAATTAATTGAAGTTTCTGTTTGTTCGTCTGTTCCTCCTCTCTCTCCCTATTAGAGTAACGTTATATGGTCCACCTGTCTAGGTGGCGCCCAGTGCCAGGCCGGCATGAAAATAGGATCATTTGCTCTCCCCTTTCCACTGGAGAGGTTTCCACAGCTGCAAAGTATGGACGTCTTTTTCCATTTATGTTAATTCCGAACGGACTCTTTCTGTAGAAGTGGAAAGTGGATACACTTAATTAGTTGTTTACTTTAACTTCTTTCTCGGAGTATCCGGAATTAATAAATAATCCTTAGGTTTTTTTATTTTTGCAAAAAATATTCCTTTTAATCCCAAGTTCACCGATAAAGAAATGTCAAGTCAAACTAATTAAGTGAATTCAGTTTCTAGTAAATCCAGAACTGATGGTCTGAATTATAAATGATAAAATCAGCAGGTCAGTGATCACAAAATGGAAAGGATTCCTTTGTGTTATAGCTTTTGAAACATTCCACTTTGAACATCCATGGTGATGACTTCCTCAACATTAAGGTTAAACGTCATCACACCTGGTATAATTATTTGTTTAGGAACTCAATAAAAGCCCTGGTAGCTCAGTTGGTTAGAGCGTCGTGCTAATAACGCGAAGGTCGCGGGTTCGAGTCCCACTCGGGGCATTTTTACTCACCAAGGCTGTTCTATTTCTCACTCAAGACCTAATCTAGCTTTTCCTAAGGGAACCTTAATTGCTGTCAGTTTCAATTAAAATATAGTATTTTTATTTTTTTTAAATAAAAACGGTTTGATGCAAAAAACTAACAGTTAACAACTACTGGCTCTCTCATAATCGAGAGCGTACTTCCCCTGACGATTTTAAGGAAATGTTCTCAATGAGCCAACTCCTTTCTCTCCTACCATTTTTTAGATTTTTATACAAAATAACAGAATGGTAAATTTTTTAAATTTTACCTTTTTTGTGTTATCACTAGGCGGTTTTTTCACTTTATAAATTCGAAATTTTGACCTAAAAATTGACTTTATTGACTTTAAAATGTCAAAATTTTGACTTTTTTGACTTTATGGCATATTTATCTAAAAAATTTTGAAGAATTACTCTGTTGTTCATTTTAATAGATTGCCTCCAAGCATCTTTCTATTAAAATTCTATTTCCGTCAAAACTCTTAGTTATTTTAAAATTTTTACCATAATATTCAACAACTTCCCATTTTGGTCATAATTATTTTAGGTGGATCAATTTCAATAATTTTTTTTCCATCAAAAAATAAGATCAACGTCTTTAAAATGTCCTCTAATTCTTAGATAACAGTTGTTAAGTTTTGTAAACTTAACGTTCAACTTATGCAATGAAAATCATATTCGAGTAAGCATTAGTGACCTTGTTGATCCTAAAGTCGGTAGAAGGAATGAGAAAATCAGATATTTTACTGTGAAATAGTAATAAAAATTATAAACCTACTGGATGAAATTTTTATTATACAAAAGATTCAATAAAAAGGTGTTGTTATAAAATTTGTTAGTTGATAGAAAATTTACCAGGATATTTTTCTAATAACAGTCTTAACCTTTTCAATGATTGTGAGAGTCGCATCACCACCTCTAAAAGCTTGCCGCACAAAATAACAAAGACATCCAATAACCACCAAATTCACAAATAGAACAAATTTATAAATAAAAGTGACAATCAAATACAAAATACGAAGATCAGTTCTTAAAATCCTCACACTCCTCGTCACAGTCAGAAGAAAGGACATCGAGAAGATCACTTTTGATGGAATCAAATGCAGTCACCAAATCATCAGTTAACTCAGCATTCTAATCAAAACAATACGAAATACGTTTAAAATTCCATCATCCGATATATAGAAAGATAAAAGAGCACGTGCGCTTGTGCAAACCAGGAGAGTTTCACCATGTGCAGCCATATCCAAAACCACGTGACCTATGTTGTAGTGTCCGAAAAAATCCAGCTCATCATTTTTAACGGAAACCGTGTAAATGAAGTTATCTCTAAAATTCTCGCAAGGGCAAACATCGAATAGACAAAAAATTCACGTGTACCCCACCACGTGTGCGATCTCGGTTCCTCGGGGAAGCAGTGAGTGGACAGGGGTTCCCCCGATTGAACATTCCAAAGGCAGAGCGAATCCTATCAATAATAAATAACTTAAAGCCTTTCCAACTGAGATCATCCTCCAGGTATCCCCCATAAACGGAACGAGGTCAAGAAGAGGACTTCTTTAACAAACAAATGGTACCCAACATGGCCGAGGAGCACGGATTCGATCAAATAAGAGTTTGGGGGAAAGAAGGAAACGCGGATTTTCCCTGAACGGTCTGCTGTGGCAAAGAAGTCATTTCCGATGGTACACTAGCAAATAGTGGAGACCAATAACCATGGTATTAATGCAGGAGATGTGACTGCACAGAAAAACCAGTTCAGTCCCAGAAAGGTCGGAGATAAATACATCTCCCCTTTTGTCGGCAATGAGTAGATTTTTCTCATCGTTGGTGAATAGCATAGCTGAGATTCTTTTGGAAACATTACTAGAATAAACACATGGGTATATATTACATAAAAACTAAGGAATCGTCTTTTAGGTTCAGAACATTAACTTTGTTAAAAATTTGATCCTCAATTTGCGCAAAATAAGTGCCACGTGATGAAAAGATTCCCAATGAGCTGCTCTGGATTGGGTTACTTATGAGTTTCACCTTATTTGAGCTGCATTGTGAAAACAGAAAATACCACAAGTCCATGCTTAAAATGTTATTTTTTAGTGAACATCATCAAACTGGAGGTATTCGAAAAAATAAACTTCATCAGAATAAAAACGAGGTTAATATTTAAAATATTGATTAATATAATTAAAAAATATTTTTAAATTTTTTTTAAATTTTAAAATAACAAATAAAATTCAGATGTTGCCTTCTCGTCTAAAGTTATAAAACAAGTTAGGATAACCGTCCTTTGGTGGTTAATGGTGTCAATCGTGTCGCGATTAGTTTTGGGTTCGATTGCTACACCGATAACTACCTGGTTGAAGAATTTCTTAATGCTCGTGCCTTTTTCGGATCCTAAAAAATGTCATATGATCGATCAGTGCCTTACGGCATTAAAAAAAGGCTCTTCCTTTTTTCTACTCTCTTTTCACAATTTCGGGTGTGGATGGACTTGCTTCTTAAAAAGGACGCGTTTTCTCTGACCTTGGGAACTGGATATATTCAAATTTGACGTTAATTAGCTCTCTCCTGCCATCTGGACAGAAGTATGTCGTCAATTCAAAAGTCATTTTAGGCGAAGAGATCGAAAGCAAGTTCTTGGACATCGACATCATTTCTAGAGCATTTCAATCAAAGCTTTAAAAAAATTCCTCAAAAATTCCCACCGACGTTGGAGATTCAGGGTCTTAACTTAATTTAACCAGATTATTGATAAGCTGCAAAATCCCGAGCAGTATTTTGGAGCTGCACACGACGGAAGAAAATGAGTCAGTTGGAGCTTCGGTTTTTCTGTTTATGACTGTAGATAGTAACCCTAGCCATAAGGTCATAATTTTATCAACATAAGCTTGGGCATTTTACATGTCTCAGGCTCCTCAAGACAGACTCATCCAAGGTCCTCAATTTGGACCAGACTGGCAATTGAACGATGCCAGCTAGAAAGCAAAGTGGCTAACTTCTTAAAATTTGCAGGTGGTCTGCTACCACTTTGATATGAGTTTTTAACCTCTGCTCGATCGCAAATCGAACGAATATGAAAGTGGCTGGATTTGTCAAATTACCACGTGGTCGACTTCCATTTTAATGTGTTAGACCCCCGAGACCCTCGATCATGTGTTTATTATCTCAATTTAATTACAAATCAAACGAATGAAGGCAAGGAAACACAGCGGCTAATCAACGTTTAAACAAATTTAGCATAAATAGAATAAATGAATGAACTAATATAAGTGGTACCACATTTGACGCAAATAAGCAATATTGAAGCACTTTAATTACAACAAATAATAACATAGCAGTATGAGAAAAATAAAATTTTAATTAAATGTAACTATAATTTATTTATTTTATTATTTTTAAAAAATTATATAAAATTGAATAACAGTAATTAATTTTTTGACTTACTTTTACTGTTGTGGAATTTTTAAAAAATGTCAGAGGAGTCAAGTGGCGAAATAATAAGTTTTCATGCCACAGATAGTAAAAAGATCCAAGAAATCTTATCTAAAGTGGAGGATTTGAACTCAAATGAGAGGGTTTGCTATTGTTGATATTAAATGCCCCAAAATATTTTCCTAATTACTTAGCTCCTAATAACTCGGCACATTGTAAGCACAATGAGTCACCAACAGATAGAAGAGATCCTCAACTACGTGAAACCTCTGCTGGACTGCAACCTAATATTGGCCCTTCACCGTATTACGTCCTAATTTACCGATAGAGAGTGGATACGTCACAATGGTGCACGGTATCCTCGATTCTTTGGATGTCATCTCAATCCTTAATCTTGAAAGGACATGCTCTTCGATTTTCTCGATTATACGAATGCATTTTTGTTGGAAGACGATGATTGAGAATAAAATCGCCAGTGACCCCGTTTGGTTGGGAATTGTCGAGCGACGAGGCTGGTTTGTCTCTGTTTGTAATCTTAGGGGTGAAATATTTCGATATCTCTGACTACCGGTTGGTGAAGAACCTCGATTTCTACCGAAGCCTTTACCGCCATATTATCCGGGAGATCCAGGTTCGTCTATTCCCGTGATTTGCAGAATTTGAGGTCTCGTTGGCGATCTGGTCGTTACATTCCCGAGAGAATATTGTTCAATGGGACAGACGGCGTCTACTGTCTCCAATATGATAGCGAAAAGATAATATCGGGGCACAGGGACAACACCATAAAGGTTAGAGGAGTCAATGAGGCAGATTTGGAACATAAAGAAAAAAAGAATTGAAAAAATCCTCCACGGTCACAACGGTTCGGTCCTTTGTCTGCAGTTTGACGATCTTAAGATCATTTCAGGGTCATCTGACTGTACTATAAGGTACCTTGACTTTGTATTTCAGAGTGTGGGACATCCTGAGGTGGGAGGAAGTACAGAAGCTTAATGGTCATGCCCAACCTGTGTTGTATTTGAGGTATGATGACAAAATCCTCGTTACTTGCTCCAAAGACAACACGGCCATTGTGTGGACTCAGAAAATGGGGAAGGGCTTCGTTCAGGTCAGTGTTCTTGCCGAACATCGGGCCGCCGTCAATGTTGTGGATTTTAACGATTCCTACATTGTGACTGCTTCCGGGGACCGTTCAATAATAGTATGGACTTGGCTTAATGGAAGGTTTGGTCGAGGGAGACATTCCAAATAACGGCGAAACTGTTCGGCCACAAACGGGGGATTGCCTGTTTGCACCAAAGAGGAGATGTGGTGGCTAGTGGGAGTTCAGACAAGACTATAAGGCTATGGGACGTTGTGAACGGAGTCTGCTTGCGAGTACTGACTGGGCACGATGATCTGGTGAGGTGTATTCGATTCAACCAGGACTACATCATCAGTGGATCTTATGACGCGTAAGGGGGAATGATTAGTTGTAGGAAAATAAAGATATGGGACTACCGATCTATAATGTCTCCTGACTGGAATGAAAGGGAGAACTGTCTGGCGACCCTTCAGGAGCACTCTGGGAGGGTTTTCAGACTTATGTTTGACGAATTTCAAATAATGACTTGTTCCCATGACGACACTATTATGATATGGAACTTTCTTTAATGATAAATTTGATCCTTGTGTGGGGACTCCATTTGCCTAGACAAATATTTTTATATAACAAATTTTATGTTATGTACGTCACTGTGGTAATGACGTAGTAGATATTATTGTCTTTAATTGTTGTAATTAGATGTTATGTATTCTTACGATAGTTGGGATTTACTTTATGGTGGTTTACCTTAGAAATGGGTTGATCAGAGATGATTAAATGCATGGTATTTGTTGGTTTTTTGGTGTTGTGGATGTGATTGCAGGATTGGGTAATTTCAAACGTCAATTTAGATGGTGGTGTCTTTATTGGGAAATTGTATGAGATCTTATATCAGTAGGAATTTCTGAGTAACTTTATCCGTTACGGCATAAGGAGACAAATGAGGTGTCTAGTAATTCCCGGAAAAGACAATTTAGCATTATGCCAATTTGCATATCACCATAGTGGACCTCCTACAGTACAGTTCATAGTGGTTCTTTGAGTTCACTTTCGACGCGCACATTTTCACATCACGTAGAAAACGTAATTATTAAGTGTGAGAAAGGGCAACCTTCTGAAGCCTCTCAGGATTGTGGAGGGTTGGAAACCACCCAGTCATAAATTCTGTCTACAAGCAGTACATAGAACCATGCATATCATATGCGTGTACATTTTGATGGCCAGTCATCTCTTGGACAAATTCCCTAAAAATCAAAGCTAGTCGTAAAGGGGCTTTTAAAGTTATCCAAGACCTTTCCAGGAGTTCATTTCGAAGAACATCCAATGGTCTGTTGGGTCCTTATAACAAGTCTTAGTTACGCTTACGTCATTCTGATCATGGGCATAATGCAAGATTACGTCAAAAATGAGGAATATTCAAATAATTTTTTATCAATAATTATGCTTTGGTGGAGAAGTTCGTGATCGCTTTGCTTGTCCACCATGACTCGACATGAAAGTTGAAAATCTATGAGACCAACGCCGCAAATTTTAGCTGCGATGACTCGTGTTCTTTTCAGAAAACTTATTGAACCGGGTATCCCCACGACCGCAAGTTACCTAAATAGAATATTGGAAATAAATTGAAAATTATCAAGTTCGACTTTCAATATGTAAATATCATGCAAATCAAAGAAAATGATTCATCCTCCAATAATCCGAGTGTTTCAATTGATAATTCCGAATAATACAAGTTCCAAGTCTGCATGCACTTTTACAACAAGGAAATAAATTTCATTAAAATCTGACATGAAATTTAATAAAACAGCACTAATTCCCCCAATTTGTCATTAATCGCCCTAAGGCACTTAAGAATGTCGAAAAGACAATTCTCCCTCAAAGCACTCTCAATTACAGGCACAGATTCAGCCGACAGCTGTAATTATTATAAGCGCGAAAAATTGATCGTTCGGTCACTATATAAACACGAAAATCACCCAAGAACGCCATTTCGTGTGTAATGTCGCTGCTTCTGACACTTTTCCTGACATATTCCGTATTTCACAGACAAGGGTCGACAAGAAAGGTCTTATTCTGTTGTATGGTAGTTTGTTATTCCATAACAAATGGTTTGTCGACTTCTTCTGGTGTGGATCGAGTCAGGTTGTACAGAAGCATATACGGAGGTTGCACCAAAGTGGTGGGTCCACTGGAAATAACTCATGTGGCCTCCAGCAAAACGAGACTCTCGATTTTCTAGGAGGAATTCGTGAGGTTTTCTTATAATGAAGACTGAAGATAACTGACTACCTTCTAATATATAATGTTACTACCAAGGAACTGAAATTGTCCAATCTGAGCTTGATCATGGGGAATAATCTCTTCGTTGGCAGAGGGATCATGATCTCGGACTCCCAAATAGAGAATTTCGACGTTCGATCACTTGCTGGTTTGATAATTTGATTTCTGATCGTAGAAGTATCCAGGGGATCCATTTATGTGAGGAATGTGAAGGGATTCCGCAGTATTAGAGCCATATCCTTTGAAGAATTTGTCGTTGACAAGTCGAGACAGAAGATTGTGACTGATTTTCCCCCCGAAAGTGCCATTTGAATAAATAATCCAGCAGAAACACCATGTCCCCCTCACTGCCAAGGCTACAATCACAAATCCTACTGCTGGTCGAGAATGAGTGCCAGATCCGTTCATTTGATTATCAATATTCTACTAGTTAAGAGACTCCGTTGCCATAGAATATGTGCTGATCAATGCATATTGAAGGGAAGTGCTGCAATTTGTGTCAAATCGAAGACCACCAGGACCTCTAATTATATCAATAAAGGTATATCACCTCTTCCTTATGCCTCAGTATATGTGGAGTATAGATTTTCTCAGGTTTCTGTCTCCCGGGGAGATTGCCTTCAGGAATGTCTGCTTGAGGGTCAGTTCTGGTAGAACTCCTTATGGTTTGTTCTCCCTGATCACTCTAGTATGCTCGACCTACAGAAATGGGAAGATTACTGAAATTACTCATTCGAACATCCACGACTTTGAGGATTGCCTAATAATTGAGGGGAGTCTGATTTACCTCCCAACTGGGTACTCTATTCAAGGTAAATATTCTAGTGGGGATCTAATGGCTTCAGATCTTGAAGTACTCAGATCTGTGAGGGCTGTGACGGGGTTCGTTTACGTTACAATTCCTGTGGGGGTTGAAAGTCTTGATTTCCTCGGAAATATTGCTATGTTGGCGGGATTTCGTGTATTCTGTTATTTTAATGTTTTAGTCCACATGGGGTACTCCATAATAATATTTGACGTGTACAGGTCAAATTTGAGGAGTCTTGGGTGGTCAAAGTTGGAGGTCGTGAGGGGAGGATGTTCTTTTATACGCCAAAGATGAAGTGTGGTGAATACGATGACTTCCAAATACAGTCAATTAGGAAGAACTACGAATTCAAGTTTTTCTGCTTGTCGGAGACTGCACCCGAAATGGCAGAGTTGAAGTCTCCAAATTTTTAACATTACTAATTAAGAATTACGGCTTAATTACACCTCATTAAATTGGCTGGGGAGTAAATTATATGCTATCTCGCCTAATCGATTACGCATTAATTTTATGCTCTGACTTTTGGCCAGTCTTTCAATTTTGAAGTAATTATGCTATCCTCAGTTACTGATTTCATTGGACGGGTGAATCTCTCTCTCTGTCGTCGTCTTTGTCGGTTTAGAATTTTGGTCAAACTTCCTGAATCCGACGCTTAAGAGAATTTTTGAATTCGCCATAAAATGACGAGAAATACGATTGCTTTTAAGAAATTCTAGAATCTTCCGCGTTTTTCTAGAACTTATGATTTTTGTTGTTATTTTTTAAATGTTTGATAGGATAATAGGAAAATTTATATTAAAATCATCAAATGAGGTACAGTTTGATAATTTTTCCGAGGTGAGATTTGGGGCTTTAATGAGCCATTATTATCGAAGATGAAATTATGCTGAATTCGGGTGATTTATAGTAAATCGACTTCCCATTTAAATCCACCGACTTTGGAGAGGTTGTGACGTGTTTTGAACATTGTATTTAAACTCAGATGACTAATTCATTTGCTGACTTGTATATTAGAGATTTACCCAAATTCCATCAAAATTGAGGTATAGTGCCCGATTCGAAAAGTGACCTCAAATGTATATAATGTGCCCGATTCGAAAATGATCTGTTTAACGAGACTTTCGTAAGGGTTTCGACCATTTCCAAGACTGATTCTGGGTAATTTGCAGTCAGTGCATGTTTGGAAAGGAGAAGCTATCAACACAGGTAGCATTTCAGATGAGGTATCGGCCACTTTCCCTCGAGAAGAGAGTTGTCATGTAGGGTCTTTTGTTTGTTGAGGCAATTTCCGGTAATCCAATTAAAGAATTCAGGGGCTTTCAGTCTCCCTGCAATAACTCCTGTATTTTCGGGTGAGATAAAGCCTGTGCCCATTTTCTTGACAGGAAGCTCAAAATGGATTAGATCTGTTACGTAAGACATCCGTAGAGTTTTGATGACTGTGGATTGGAAATTTTCGTTCTTGTTCACGTTCGTATCAGCCAAATTAGTTTTCCATGGGCAGCCTTATTTGGTGGTTGGTTCTATGTATTACTTGAATAGAGAACGTAGCATGGATGAGAATGATTTAGTTTTCGAGAAGTGTCTTAACAAATGTCACTTTTCGTTGGGACGAAATACTAATACACTCGACCCTCGCAAATCGGCCATTTTTGGTTCCTTAGAATTTTGTGGCCAATTTGGAAAAATAAAATCAATAATTTTGAAGAACAATGAGCAAATAATTGCCTTAAATGAACAAAAAAATGTATTTAAGTTTTATTAAAATAAAATGTAATTCCTAATTGTTTTTCTTTCCTTCAATAATACTTGCTTTGTACTTTCTTATTGAAGAAATTAGAGAAACTTTATCTCAACATTGGCTAAGAGTTCCCTCTCAATTGCAGTTAATCAACTGCAATATCCACTTTGTCTGTATGCCTTGTTTTTTCAGATTCTTGTTCATTATTTTCTGAATCTTTTAAAGAATTTTTATTTTCAATAAATGTTTCATTTTCCGTGCATTCAAGATTTAAAAAATCCTCAACTTTGAGAGGATCGAAAATGTCTGCTCTTTTGATTATTGTATCATTAATATCGATTTCAAGAATTTCGTTATTGGAGTTATTAAAAACTAGATTAACTTGCGTCTGGTAAAATTACTCTTGAAAAATTTTATGATGCCAATATCCATGGGTTGAAGCAACCCCGTGCTATTTTTTGGATGAAACAATATTTTTATATATTTTAAATTCGGCAAAATACAATGGGCAGGTCAGTTTCAATCAGTATTAAAATTCGTTTTTTTTATTCTTGATCTGAACATCAAAATTAATCAACCAATCCAAAAATATTAATCCAGTCACCCAAGCTCTTTGTGAACTATGGCAGGAGCATCTGTAGGCATAATTGCGAAAACATCGAGGCATTTTGGTCTTAAAGTCATCACTGGTTTCAATTTATGCGTTTGAACATGGCATAATTGAAACGGTCTTTAAAATTTTTGTAACTTTGAAATCGGTTTCTGCAGATGCTATTCGATGAAATGAGCTTATAGCAAAACCCAATTTCAACCAGATTATAGATTGGTCGGGTTTATATGTTTTTGAAATTTCTTTAAAGTCTTCAAAAAAGGCTTAAATGTCAACAGATTTATCTTTTCGCATTTCTCCGTGTAACTTGCGCATTCTGAATCCGTGTCTCTTTGAATTTATCCAAGAATCCATCAGAATTTTTGAAATTACTAAGTTGTAACTCAGTCGGTTGATAATTTATAAAATCTTTCAAAATAGTGTCCTTCTTCAGTAAAAGATTATTTATTGTTTTTTTAGATATTATCCTTTCGGAACTGCTTGAGAATCTATCAACTAATCGCTGGCACGAAATATCATCATTTTCTTCTTTATAATTAACAATATGAGTTTTTTCATTAAAAGTATCCGAGTATAGCGTCCACGAGAGAAATTATAAGACATGTGTTAATTAAATTTTTATTTTTAAAAATAAGGAGAATAGGATTTTTTCTAAAAAAATTTTTAAAATGTGGTCAATTTGTGAGGGTCGAGTGTATTTGCATATTCCGAAGTAACTCCCGTACATGGGATTTGGTTGTCATTGAGAATCAGAGATTACGTGAGTCAGCCTTCTATTTGAGGTTAACATTGCATGCGGAATTTCTCCGCGCTTGTGGATGATGAGTTTGACTCTAACTATCTGTTCAGGAGATCGAACAGGTCTAACAGATGATGACTTTCTGGACACATTGGCCTCTAGATGCAATGATTATGTCACCCAAGAATGTCAGAATCATTGTGTTTACATTGTAGGCCATCAGATATGAGTTTTGTTAGGGTCGTCAGGCAAGTTGCATTTGATAGGGATATGAGACTGTAGGAGGGGATAACATCATCTCTTAATAACAGCTATCTCATTTTCAAGACAAGGCATCCTTTTCGAATTCTTTAGTTTATTTTATTTCTCCTAGCAAACTCTTAAACTTCCAATCTCCTTTCCATCTGAGATCTCTGATGAAATAAACACATCTCACTTCGAAATCGTCATTCTTAGCTCGAAACTAAAAAATTATTTAGCACAGCGTTTCTCAGCCTTTTTTCCTAAGAACCCACAAAATTGGGAAAATTTTCTTGGACAAGCTTTGAATTCATAAATTTGATTTTAGCATAGAGCTTGGGAGTTGTCCATTAAATTTCGCCAAAGCTCAACGAAGGATTTCTTAAAATGAATATCTGTGAACATTATAGATAAATCAAAGATTATTGAGTTGGTGATCTAACAAATGTGAATTTCGAAGTAATATGGTTGTCTACTGTAGCCCGCCTAATTGGTCACGGTTTTCGATGCTTTGCGATGTATCTTGAGAGTGCTTCATGAAGAGATGTGTCTGGGCTTTTGGCTGCCCTTATGATCTTTCTCTGTTCCTCGACGATTCGGTCATCCGTGAGACAGAGGCTATATCTAGTCCTGCCACTCTTGCTGCGGATAATCATATCAGGCAAAGTATATGATGCAGTCAATTTGTGTAATCAGTCAATTCATGAAATGAATAAAAAATGATTCAGTCCGCGTGCACATGGTCTAGCTCCTGCGGAGGGCTTGTCGCGAGCTTCGACGTTAGTTTTTTCTGGGACCTCCACAGCCCGGAATTGATGGGCATGTGTTCTAAATTTGGTTAACCGACTGATCTGCTGATTCGTCAGCCCGCATTTGTTGTGCACGTGTCCTTATTTCGGTTAACCGACTGTTATGGTGTTCCGCTGATTCTTTATCCCGCATGTGCTTGGAGACTTGAAATAAATATTTTATTATTGCAATTGTAAAAAGAGTTTTTGAATAAGCAGTTTGAAAAATCAAGATTTGATTGTTTTACCTGGTGTCTCCCATTGTCCCCCATCTCTGGGATCTTGTATTAGCGACTAGAAATGATTAAAGTGGAAAGTTTTTGAAATTAGCATTGAGGTCACGCCATTTAACAGGATGATTATCGAAATTTTCAGAAACTAAAATTCTTCATATCTGGTTCCCTCACTTTTTTGACAATGTTTTTTGATTCAAGTACCCTTATGGAATTTTGATTACCTACTTTGATTTTTTTCTCAATTTTACGTTTTAAGATCTAATTTCAATTTCTTTAGGAAATTCTGTTAGCAACCAACCAATAAGATCTTCTATCCACGTGACCAGTTCTCTATGACCAGTCTGTTCTCTTATATATTTGTTTTCTACCAATTCTACCCCTGAATATTGTTGATCAGTGAAATCTTTAATTATTATTGAGACGCTCGTCAAGAAATAATAGTCATTAACATTTCAAGTCATGGTCACGCTTGGTCGTATCTTCTTGTGTATGCAAAACTAAGTCCACGTTAAGAATGATCGATTTGATGAGCATTAAGTTTTACTTACTAATATTCATGATCCATTTGGTCTCTTCAGGCAGCAGACGGGTACACCATATTCAATAAGATCTTACATCTCGTTGAATAAACCGAAGGTTAAAAATGAAAATTTTTTTTAACAAAGCGATAAATCATGAATTGTGTTAGAGGGACGTCACCACAATCATATTTAGTCCCTTAAATATGGATTAAACTCTTGTATAACTCAGGAATAATGAATATTTTTCCCCAAATTTCGTGTTAGTTTCCTGAGACCCTTTGTCATAACGTTCTTCACATGTTGAGAAAATGTCATCAAAGGGTCAAATGTCACTCCCAGGATAGTTGGACGAATTTGTAATGGTAAGGAGTCTCCATAAATGCAGTGTATGTTTTTCTTTTTGTCCGTGGTGAAGATTGTATAAGTTGATTTATCCCTGTATATGGAAAGACGATTCAACCTCAACCAGGCTCCCAGGTCGTCAATATGTGACTGAAGGTCTGATTTTGCTGTACCCACGTATTTGTTCCTGCTAGCGATGATTAGGTCGTCAGCATAAGTGAGAAGCATTGAATCTGGTCCTCCAGGGCAGGGTAAATCGTTTAGGAATAAGTTGAATAACGCCGGAGAGAGGGGCGATCCTTGAGGGACGCATTTGGTAGGAGACGGGACTCGATCTTGCGTGGCCTATGCAGACACGTCTTCTTCCGGAAGAGAAAATTGGCTATCCATCTTTTCAAAGCCGGCTGAATGGTTGTGTCAAAAACCTTTTTCGTAAGTAATGTTCTTGGGACAGAATCGAACTCCTTCTGGATGTCCAGGGAGACCACTATTGTACGTAGATGGAGTTTCGGTCGTTGAAGCCTTCTGATATAAATTAAGACAGTGAAGTCAAATGTGTCGTAGTTGAACGCTCACAGTTGAAACCATGTTGAAAGTGGCAGTCGGGCAAATGGGGTTTAATTTTCCAGAGTACGAGTTTCTCCATTAGGCGCGATAATGCGCGCTAATGAAATTGGACGGAAGGAAGAAGGTAAGGTTTTCGATTTTCCTGGTTTTAGGATTGGTATTATAAGTGAGTTCTTCCATTTGCATAGGATTGACGTTCATGTTAGAAGACAAATTAAAAATTGACGTAATCGAATTGATTGCAACATTACCAAGGTGTTTTTGCAAATATCCCGGAATGCCGTCAGGACCACACGTATAAGATCTCTTCATCGATCTTATAGCCTGTGTGACCTCGGCATGCGTAAATAAATTGATCCACAAAGTTGGTTTAGGTATTAAATTCGAAGGTGACAAGAATGGGATTTCGAGAAGTCCTTGTGACTTATGGATGCGTAATATTTCATTAGGTTGTTAGCTTGCACATTATTTGGAGCAGAAAAAGGGGTACCGGGATCACTTATTTAGTTGGTTTACTCCTTCTTTCTTGGTGTCCCCTTATCGGGGTTATTAAATAAATAATAACGGGTAAATCAGTTCGTCGTTCATGCAAAGATTCTTATTTGTCATTTCTCAACCCCGCCGGACTCGTTTTCTCCTTTGTCAGTCTGGATCACTTAGTTAGATGAGAACTTTTATTTCTTTCTCTTTGACCCAGTGATCTTGGGGGTAATAATAATATTTGTCATTTGGATTTACATGCGATGATAAAAAAACTACCTCAATGCCTAATTTGCATGGAAGTTTTGGTGCCATGGTTCATAGCAAACTATATATTTTACTTCCAAGCATCGGACTATTCCAAAAAATCTGTGGATTATTTTATCCATTTGAAAAAACAACACAAGTATTATTTAGATTTTACTATGTATTGTAGATCCAGTCAAACGTTGTTTAGTGATACTTTTGTGAGCTCAACGGAATCATTGAAATGTTCATATCTGATTTCTGAATTGATAACAAAAGAACTGAAACCTCATACCATTGGCGAAAGCTTGATAATCCCTGCTTGTCGCATCATTGCTCGGACTATGTTTGGTCAAATATGAACAAAAATAATGAAGATACCTTTGTCAGATAACACTGTTTTCGTCGGCTCTTTGTCGGAGAATGTTGAAAACAATTTTTTATTTTCTAAAGGAAACTCGTTTTTCATTATAACTTAATGAATCCAAACATTTCAGGAATTGCTCATTTGTTGGCTTATGCACGATTTGGAAAAATTGGGAAAATTACAATACTTGTTCTGTAAGCCACTTTTAACTACTACTCAAGCCACGCTCACGATATTGAATGATTATCTCAATAACATTTATTTGCCAATTGTAAGGTATTTGTACAGATGGAGCCCCGTCTATGTCTGGCCGTCTTAATGGACTTGTTTCCTTAGTTAAATCTAAAAATAATGAGATAGCATCATCACATTGTTTTACAGAACCCTACCTGTTAAAGAGAATGAATTAATGATGGTGTTGGATATTGGAGAATTCTGGATTTACGTTCGAAACATATATCCCAGATTATCCCACACAAGCACTGACGATTATTTTACAATTTTCAACGACATTTTTATGCGAAACACGTTTTTTCTACGCTGCATAATATGAAATACAACAAACGGGAAAATTTGAAAAAATATTGATGAAGAATTCGAGTTGTGTTGTCAACCATTCGACAGATATTAATGATATATGCAAAAAAATTGTTTAAAATTAAAGAAAATCAATTGTAATTAATTAACACTATGCAATTTGAATTCTCCTCCTTTTGGATATAGGCCCTTTGTGTCACCCTCACTGTTCCCCTCGTATACCACTTGAGAAAGCAAGTCACTAGACAAGACAGCTGTTTCTTTTGGTTTCTCTATATATGCAAAAATAATAATTAAGTGTATTTCACTTTTTTAATTTATATTTGTTTTTAGTGAATCATGATCGCTACACGAAAAGAGACCCTTGTGAGCGCTGCTGGTTATTTGAGCGAATCTCGCTCGCTATCCTGAGAGGAATAGCGCGCAGTCAGGGCAGCTCTATATAACCGTTACTCTATAAAACTTTGAGTGAATCATGATTCAATTACTAATTCTCGCCGCATTCTCTAATTTATTGTTGTTGTTTTATATTAATAAAAATTTGTTTATTAAATTACCAATTTTTGTCCTCATTTTTTACATATCCGAAAAATTTAATTTTTTATTTTTCATGTGTGCTGTGGATTATATTTTTTACGATAGTGTGCCGCGAGAATTATTTTCTGAAAACCTCTGATCTATCTGACCTGATAAAACCACTCCAGTTCAAATCTCTGGTCAAAAAACCCATGTAGCATGGAAATTTCTTTTTTCATTAATTTCTTCTCAACGAAAAAGGACAACAGTTTCCGATTACCTCTGTGATTCTTATAAGTAAACGCTACAAACCACCCTTATGGTGTGATTTCTAGAGCAACTAGAAAAAAAGCAAATTTTTTTTGATAAAAATAGAAAAAAGTAGCATTTTTATTTTCATCTTGTGACAACAAAGTTCACGTGGTTGTCTAATTATAGAAAATTAATTTTCTTCTGTTGTTTTTTACAACTGAGGCCTTTAAGAAAATAATTTTTTCTTCACTTATATTCAAAGATCTGACATACTTCGACAAATGTGAAGTCACTAGGCCATCCCAAGTGAGTACAATCGAGACAATCTTGACCTCTGCGTGATGTATCAACTCCAATTCTTTGAAAAAGAAGATCAAACTTCCTCAGCTTTTCGCATTCCACCTGCTGTAGATTTGGGCCGATGTTATTCCCACTTCGACCGAGATAATCTTGTTTCTCCTTATTAAAAAACGAACAGGTCTGGCTTTCTCAATAATTATGTCCGTTTTGATAAAGGTGTCAACTGAATTCATTCATCACAATGGATTGAGTCTTCAGTTTCTTCTCGTTTTTGAGGCCAAACTCTCTGCAAAAGTGGAAATGTAGACACCTCACGACTTTGTTTATGCCTTCTTAAATAATCCCCATACAACATATTCTCACACCTTGTGGCACAATGATCCACGGTCTTCTTCCATTTTTTGCAATGGGTGCAACAATGCATTTTGTTCTCCAAAGAAAAGATTCCTATCTTGAATAAGCAGAATAAGGCTTCCGTCCTTGGGGAGTTATTCCTTTTAGAAGCCAATGAGAGGAATACTTTATATTCACATAATTCTCCAACAATTCTTATAGATAACGGAATGAAGACTCTTCATGTCGAATTTGATTCATTAAACCTTTTTTTTGCATTTATTTATTTTATTAACCCCGAAATCACAAGAAAGAGGATAAAAGTTATCGTCTAATTAAGTGACCCCGGTGTCCATACCATTCCTTTTCCTGCGGTTAGTTTTGGACTCCTGGATTAATCTCCACAACGGGGAAGGTTTCTTTTCATATCTCGGGCAGGCGTCTATATAGACTGATGTCTGGCCGAGGGGATAGTCAGGGGACTTTTGCCATCTTGAGGAAGTCCTTGTGACGTTCCGTAAGGTATTCCAAGATTGGGGGACGTTTAGTGTTCTCCATAGTAACGAAGTGGACGTCTTTTCGACGATCTCAGTAGTATTCTGAGACATCGGAATTGTAAAACTTCCAGCTTGCTGTGCCGATAGTGATAACGGGGCAGCCAAAAGTCATATAAGTCATATCTTACTTTATTATTATTATTGAACCAGAAAACCACATCATATCCAAAATAAACAAAATTCAGGTGATCCCGGACAGTCGCCTCTATCATATTTTTTAGGTTTCTGGGCAGGATTTCTACTTATTTCAATAAATTTGATTAAAATTAAGTTCAAAACATTAACTGCACGAAATTAATAAGGTCATATTTAATTTTTAGGGTCATATTTCAATCATTATTAGGTCATATTTGTGGTTGCCTTAGTAACGGGGCAATCTATGCAGCACAGACGTACTCGATACTCGGTGGAACAAATTGTTTGTGTAGAAGTTCTAACGAAGGGCGGAAAGATATTGGAGAGTGAGTGAAAGCCTTGAGAATTTCAATTTTTTGGATCCTCGCAGTTACTAAGTCCATTTGATGAGTGAATGTGAGGAGAGGATCCAGGATGACTCCAAAATTGAAAGGTTTTCTTGATGAAAAGCGGGGAGTCATACGATTTTATTCGTGGTGTTGCCCGTACTTCTTTTCGTGTTGAGGTAAATTACATGTGACTTTCCTGGTGATATATTCAGACGGTTTTTTTAGGAACCAAAGACCCATCAGGTTTAGTAGATTCTTGTAAGGCCCGTGTCGCCTCCTCGATTCTTTGATGTTTCACTGCGATCACGAGATCATCTTCATACGATAAACGAATTGTGTTTTTGGTGGTTGGGGATGGGAGGTCACTGAGGAACATGTTGAAGAGCATTGGTGATAACGGTAATGATTGTGGAACTCCATTTGGAAGGTATCGCGTTTTTGATTTTTTCTGTAAGGATCTTCCGGGATACTGAGTCAAAAGCCTTCTCCACATCCACTGAGACCAGCACGGTTCTCTCATGTGGATTTGGGGTATTCAGGCCGTCCGAAATGGATTGAACCAGTTGTGTTAGATGATTTGTTGTTGAGTGTCCTTCGCAAAATCCGTGAGAAAAGATGGTAGAGTTATGAAAGGACGGATCTTGAGAAGGACTATTTTTTCTAACAATCATGATAAGGTCCAGATGATGGATACCAAGCGGTAAGAGGACCGGCAGTTTGATGGTTTGTTTTTCTTTAGGGTAGGGAGTATCAGAGAATTTTCCATATTGACGGAATCTTGTTCTCGTTTATTGAGAGGTTGAAAATTTGAGTTATTGCATCCGTCGCGGAAGTTCCCAGGTGTTTCAGTTCGATAATGGAGATGTCATCTGAACCGCGGGACGACGAATTATTCATTTTCCTGATTACTTGAGTGCACCATTGAAGATGTTGGGACATTTATTCCTTCGACTATGGCCAGAACGAACATCCTGGTCTTTTGAATATGGTTTATGACAAATGGGATTTGGACATGGCTCTCGATGTCCAATTAAATGCGGAGAGCACTTCTTGTGCCTTCTTATCGGATTCCATAATACAGTGGGAAAAGTATTGTTTGTAGATTGTCTTTCGGAAATTCTTTAGCTTATTTCTCGTTTGGATTAGATCTCGCGTTTCAGCATCAATTGAGTGCGATGGACGTTGAGGACGACCCATCGGAATGTATCTTTTGCGAGTTCGGAGTATAATCTAGAGGGGTATTTGGTCGGTATGTAAGTCGTAAATAAACTTCCCATGAAATGACAGCCGAAAAAGAAGGAGCGGCAAAAGAAATGTTTGATGAAGTAAGGAAGTCGACTCGACGGGAAAGGGTCCTTGTGTGCTTGTTTGGATTATCAAGTCGTCAAAACTGTCGGATATGAGGGCTTCTCGTTGATCCAGTTGTTGGTCAGCATACCATTGAGGACTCTTCGCATTTAGGTCACAGCTAATTAGCGTGCTTTCGAACCTGGCGAATCGTTTGGGTTCAAGGCTGCAGCCGCTAGAGCATGACGGTGGAGGTGGTATGCACATATTGACAACTGTCAATCGGAGAGAGGGTAGGAAGATTCTCAGAGTTAGTTGTTCCAGTGTGTCGTCTTGGCGAAAAGGATCCGGGATGTCGTCCGAAATATTTCTGGCCAATATATGCTTTCTGATTATGGTAATAAGGCCTCCTCCCTTTGTACGACCTCTGTCTCGTCTGAAAACGGAGTATCCCTGAAAGTTGGGGTTGGTCTCCATGGGTTAAGTTATGTCTCTTAGAAAAGAGCTATATCCACTGAGTGTTTTATGAGAAAACATTGTAGTTCGGCAATTTTTGTTCGGATACCAGTGATGTTAATTTGTAATATGACTAGATCTAGTCCAGGATTTTCCTCGACATCTTCACAGGAAAGGAGTAGGATTCGACACCATCCGCGCGTCCATCGTTGCGGGATAGGGAGTTTGAGACTCTTTTCCAACACTTCAAGTGAGATATGCCACCACGTAGGCGAGAGTCGCACGCATGAAATTCAAATAATGCACGGCATTCTTTTTGAATGTTCGATATCGATTTTATATCCAACTCAGAAGTGTCGGATACTTGTGCCTTTTATTATTATTAATAAAATTGTAATTAAAAATAAAAATAATGATTAATTTTATATAAAAATAATACCTAAATGTTTGGCCCAATAACGTATGCCCTTTTTGTTTTAATCATTTCTGGTTATTTTATTATTATTTCTTTTAGTTTTTTGTGATGCCCTGTTAAGAATACATATGGAAATCATGTGTTAGAGTATAACCGAAAGTGCTATTATTTTATTTTCAAAGAGAAACTTATTACGATGACGAAAGGTACTGCAACAGTATTGGAGGGGAAATTGTAATCTTCATTGATATTTCAGGCATTAATTGATTCAGATCCAACTTCAAACAATATTCTTGCATATTTAAAAACAAGGCATCTTGCAGATTATACTCTTATCTATATAGCTGGACTGGATGTATAAAGGTAGATAAGTTTTTTACTATCAAGGAAAATCTTTGGAATATAGAAACTTTGTTCCCTATCATAATTTTAACTTTGGACACTGTATTTGTCTAGCAAGATATTTTGATTGGCGATGGACTCCTTGTAATTGTTATTATTTTCTAAATTTGGAAGGATTCGCCTGTCAGACAAGTAAGTTTATACTTTAATAAATATATGCTCTACCTACTTTCCCCACAACTACATTAATAACCACTAAGATTACAACAACTTCTGAAACTTTTAACGAAGCAACTGAAGTGACCCTTACTACTATGATCTTAAAATCTACTTCACATATTTCTAAACTAAGTGGATCAGAATCTGCACATTCAGTCGAGTCAGAATGCCCTAAAGGTCTATTAAATTATATTGGTTACTTTAAATTTTTCAAATTTTCAGGGATTTTATTAGGGTTTCTTTGTGGAGCTTTATTTTGTCTTGCCATTTCGATGTATTTTTATATAAAAAGTTTAGAAAAACAATATTTTGTACAAAAATGTAAAAATATTAAAACTCTATAGTCGTTTCAAAAAGGTTAGTGAACAATATGCTCAAAAATCATAGACGAGATAAAGCCTGAGCTTGAACAGCAGAGATGAAGAAATTCGTAAGTTTTGGTGGACAGGTTTTCATGTGTTTAGCCTCCTTGGGAACTCTATGAGGATATTTCGATCTCCAGTTACTAAAAGTTAGCGAAACAGGTTAATCATTTATTTTAAAAAGATTTATCTGCCCCCATTATATAATTTCATTGTTATACAATCGACTAGGGCACGTTGTGTCTGCATTCTTTACGAGGGAGTGTATTGCCAATCTAACCTAGAAAAAGTCAATAGTGGATAATTATTAAAGAAGCTGAAAGGTCCTGTTGGGAACCTATTCAGCGGGCTTCTGAAAGAAAATTAAGCGAATTAACGAAAGTGATTAACCGCTTGAATAAAGAGTTGATAAGTGAATTCGGAGGAGATGTGTAGATCCATAAGACTGATTAGCCTTGTCTCACAAAATCGCGAAACGGTTCAGAATTTGAATGAGAATAAGTGGAACTCTAACTAAGGAAGCTAAACAACCAAAATCCTTCTTTCTAGAAGGTATAATAAATAGTGAGGAGCCCAGAGTTCAATCGTAAGCGAGATTGTGGTCAAGAACAGAACAGTCCAAAGTACAAGGTCCTACCCAACGATTTTTGTTCGTTCCCTTGCCGTTGAGACGTCTGGTTCTCTTGTTCGTTTCACTGCCGTGAGCCAAGCCAAGCAGTCAGGCGACCGTTGTATGACCATTTGCTCACTTTTTTCTTAATAAATTAGCTTTAAATTTAAAAAGAAACCAGAAAGCTTGCACTATGCTGAAGAATACCTCTAGTTTTTGAGACACAACTTAAAAGATTTTTGATGTGGGCGATGATGTCATCTCAGAGAATCTTTATTATGACCAGTGTCGGGAAAACGGCCATTTATAGAGATTTCTGTAGATGAGCTGAAGATGGCAATAAGAGCCGTCAAGAATAAAGGTCCGGGCAGTGATTTCATCAAAGCCAGGATAGTTTAAGAAGTCCCAGAAATTCTATTCATAGTTCTCAAGGACATGTACAATGCAAGTAAATCAAACCCTCATTGCAACAAAAATAACATTTTATGACAAAATTGAAAAATTCTTTTTTTCTCTGTAAAGGGGGGACGATGTCAAGGTCGCCCTTTTTTGTTCCTCGCAACGCCAGTCTCATGGTGATTTAGAGTGATAAGTGGAGCAAGTTGTTTCTAGCACTTATAAGAATAACTTCTTAGGGTACTATAATTGCTTTGGGGGTACTATAATTGCTTAGGGGTACTATAACTACTTTGTGGTACTATAACTGCTTTGTGGGTACTATAACTGCTTTGGGGCTACTACAACTGCTTAGGGTACTATAACTGCTTTGGGGGTACTATAACTGCTTTGGGGTACTATAACTGCTTTGGGGGTACTATAACCGCTTTGTGTACTATAATTGCTTTGGGGGTACTATAATTGCTTAGGGTACTATAATTGCTTAGGGGGTACTATAATTGCTTTGGGTACTATAACTGCTTAGGGTACTATAACTACTTAGGGGTACCATAACAGCTTAGGGGCTACTATAACTGCTTTGGGGGTACTATAATGCACCAGTACCAGAAAGCGATTTTACGGATGATGGCGAACATAGAACCAAAGAAAAATCCAGCTAGCTAACGACGATCAGCTGATTCGATCAATTTCAAAAATAATTGAAAAAATGTCTTTGGAGGCATTCATATCTGCTAAAAAGAATACTATTTCAGATCAATTGGTATTTCGTCGGTACAATCATGTGGTGATTGCATATTTCATTTCAACTCCGAGTTATACAAAGCCACATAATCCAAATGTTTCTGTATCGACAATTCAAAAGCATTTTACAGTGTTTAATAGATTCTCATCCTACTTCCCTACAACTAACACTAAGAACCAGTAAAATTACAGCAAATATTACAACTACTAAAAGGCCAATTGATATGATCCACATTATTCCGGATTCAAATTCTGAACACTAGAAGAACGACAGAACCGACTAATAATAGTACGCCTTAACTTCTGAAACTACTGAAGCAAGTGGATCGACCACTAATAGTTGAGCTTAATTAGTTATCGTTTGTGTTTAAGGGTTAATTCTGGTTTTCAAATACAGGTCACTTATATTTTTTTGGTTGAGGTGGTGACGTCCCTCTTTGAAAATATGTCTTCTTCGCGCTTAATTACCCGTTGCCCATTCTCTCTTGGTACTTTCAACACTCGAGGCTTGAAGTTCATCACCAAAAAATCAACTCGCACGTGATTTATCTATCCATGGTGTCAGTATTTGCTGCATTCAAGAGACAAAGATTACAGCATATTCTATTACGAAATTGGATGATTACTACATGATCACTTTGGACTCTGACTGCCGACATTATGGTCTTGGATTTGCGGTTCACAGGGATCTTTACGACCGTGTGACACGCGTATGGGCTGTCTCGGATCGTATTGCAGTCATGCAACTGAAGTTTGGAACAAAGCCCAACTCTGTTATTTCTATCATCAATGTTTATGCTCCGACCGCTGTCCGGGCTGATGCCAATCCTGAAGAACTTGGTGCGTTTTACTCATGTTTGACAGGGACATATGACTCACTTTCGTCGTCATATCTGACGTTTATTGGTGGAGACTGGAATGCCAGAGTTGGTAAAGTACGGAATGGGGAGACTTGTATTGGATCACATGCTCGGAATCGTCGAAATTCCTCTGGTGTCTCATTGGTTCAATTCTGCGAATCCTACAACTTATTTATTACGAACACTGCTTTTGAACACCCAGCAAGACATAAACTACCTGGACTGGTTCACGAAAGGACAAAAATGGCAACTTGATTAAAATATATAATCAAATTGATTATATCTTGTGCAGAAGAAGGAACAAAAACCTAATACGAAACTCGAGATCATACGATGGGCTTGAAACATCAAGTGATCACAAATTGGTGATCACTCGGTTCTCTTTGGGAAGTTTGTACAAACCTGGAAGATATGGAAAAACGGAATTCGAAAGATTGGATACAGAAACTCTAATAAGCAATGAAATAAAGATGAAAGAGTATGGCGAAAAACTCAGAAAGGAATTAAGCAAGATGAATACAAACAATAGTGCACAGGATTTGTGGAATGACGTTGGAGTTGCAATGAAGAATACCGCGTCGTTGGTTTTGGGGACTACTCACAAAAACAAATTCAAATATAACAACGAAGAAATATCATACTTATCTTCAGAACAAAAGAATTTGAGGATTAGAATTAATAATTCAAATATACCGAGTCTAAAAAAAGAGCTAAGGATAGTTCGTAACTCAATTTTAACAAAAATCAAAAAACTTCAAAAATATCAAGTAAAAAAGGAAGTGGAGGAACAGGTCGATGAAATCAAGAAATATAAGAACGGATCCAAAATGTTCAAAGCCATTCGGATTATTAGCAAAAAGAAACGACCAGGGAATATTGTTATTCACGACCAACATGGACGATCAGTATTGAATGTTATTGAAAAGGCGAACATAGTCTCTTCACACTACTATGACATCTTTAACAATCAAGAAATTGAAAACAAATCTCCAATAACATCAACGGCTCCTCTTAACTGCCCCATTATTATCGCGGAAACTATCAAGGCAATAGGAAAACTAAACTACAGGAAAGCGGCTGGTCCTGATAATATACCTGCAGAGTTAATAAAATGTGGACCCACTGAATTGGGTGAAATAATCACCATCATACTCAATAAAGCATTTGAAGACAAAAACGATCTTGGAATTGGGAGAGGATGGCTAATTCCAATACCAAAACCTGGGAAACCTAGAGGTCCCGCAAACAGTCTAAGACCAATAATTCTATTATCGGTCTTACGGAAAACCCTCTCTATCATTGTATTAAATCGAATCAAAGGGAAAGTCGACAAATTCTTATCGCCTGGACAAAGCGGTTTCAGGGAAAAAAGATCAACCGCCGACATAGTATGGACGCACAGATGGTCTGGCGCTATATGTCAGAAATACAAAAAATGCATAGAAGTTCTGGGGATCGACATGAGTCGTGCATTCGACTCTGTACACAGGGGACTACTTATTAACATTCTGAATACATTTCTAGACACGGATGATGTTAGAATTATTTCCTTGCTCCTAGAAGATACTCACCTGGCTGTCAAAATCGGAAATACCGCTTCCAATTTTTTTAAAACCACTCGGGGAGTTCCACAAGGGGATTCGTTGTCTCCTATTCTATTTATTATTTATCTTGAGGCTGCACTGAGGGATTTCAGATTATCCATTAAAGGACAATATTATGAGTTGATTTACGCAGACGATCTGGACTTTGTATCGGATGATTCTGAATTTCTCAAGTACATAAACGAACATCTTCCTAACATTTTCCAAAAATGGTTCTTGAAGATAAACACTGACAAAACGGAATTTACATCATTCAGCCGTGCAGAGAGGATATCCGACGAGACGTGGAGAAGACATAAGAAGGTCGGATCGCTCTTGGGGACGAGGAAGATGTAGCTCGACGGAAAATCCTTGCATCTGGTGCTTTCAGAAGCCTATCTAAAATATGGAGTTCGGGAAGAAGACTTTGTGGAAAAATAAAGCTTATGATATACAAATACTTTGTTGTGCCCATCCTAATATATAACTGTGGGACATGGGGTTTGTCTAAACGGGCAATGGAGTCTATTGACAGTTTCGACCGCAGTATGCTTCGGAAGGCACTTAATATTCACTACAAAATGAAGATCAAAAACGAACAATTATATAAGTTGAGCAAAACAGAACCATTATCCATGGAAATCAGAAGATCGAGATGGAGACTGTTCGGTCACATTCTGAGGATGGACCTGGATGTCCCGGCAAATCACGTAATAGATGAATATTTCATGGAAAAAACAAAATCATTCCGAGGAAGGCCTAGAACAACCATACCTATCACGTTAAATGAGGACCTAAAAGCCATAGGCAGGGAGTTGAAAACAATGGATGACCTCGATGAACTAAGAGATCTTGCGAAACGGAGAGGCCTTTGGATGCGATTGGTGCAAAGGGTGGCCGGCGCGGCACAAGGGAACCTTAATTGACTTTTGTTTTTTTATGTGTTCTCGGCAGTGCTGATAATAATAATAATATAATAATAATAAGCGAACAATATGCTTAAAGATCATAGACGAAATAAAGCTGAGTTTGACCAGCATAGTCTGGCTTGTCTGGGTTCTACATCTATAAACAAAGTGGTGCCTGACTCAGAGCATTAGCATGCTCTTCACTTGGGACACTATTAGATGAAGACGTGACGAAGATGGGTTTTTTCGTCAACTTTTGAATTGATGATTGCACGATACATCGTTCTAGACGTGAAGAGATGATCGAGACCAAAGGTCTTCATGTTCTTTTCTTACGGAGGAGTGATGGAATGAGTCCAAGACACGCCACAATCAACGGAGTTATTGCAGAGACTTGAGGTGTTCGGATTTTTTATCGGATTAGTGCCGACCGGACTACCCAGCCAACCAAAAACTAACGGTAAAAATCTCTTCCTATGAGAAAGCAGTAGATACCCTTCCTTGGGACATTACCTGTCTGGATAACCACTCTCTCCTAACCTTATTATGACAGCAACTAACCCAGGTTCTGCTTCGGAGAAGGCTAAGATCCTAAAGATGAAGAAATTCATAACTCTCGACAGACAGGTTTTTATGAGTTTAGCCTATTTGGGCTGAGGATATTTTCGATCTTTCGATCTCCATTTCATACAAATTAGCTAAACCGAGGTTAATAATTTATTTTTTAAAAATTATCGGTCCCCATTTAAACAATTTCATTATTATACGATCGAATCGCAAATTTTTTGTGTATTTTTTCAAAAGGAAGTGTGTCTCTTATATTGTCACTTCCTCAGGTTATGATAGACTGTTTACACACAGCCGGACAACGCTGAAGAATATTTAGGCATTCGAGTATTTTTTCTATCATTAAAGATTAATTTATTTACTTATTAACCACGGATTCACAGAGAAAGAAGATAAAGTAAACGACTAGTTAAGTGTATCCAGTTTCCACTTCCACAGAAACAGAGTCCATCCGGAATCAACATAAAGGCTAAAAGACGTTCATACTTGCAGTTGTGGAAACCCCTCCAGTGAAGTAAGGGAGAGCAAATGATCCTTTTTAAGCCAGCCAGGCTCTGAGCGCCAGCTAGAAAGGTGGACCACATGACGCCACTCTAATAAGAAGAGAGAGGAGAACAGACGAACAAACAGAAAACAAAAAGGAGTGCAGGTCGTCACTTCGTCACACCGCATTGAATAATGTTATTCTTCGAACAGGCTTCCCAGCTCAACTGGAGTCTGCTGAACTGGATCGTGTAGATGGCAAGAGACCAGACGGAATGACGCTTTTCCCATATTCACGGCCAACGCAGCCGAATTGGCCAAAATTTCACCGAACAGTTAGAAAGATATGAACAGTTATCAAAACTCCCGACACTTGTCAAATTTGAACTTTCCATTTCCAATTGACAGAAATTTCGGAGCTTTAACAGAAATATTTTAAATTTATTTAATAATGTGTGTTATTTTAAATAATAACCAAAGACAATAGTCACGTCTTAATAAGAATGGCCGTTGAAAATGTGTAGATATTCAATCTAAACTTGAGTGACCAATTTAAAACCCTTTTTCATTTTGTTTGAAATTCATGTTATTTCTTAGACACATTACCTTTCTAAAAAGTTGGAAGTCATGTAAAATCGGAAATCACTAAAATCAGTGTGATTTGTCGATAAAATTGGTTTTTTAGTTTTTTATTGTACTTTCTTGCGTTTTGTGCTTTATATAATTAACCTCACTTATTTGTCACAATTATGACCTTGGAAATATTTTCTTGTAATTAATCAATAAAAAGGCTTACATTACTTTTCTATCGATATATCTTTAGACAGACCCCGATGAGTTATGTGAGACATTGATACGACTTTTTGATAAGAAAACACATTTATACTCATTGAAACCTCAAATCAAAATATGTTATATCTCCGTAACAACTTTCGAAGAGAAGGTCACAAAAATATTATTTTCAATGCTCAAAGAACTTGTTGGTGTTTGTTCTGTATTATTTTTAAAATTAACCGTATCTCTTCGGATCATGTAAGAACTGCTTCTTTCAGTGTAATTTCTGTCTTTATTGTAGTTTTTGGGGGTAATGTGGCCAAAAATCATATTTTAAATTTAAACCACCACAAACGAAAGAAAGTCAAACCAATTTAGATTGAGCATCTCGTAGAACTTGAAAATGAAAAATTACGGATAGAATCTTTTCAATTGAACCATCTTTCTGAAATTTTTATTTCTCGCCTTCGTCGTGAAACTCATGTGTTCTTCATATGATTTTGTTGTTAGGGTTAAGATAAGAACTGGTGACTGAGATCTCGACACATCCTAACAGATCTTTCAACTTAGTTCAGTGTTTTTCCTTTGGGTCACACAAACCCGTGATGGGCGGATAACTTGTCCGTACGGTGTACTGTGAACCATGAAAAGTTTAGACGAATTAGGATTTCCACGAGTGTTTGCGGCAGTCGTTTTCCGTGATCCACTATTCTGTTACTATACGCTCTTTTCTGGATAACCGTGATCTTCTCAGCTTTGTCCATAAGAAAATAAAAAATTTGAAGAATTTTATGGTTTTTCAACAGTTAACCAAAATTTGAAAATAAAATTGAATAATTCAACAACTTTATCCAGAGCTTTTCCATAGAAAAAATCGTACTTCCAACTGAAAGGGCGTGATGGAGTACTAAGATCTACGTTCTTCACGTATATTCCGTGATTTATTGCATGTAAAACCTGCATTTCTTCATTGCTCTGGTTAATGCTTTTAAGTGGGATCACAAATCCTCTGTCATTACATAGAGCCAATCTGATCATGTGTCAGGACCAAGTGATCACCCAGAGAGACTAAACATCCTTAAAAGAAGCCAGTGTTGTATTCTTTGATTCATTAAACTGGAGACGGAAGAAGAATTTGTTAGCTTCACTGCCTTTGACAAATATTCTTTTGAGATATATCATTATCCAAAAGAGTGGTCTTTAAATGCAGGATTCACCACAATAGAGTAAGGTACCTTGTTCTTTCAATTATAAAGGCGATTTTCTAAACAACCTCAGTGCAATGCACAAAGAGTGGCCTTATGTAAAAACAGGGGAGCAAACAGATTTTTCAGCGTAGTCACAATTGTTGCCCAGGTTAGGATAAATCTTGTCCAAATTATAAAAACTTAATTCTCGAATATTCTTAAACTTCGAATACAAAAATAAGTCAACAAATCACAGTGAAATAAAAAAGTAAATATTAAGGAGAATGAAACGTATAATCGAGTCCCAACTGTTTCATTAGAGTTTCAACAGGGCCACACTCTCCATTCTGACTGACAAATGACTCAAGAAACCTCAACTTGTCCATTCTACACAGTCACTCAACCAAACAACCGATTTCTTGAAACTATCATTCATTTTAGAGTCCAACAGCTCATCATCCATTACATCAAATAGGTCTTCTAGTTCTTCATCCACTTCCTCCTCAACCTCCTCATCAAACAACAGCCTTCTCAAAGAATTTTCCAATTGATCAACATCAAATCCCAGAAGACTACAAGTAAACAAACTACCAACTCATCTGAAGGGACAACTCCATCAAACTCTGACTCAGCGGCAACAAAGCCGTCCATAGCATTGGGGACCACGTTCTTAGCAGAGGGGGACCTCAGGATTTCCTCAAATTTCTCAGGGTCTATCGTCATCCAGTCCTCACAATCGTCCTCCCCCACATCACCTACGACATATAAATGACTCAAACCTTCAACATTAAAGTTACAACCAGAGATATAATCTAAACAATCTATTAGGGGACAATATCTTCCGCTTATCCTCGCAGCTAATCGCATAGAACTCTTCAGCAGTACGTTTCAGGTCACAGTGAAGGGTACTCCCCTCAACCTCGCCCTTCAATAATCACAGTCATAACCTGAAAATATCCAGATTTATTTAGGACATCAAAAAATGCCTGTTTTTTCTCGAAATCAGTACCTGAGGACTCAAAACCCCAACTGGTGAGGTAAATAGCAGCCCCAAATGTCTTAATTCAACCAACGAAAGTTACCAATTTTAACCCGAGCTCATATTGGGGTAGCTTACTGGGAGGAATGTCAGAAGTCATCCAACTCGACCTGGTGGGAGGGAAGAACCTTTCCTGTGACAATCTGGCGAATAGACAGCGGGAAAAGCAAATCTAAGGTAAAATCCTACGCCAACTCTGTGCATAATCCTCGTTTCCGGCGGAAATCGTTCGGTAATGCATTTCATTGCCTGTTTTAGTGATATTCGATATACTTTTGCTAGCTGAAGGTTATCTCTATGTACAAAATTGCGTATAAAGACGGATAAGAGTTGGGGATCTCTACGGAGAAGCAATACGAGGGTTGAAGGGACAAAACATGTGCTATGATGTTTTTTGCTATCAAGTTTGTCGGGAAATCTACTAAGTATTAGCAAATTACTCGTTAATTCTCGAAAGAACGGCATCCTGAACTTTGGAGGACGCACGTGTGTTTTGATTGCTGCGGACTATTTGAACGGCCTTTAAAATATCGGAAACATCAAAGGAGAGGTCGAGGATGTGGAGTCCACCAGTTGAGAGGTAAACCTTCGGTTTGTGAATATAATACCCGATTGTCGGCATTTTCAGGGTCCAACCATCCGGGAATAACATCGTCAGCATCAATGGGCAGGAATTCTCCATCACAGTCGACTGTTCTGGAATATAAGAAAATGTGGAGACTTTATCACAAAATCAGTGAAGTAAATAGATATATTCCTCAATATGTAGACAATCAGCCATTCGTCGTCGATATTTTCGTCACAATCAGTAGATCCACACAAATGGGGTACAATGGAGTCAGGGTTGTTGAAAGTTAACTTTGGAAATAGAGTGAATCCCTCGTTGTACCAAATGTAATTCTCGTGTAACTTCTGGGAGTAAGAAAGCACTTCTGTGCATAGTTTCGATAATTTTTCCAGTAAATTAGGCGTCGTGGGGTTTAATTTAGGAAATATGTAATAATAAATTCTATTCTCACTAGCATTCATATACCCCAGTACGACTGAAAATTTAAATCATTTTAATAGTTTAAAAAATATTAAGAAATATTAATTTTATAATAAATGATTTTACGTGTGTATCATTTCAAATTAAAATTATGGATTATATTCGTTATGGTAGACAACTAATTTTGCCCGAATTTGGTCTCTCAAGTAAAGTAAATTCTTACTTAAAGGACAAATCACTCTGAAGGACTCCCGGGTCTTAATTATTGGTGTTGGAGGACTTGGTTGTCCCGCTGCCCTCCATTTGGCATCTTCCGGTGTAGGTTTTTACCTTCGATTGACTTTAAGGCACGATTGGACTCATGGACTTTGATTCCGTCTCTTTATCTAATCTTCCGAGGCAAACTTTGTTTTCTGATTCAGACGTTGGCCTCCAAAGGTGACACGTGCCAGAGATAGACTTGCAAAGTTCTTTGTAGTTTTAATGACGTAGAATCAATTCAACCACTAATTATATCATTTTTAATGAGGCCATCACCTCTGATAACGCCTTCTCGATTATAGACCAGTTCCACGTGGTCTTGGACTGCACTGACAACGTGACGTCACGATACTTGATTAACGATGCATGTGTGATGATGTCACGTGCTTTGATATCTGCGGCTGCTCTAGGTTTCCAGGGGCAACTGACAGTATATAATTACAACGGTCCCTGTTATCGCTGTCTTTATCCGCAGCCTCCAACTGTTTTGGCAGGGAGTTGTGCGGAAAACGGAATCTTCCCAACGATTACTGGCATTATGGGGACCCTTCAAGCTATGGAGGCCATCAAAGTGGTCACTTCCTTTGGAGGTTTACCAAACGTCTGAGTTCCAGAACCTCTAAGTGGTTTATTACTGACTTATAACGGACTTTCTGCGAGTTTTAAGACGTTTAAGCTGAGGGGACGTCAATCTAGCTGTCCTGTGTGCGGAGACGACCCCTCGATCACAGAATTGAAGGAATGTGTACTGGAATCGGTGTGACCTTAGCTATTATTCTTAGAACTGCGAGCTGCAGTGTGGGATTTCAGTTCAGGAATACTCGAAAATCAGGGATTCCAAGCTTAGTCACGTTCTCTTGGACGTCAGAAATCCGGTTGAGACCGAGATTTGTCATCTGAGCTGTGATTATTACATAAATATATCGCATACTGATTTGTTTTCCTTCAAAGGACGTTCAGAATTAACGAGGCTGCTCAAAAATATGTTTGATGGTGAGAAATGTCCCCCAATTTATGTTATCTGCAAGAGAGGACTAGATTCTGGGAGAGTTGTGGAGACTTTGTCCTCCCATAGTGAATTCGAGAACCATGAGTTTGTAAATATCAAAGGAGGCCTGTTAGAATGGCACAAATTGATTGATAATGACTTTGTTATGTATTTTTGAGTAATACAGACTGACTGTGACATAAACTTTATTTCTTGAGAGTTAAGCCATGGAGATTTATTCCCCTTTACTCCAGCATAGTTTTCTTGTGTTAGACGAGTTACCTACTTGGTCGAATGATTCTTTTCTGCTCTCTGCCTTCTTTAATTTCTAAGGATTCAGATAACCCAGTGCCCTGTTGGAATCTAAAAAGGATCTCGTCATTCACTACTCTAGTGGAGGGGTTCCAACAATGGCTGATGTGGATAGACCTGGAAAGTGCGTCCCACTACGAACTGAGGAAGCAAAACCGTATTATTATTATTATTTAGCACTTCAAAATTTCTGACTTTTAACGTAAATGGCCGGTGGCTTTAGTGGTTAGGTGTCGGGCTTAAGTGACTTTAGGTTACGGGTTCGAATTCTCGCTGCTGTTCACCTGGTGGAAGGTTCCACGCATCTACGATGCAGAAATGGTTTGACGAGTGACGCCGTCATCAGTGAATACTCACTGCGGAACTGGATTGTCTAGAAAGGACACTCACACAAGAAAAAGAAAAAAAAGAAGTGAAGATCATTCCTTGGTTCTACGATTAGTTAAAATTAACTGTTTTCTTTACTTAAATAAAGTGTGTGTCCTGCCTATGCGGAGCTATAAAATACTATGGCTTCTCGTGAAAAGGCTTTATTATTATTATTTAACGTAAATGACTGTATAATTATAAAATGACTCAGTTTCTCTGTTATTTCCAGTAAGAAGCATTTTCCCCGTAGATCATTTCTCTGTCATTCACAAAGCCCTTTTTGTGTAGCCACTATTTTCTGGGCATCATCCAGGGAATAAAAGGCCCCATGAGGCGCCTGCACAAGAAATGTATGGCTCAATATACTAGGAGTGAAGGGAGTGAAGTGGTCTTTAGTGGGATGATTCCCGATTTTTCATAGCCCGGTTAGGTTTTTTCAGTGGGTTATCATTATTCATTTATTTAACATCCTAAGACCACGGTAAAAACTGTCACGTGATCCCAATTAATGATTTATAAGAGTTTTTTAGTTATTTTTTTAATATTAGAAATCTTACAATCATAATTAAAAATAAAACAATAAATTTAAATTTAAACCGGGAAATATGGTTGATGTTTCTTGAGTAACGTTTAGTCCAAAAAACGCGGACTAAGTCTTGAAGAGAAAAGAAGCCGAATGCTGGGACTTTTTCCACGAAAAGGTAATATTATCATTGAATTGTAAGAAAGAGTTCTTTAATTAAAAAAGAAATAGAAAAATTATGTCAAAAAGAAAAGGGCATATCTTCAATGGTGGCCAAAGACATCCTCACCAGTCTCGTTGACGACTCCCTCGTCGAATCCGAAAAAATCGCACAAGTATTTATTTCTGGTCCTATCCCAGCCAGAATGCCCAAATGGTGGTAATTTTGTATTAAAGCATAGCTGGTTAACAAAATCTCCAAACTCAAAGAGGCCATTCAAATTCTGGAGAAGAAGCAAGTTTCTCTCTCACAGAAAAAAGCCGAATTACTGGCCTCCCGTGAAGATACGGTGACTGGCTCTGTTACTTTAGGAGGAAAGAAGATCCCTGTTGAAAGAACACGTTGGAAATCAAGACAGAAGTGGGGAAATTTGGAAAATGAGTTGGAGAAGTACAGGGATTGTGACCCTGCAGTGATAGACGAGCTGGAAAGGGAGATTGCTGACGGGAAAGATGCAGTAAACAGGTGGACAGGTGTGTGGGATTGTGGTATTTTCAGACAACATATTTGTAGTTCAGTCATGGCTGAGAAGAAAGTACAACATTGACGCAAAAACATTCAGTTCTCAGTTTGGTGTTGGGGGGACCTTGATTATGTTTAACTATTAACCGTTTTAAATTGCTATTACAAATGTCATTGTGTTTAAATTAGTATATCATTACAAAATAAGGTCACTGTAGTGTAGGGATTCTTTCTTTGCCGTACTAAGTTGCTGATGCCTGAAGGGACATTCTATAGTTGAGGTTTTTTATTTCTTTTTGATGGATAGAACCGTCAGGAGTATGTCGTTTGGTGTTGTAGGCGTGTTTGTTAGTGAGGTTGTGGTAAGTGGTAGAATAGCCGCCATATAAGTCATACTTGTAAAAAACTGTCACCTACCTCCTGACCAAATCCACTGGTGAAGATTACCATTATGAAAAATGTTTCGTCGAAGAATGAAGTGATGTCCGCGACGGCAGGACGTGTGATGAAAACATTGGGGGCATTGATATTGATGTATAGTTCAGTTATACCTTGCAGTCCACTCTGAAAAATAAGGAATGAGCTTTTTTGTTGAATAGCAAAGTCACAGTCTTCAAAAAACGTGGACCTGATGTGATAGAAGTTTTTCAAATTTCTCAACCTTGATCTCTAAAAAGATATCCACAGACACAAGAAGTTGTATTCAATGATCAAATTGTTTTGTGTTGTTTGGAAGTCATAGTCAGTCAGAACGGGAGTCATCTTTGATTATAGAGGACGTAGTTAAGTGGGTAAAAGTTACGAAACCTAACTGAGTCACGTTGGTTACTATGCAATTCCCATTGCTTTATTTTGCCTCATAAAAGTGAATCAAGGATTTCTTCCATTATTATTATTTTTGAACAAGAAAACCACCGTCATATCCAAAATAAACAAAATTCAGGTGATCCCAGCCTCCCTCAACAGTCTTCGCATCTTTTCTCGGTGTTCCGACTGCATTCCTGCGCATTTCCGATATGAACGAGGTCCTCATACTCGAGTCCTTCGCAGGGGCACTATTCCAGTCGCCTCTATCATATTTTCAAGGTTTCTGGGTTGGATTTCCACACGGGAATATTTCCTTAGTAGGTTTGCTGCCTTCACTTGAATGTTGCAGATCTTGTCCAGATTCGTAGCAGTAAGGTTAGATCCCCAGACATTACTAGATTCGAAGAACTGTTTTTATATGACATCCAGTCCACTTAGATTTTTTTTGTCTCTCAGGTATCCCTAAGAACGCCTTCAGGAAGTTGATTTTCCTCGTACAAGCCAATAAATATTTTCACGTGTTTTGTGAATGTTAATGTGTCAAAGGTAACTCCTAGGATTTTCTGGAATTTGTTTTGCGGGATATTTTTCCCATCCAGTGTGACGTCAATTGATTCTTTTCCTAGTCTTCTGTTTGTCGTGAATAGGGTCAACGTCGACTTTTCCGGGTTAGCAGTCAATTGATTTTCCCAAAGCCATAAACTTAGTTTATTCAGATTGATGGATCTCTTGAAATATGGAGTCTTTGATTTTGATGTAAACTATTTTTTGAATGGAAGCAATTTGTTACTAATTATAACCAAGGGAGTAACATTAGTCAATATTTCTTTGGAAGACTTTGATGTTCAACTGGTGGATCAGTAACTTTCGATGAGTTGATTTTAGTTCAGTGGCTCAATGTCACTAAACCTCAAAGAAATCTGGGAACGGTAGTTTGGTCCTTGGTCCGTAATGTCAAAAGAGAGATGTTCAGTCTGTTGGTTGCAATTGCAGGTGGTTTTCTCCACGAGCAATGGCACACATGAAAACTTGCATAATCAATTATTCATTTTGCTATTCGTTCAAGTTTTTTTAACCAAAGCACACAAAACCAATCTTAAAATTAAAAATCTTAAATTTTAATAAAGAAAAAATTATGGCTTAAAATTAATTATAAGTAAGATTTTTCTTTAGAAGGCGTATTTCATAGAAAATAAGAATAGCTGATTCCTTGGGAAGATTCAATTCATCCACGACTTCATCCCGTGTTATAAAGAGAAGATCGAATCCATCAATTTCCTGCCAAATGACTCAAACTGTTTACCTTCTCCAAAAATGCCTGAGACTCCGCAAAAAACCCCAACCCCTTCAACCAATCAGACACTTCCGATGGCTTCCATTTTGCTAAGTCGAACACATTGACTCTTTTATGGGGCAAACGGCAGCTGCAGTGAAAGCACAACCAGGACATCGGAATTCCAACGCGGTCATTATCTGGGGAATTATTACACTCAAGGTGAAATGCGAGATCACATTGCTTACACACGACGAGTTCCTCCCCGTAGTAATGTTCGCAACATATTACACACATTTTGCAGTCCATACAAATCCATCCTCCATGGTTTCCGCATTTTTTGAGATCAATTGGATAGTTTATACAGGATGTGTGATCTAGAAAACTTTAGAGATCGGGGTTACATGATTTTTTGCATTTCGAGCACTTAAGCATCTCTTCACTGTAGCCGATTGCTTCACATTTCTTGCAGATTGATTTTTGTCTAACCATCCACCAATAAAGTATCGAAATGAAGTCGTCCTATATATACGTGTAACGTAACATTTTAATTACTTCAGTCCATGAATGCACGTGATTTGGATTTTTAAAGTATCAATTTGACTTGAATCAGTCAAATTATTGCCTTTAAGTAATTTGCTAATGCTAACTCGCTAACTCGTTCGCAATCCACTCAGCAGGCTTCCTCAACTGACATTTGTTTAATTGTTAAAAAAAATTTAATTGTAAAAAAAAAAAAAAAAAAAAAAAAATTTGCTAATTACAACACATCAGTCATACTCTTAGTTTTGTATGTTTCTTTATGGCTAGGGGTCACTAAAGTCTAACTCTTCAACAGTAACTCGCTTCTTGGAGGCTAGGAGTCACTTTTTAATTATGTCTAACAACCCCTCCTGTATACTTCTTGAAGGCTAATGGGATCACTTAATCATTTATAACACTCCCACAATGACTATTGCATACTCCTCTAAGGCTACACGGATCTCCCTGAACCTAATAATACTATTTTACTTAATTTTCAATATTTTGATCCATCTCTGATATCTAACAAAATGAAAAAATTCTCGAATATTATCGAAATACCTTTAAAAATCTTTGGAGAGTCGATTAATTCATTCCATGACTACAAGTCTATTTGATTGAAGATCTCTGTTTTTCATCTCCCCTTTTCCAATAGAGTTACGTCATCGTGAGGGAGAATGCGTTTTCAATTTAAGAGCAACCACACTTAATTGAAAGATATTTTTAGCTATTTGCTGACTGTTCCCCAATAAATGCTAACTCAGGCAACTTCCCCTCCTCTGATAAAATTAAAAGTGGGGAGAGCATTTATTAAATTCGATTAGTTGTCCATTTTAGACATTGTTACTAAGGATAGTAGATATTTGACCTTACAAAATATCTCCAAGTTTATATTAGGAATTATTTTACAAATTATAAAATATAGAGAAGAGACCACGTGGGTATTTACTTGAACCAAAATTATGGACATATTTTATAACAAATCTTATAAATCGTTCATTTCTTCAAAACAAGTAGAATATTGAGTTTCCCTACATTGTAAACCAGAGCTAGTAACTATGTGAGGGATCTCAACAGATTTTCATTTTCTTTAAGGCAAATCCAATCGTCTTTACCGATCCACCGAAATGACTCCTTCAATTGATCTTTTCGACTCTTTATTTGAATTCTCCAGTGCGGTGATAACTTGTCTCGACAGTCAATCCTCCATCGTTCAACTTGAGATAAGAGTCATTCGGCATTTGGAAATTCTCCCATATTTATATTCCACACTCATACTCTCCAAAGTCACTGTGGCAAGTCACATTTGTGCAATTTCTTAACCTGTTTTTTTAAATGCTCAGTTAGATGTTTGGTCAGAAGGTCCTTTGTCTGGAAATAGGCTTTCTAGTGGTCCTTTTTGTTTGTTAGGCTTTTGCATATCAATATCCCTTCCCCAGTGGTAGGACAGAGTTAGATGTAAATATTCCATTTAATAGTGTCACAATGGTTTCGAAGAGACATATAGGTCCATTTGTCAGCAGTTCCTGGAGACAATATCCGTTCCAGCGCTCCTCTGAATCTTTAGATTGCTGTACGCACTATGAACTTCATTAGATGTGATCTGCGGTTCTCCGATGAAATGGGCCAGCCAGTTCATAACAGTTCGCAGTGAGAAATTTTTCAAGATGAGAAGCAATCAATTCGATCTGTTCGTCTGGTTAATCAATTCGATCCATAACATGTACTGTCGCTTTTTTTCCTCGCATTAGTCGGACCGAACATTTTTGCATTGTCCTTTAGGTGCGATAAAAGACATCCTTTGAATGTGCATTATTAAGCTTCATAATTTTTTGATAATATTTCGTTTAGCTCTAAGTTTGTTTTTGATGTGCTTATCTGTCGTATTTAGACTATCATATTCATCGTTGGTGTTTTGTCAGTAATAAGGGGTCTGGGTGGCCCAGTGACATGTTTCCAGCTGTCCGTTGTCTCACTCCAAGATGGGTGTTTGTGGCAAGGCAAATAATGCTTCTAGTCTGTCCCACAGGTCTTGTGTAGTCATATTTGTCAGTAGTGCAGGCGTCTCTCAATATGCTACTGTCGATTACTAAGGACTTATTTAGAAAAGTTTCATATTCTGAATAAGTAAAAGTCATCCAGTTCACCAGGGTTTTTCAAAAATCTACCACTATGTGGAACATATACGTTAATGATTGTCATGCAATTTTTGGAAGGGCACATGCCATTCATCCCGATTTGCAGGACAGTGATCATGTCATTGACTTTTCAAAATTGATGTTGTTGAGGAACAACATGGTCATGGACTGCGAAACCTTGTCCGTAATGTTTTGATTCACTGGGGAATAGAATTAGTTTATAGGTTCCATAGTATTCACAGCCTCTATCAGAGACCTTTGTTTCTTGCAGGCATCCGATAGAGATGCGGTACTTCTTTAAATCATCGCACAGTGTTTTCCTCATCCATGTCTTCGAGATCCCTTTGACGTTAAACGAAGATTATCCAATTGAATCATGTGTTTTCACACTGTATTCTAAAGAGTCACGTGTTTATTTTTTAAAACCGTCAAAAAAAACTAAGTGTATTTCTTAAACCGCTGTGCTTTTAGATAAACTGGATGATGCTAAATACATCTTGTTCAGCCTCTCAGAGTTGACAGCAATCCACCTATTGAATGTCCTGTACTTGTACGCTGTCGGCCTACCATGCCAAAGTTGACTTATGGGAGCGACCGGGATTTGCGATCTTCTACTTAATAGCCGCTAATCTCATGCAAGTTAGTGAGGCCGGGGTAACTTAACTAACCTCTGAAAGCTAAGTTTAAAATTTTAGTATTGTGGGCCTTTTAGTAAAAAAGTGAAGGAGTCCCAAACCAGCTCTCATTCAATATCATTAAATCCCGAGTCCCATACCTATGGCTTTCCCTCCTTTAAAGGAAAGATTGTAATTATATCCGGCCGTTTTTTCTCTCCTGTCCATGCCGACAAGTAACAGTATAGATGGGTATTCAACAGACTCCATAGCACGGTTCAGCAATCAGACAATTTTTGCGCTGTCAAGACGTTTTAGAAGGAAAAAGGATGTCCAGCATCTCCTGAAATGTGAATGTTGTTTTTAGTTGTTCTATTTTTCTGACGTGTCACTGAATCCACCCTCCGTAAAGAGCATCCAAGTATCTCTAGTTGATGTGTTGGGGTATTCGTAGCGTTGGGAATGATCTCCTGAACGCGGAAACGATCGAATTCTATTCAGTCTTCAAGAGTCCAAATTGGTTACTTCACAGGCGTCCAGAGTTAGGCTGAATTGCTTAATCAAGTGATTCATATGCAAAATTGATTCCCCTCTTAAATCCACCTTTGTATACTTACACCTCCTCATCTTTGCTTGATGTTTTTCTGGAATCCTACCCACTCTCCGAATTGTCACGTTACAGGCAAATTACTTAACCTGTTTTACTGACAAAAGCCTCGAGGGATTAAATGTGTCGTGGAGCTGAAAAACTTTAAAGGATTTCTGTACCTATGGAATGTAAGTCTTCGAATTTTTTAAGATCGTTTCGCTGAATTAGTTCCCTATCAATCGCAAAAGTATCTGATTGTTTCTTCCATGTAATAAATGTATGGAGCAGAATAATTTCCAATAATTTTCAAAAGTGCCTCTACGAAGTTTAAAACATCATGATGGAATAGAAATTGATTTCCTCTACTCTCGCATTGTTCAATTTAATACGCCCCGGTAGCTCAGTTGGTTAGAGCGTCGTGCTAATAACGCGAAGGTCGCGGGTTCGAGACCCTCTCGGGGCACTTTTATTTTTATACAAAATAACGGAAAGTAAATTATTTTAGTTTTACCCTTCTATGCGTTATCATATTTCCTAAAAATCAAAATGACAGCATTGATACTGGCAGAAGACAGAGTTACCAAGTGATAGTTCCACACATTACACATGACATTCAGAGTTATAGAAAATCGAACTGTTAAATCAAACCAAGTGAGTCAAAGTCAATGACCCGAGTATCCATCTAAGACTTCCTGCGGTTAATTTTAGAACCCTGGGTTAATTTCCATAAAGGGGAATATTTCTTTTCGTATCTAGGGCAGGCGTCCAGATATAGCTTTATGAGATGGTCGAGATACTTTCCTATCTTGAGGAAGTCGCGGTGGCGTTCCGTAAGGTATTCGTGTTCCCGTAGTAACGATGTGGGTGTCTTTTTTGACCATCTCAATAATATTATGGGACATTGGTTTCGTAACACTTTCAGTTTTCTCTGCAACGAATTAAAATAATAAATTATTAGAATTTTACAACGGTCTCTCTGACTGCGTGACTTTTCCCTCTCAGGATGGCGAGCGAGATTCGCTCAAATAGCAGCAGCGCTTACGAGGATTTCAAAGTCCATCAAATTAACGATGACTTTAAACATTTAGTATAGTCGCTTTGGAATTAGAGTTATAGTAATTTGTGCTTGTTGAGGATCTTTCTTCCCGACATACAATGTAAAATCTTGAACATCAAATATACGACTATTTGTACTCAAACGAACTCCCAAAGTGAGTCCTTTTTGGCACCGTGGTAGAGACAGCAAGGATTTGACTGAAATCTTCGCTGAAGGGAAGTGAGTTGCAGATGTAACTAGTGGTTGGTTCCATTTAGTTAACATGGAATAGACTGATTTCCAATAGTTTGTGAGAAGGTCCTCAACGAGGTTTATTATCGTTGGAGCGAGATGATAGGTTTTCGTAGGAATAAGAAATTGACTCGCAATATTTTCGCATGGTCGTACGTGGAGTTTGCTTTCCATTAAGAATCATATATTAAAATTGATATTGACTATCAGAAAAGTAATTCAGTAAAATATCATTCCATTCTCTGTCGCTTAGAATTTGAAGGAGTAATTCCATTAAAATCAAACAGCAGCATGTATTCTGGGGGAAGTGGTCCTTCATCGAGAACCAGAGACTTCAGGTGAGTCTCAGACAAAGGGTCCAACGGTTTGGCCACGGCTGGCTGACTAACAAGGAGATGTCTTAGAGAGCTATGGGAAAGAAGAATATAGAGACCTTCCATAAGGTTGACTACTAAAGTCGATCTTCCCTGAAAGACTTGGGAGATAGGCAGAGAGGCTGCGGTCGATTATCTTATTGGAATAGTTTTTGAAGATCAAATCAAGGCCGTAATACTGTAGTAAATCACAGTACCCAATTACTTCGTCTGGTTCTGAATTATAATTGAGTTTTTACTTGGAAGCTTCTTTAGTAAGTAAAAAGGTCCTCCAGAAACGACAGACAGTTGATTGGACGTAGATACCACACTCTTTACTATATTATTTGAGTCGTCCATTGTCCCCACAAAAAAATTATATTTTAAATTTTATAAAAACTGGTGTTATCATTATTATTAAATATATCTTCTACTTAATAGAAATAAAACTTCTTGTGTCATCCCACTTAATAACTTCTTGTGTCATCCACTTTGACTTCCTGCATGTTAGTGAGGCTGAGGATTTTATTAAAAGATTGCCCTTGTCCCCTTTCTTCTTGTAATAAAGAGCCACTTTCTATCTTTTCGATCTGATAATCATATTGTCCTAACTAACCATCAGCTATGCGCTGCATGGGGTACGGGCATATCTAAAACAAGGTTTAAGAAGATCGTCGATATCTAAACAAAATATCTATAAAACAAGCCAAGTGACAGTTACAAAAACCGTCCAACGTTTCTCGACTATCCTGTTACACTCGACAACATTTGAGGTCCTTCTAAAGGTAACGAGCGCCAAAATGATACCCCTGAAGCACCGCTGTGTTCCTGAGTACATAGAAATCGCGAGGGGAACAACCGAGAAAAGTTTTGAAGGCTTCTAAGAGAAATTGGAATCACTAAGCGGGCTTGTTTCTTTAGCGGTAATTCTTGGTTTAAAAAAACTAAATTTTATCGTGATACTCCTCAGTATCAACTGAGAACAAAAAATAATTAATCGACTTACCTAACCCATCCTATGATCCTTTAAGTAAATGTTGACTGTATTCGTAGCAAAGTTGGACCTCTTAACTGAAAACCTAAAGGTGGACATTGCGCACATACAAAATTCGATGCTTTCTAGATCAGTCCCAACTCGTTGTTTCTCAGAATACTCTTTACTCAACAAAGAACCAAATAAGTGGATCTGTTGCAAGACTCATAATTGTCAGAAGCGAGCTTTTAGATTCTGATAATTCCCAAACTGTGAGGAAATAATTCCATAGAACAGATTCCTATTAAACTCAAATATTTATTTTCCACCTAAGGGGCCATGCATAACCTTACATAGATTGAAAGATCTGATTATAAGTGATGGTTCGAACCCCTAATATCCCCGTGGAAAATATATCCCGTCAGTCCTGGACGAAATTGATATTTTTAACAATCCAAATGCTCATACCAGGACAACAATCGGAAGAAATAACAACTCTTGGAAAATGCTGCTACGAAAAAACACTAAACTTTGTGCCATTTATGGTTCATCTGTAGGAACGTCAACAAAATTTCCAATTCTCCAGAAAACCAACTAGGATCGAAATCAGAAGTCCTTTCCAAAATATGGGTAACAGCCTTCTTTTATGAAGATCAATTAAGGATTCATAGACAAATCGTAGTAGGACATGGACACCAGCGTCATTTAATTAAACGATAGCCACTAGATATGCCATTTTGACCAGCTCGACCGATAAAAAATAATTATTGAAAAAAATACAACCGCAGAAAAAATTCAACATTTTCTAGGAACCAAACCACAACCCATCATCCTCCACTATCCCAAGTACTAAGCCAACTCGTCTGAGAACATTTAAACGCTCAAAAAAGAAAATTTAAGATCAAGTAGAAAATCACAAGCCATCACTATTAACCAGTCCTCCAATGGCCTTCGAATCTCCTGATTTTAGCTCCTTAATAGGCCGTTCTACCATCTCCCATAATCACAAACCAAAGTATCCCTCAATTCGCTTAATTAAGTTCAGTTCATTCTGACTCGAAACAAATGTGAAGGCGAATCCCATCTCCCCAAATCTTCCACTTCGTCCAATACGATGCAAATAGGTCTCATAGTCAGGAGAACCATCCATTTTCACTGGGATCTCGTAATTGATGACAATTGCGACACCGGTAATATCCAACCCTGCACCCATTAGAAACCCCACTACCACGTGCCGTCACGTTTGTCGAAATGAGTACGTGGGCCTCACTCTTGAACCTATTGAGCTCTTCCGCGCGTTTTTTCACATTGTAGGACGAGTTTATCACCACCACCTTGTACCCCATTCCAACGAAAAAGTCGAACAGAATATTGGATTGTAACACCGTCTGCGATCACATAAACCCTTACGTTGCAGAATATTATGGCCTTCTCCACTCCCATGTTCTGGTAGATGCAGTCTATCGCCGACTTTTTCTCCTCGTCCCCGATACAGTATATATAATACTGCTCAATATTCTCCAGAGTCATCTCCGGCTTAGAAAGTCGGATTATTTCCGTTGTTTCCGTCATCTGCTTTCCCAGTTCAATAACAGAATCCGTGAAAGTGGCTGAGAACAGCAGAATCTGACAGGATCGGGGGAGACAGCTCAAGTTTAAACACAATTTACTTGTAAATGTCAATTGCACGTGTTTTCTCTCCTTGGTCGATTATTATGTCAGCTTCATCCAGCACAAACACTTTCAAGTCCGTCATATTAAGCAGTTGCTGATCCTCTAAGAGATTCAACAACTTTCCCGGGGTTCCCACGACCACATGGTCTTTAATTTCAGAATTTCTATCCACGTCTAAATGGATTCATTCATGACTACATGAGTCTCGGATAGCAAGGTAGACCGACAAGCCTTCCATGTACTGTCCTATAAGTTCAATTGCCTGAGCCACTTGGACGGCCAATTCATAGGTCGGGGTGACACACAGGGACTGAAAGTTTGAGGAGGGAAAAAACCTGAACACAACGGATATTCAAATTTATTCTATTGAGCATCCCTATCGCAAACGTGGCAGTCTTACCGGTCCCGCTCTGAGATTGAGCAATCAAATTGGAAGGTCTATGATGACGTCATAACATGAACGGGTCTCGAAGGATTATCGGAAGAGCCATTCCTTGGACTTTGGAAGGACTAACGAAGCCGAGGGTGACAAGACCTTTACGGAGTTCCGGGCGAAGTGGAATATCGCGGAAACTGTTAACGGAATAGAGAGGGTTGTTTGGATCAGACCGTAAATCAGTTAACGGTTGCTTTGAGTAGGTTTTGGTCTGAAAGTCTTTAATCTTATCTAATAAAGTGTGTCGCTTTTCCGAATATTTCTCCGTTTCTTTAGCGGGTGTTTCTTCGTGTTTGTTCTATCTGATTAAAATTTTATAAACTTTAGTTGAAAAATAAGCTGACCAATCTGACATGTTTGGTTTGTTATTTTAAATTCAAATAGATCAAATAATTATTAAATATTATAAAAATAACATTTAAATATATGAAATGTTCAATTCATAATCTTCCCTGCTTCAGTCCTGACATCTCGAGATTGGAAGTTATACATGATCACTCTGTCAATCTTTGAAATCCGTCTTTTGAAAAAGAGGTTCTGTTCCCTTTCTTAGATTCGTTCAATATATTCTAACTCGGAGTTTTGGACCACTCACCATCACTTGACTATTTTTCTCATTGAAATCGTTTTCTCTGCCTTGGGTCTCACTCACTTTGTGAACACCCGACAATCGTGGCTGCCATATGAAACCCGCCCTCATTGTTTAGTGTGGCTGGATATTATTAAAAATACAAAAAATCATATAAACTATAATTCTATATGCCCTTTGGCTGCATGATCTTGGTTACTATTGGAATTATTGACAAAAGTCTAATAAATTTTTAACATAGCCATAATTTTCATACGTAGTGAAAATTTAGAGTTCACAGTAAACATTCAATAAATTTCAATGAATATTATAAGGTTGACAAATTTAAATAAAATTAAATAACAGTTATGAAAAATTCTGTTTTCTTTTGTCTATTTCATGATATTGCATAACGCCAAGGAAGTTCTTGTGTGCTATTTCTTTACAGAGTCAATTAGGTTATTGACTCTGTGATGCCACCATGTAGTGCTATGTGGCTAATTGGTTAAAAAATTTCTTCCTCCCTCATATGGCGTCATTGGAACCACCTAAGGAGACGCCCAATGCCTGGCCGGTATTCAAAAGGATCCAACTATTCTTGCTACCGGGAGACAATTTCGTTACTTAGAGACAATTTCTGAAATCGCAGGAACACGTCAGGATCAAGGAGTTTGATACTAAAAAGAGCCAGTTTGTGTAGAAATACCTTAAGAAAAGTTTTCACAGCAACTTAATCCCGCGAATTTTAATTCAACTAAGCGGTTCCACCTTCCATGGTAGTGAACGACCTCTCTTGTATATTCTCCATGTCGTAGATTTCCTTTTACATACATGAGATCCACATTGAGTACTCCAGGAAATATGACTCGTGAACTTCTACAGAAGCGAGTTCCACTGTCAACAAAGTATTCTTCCATCCCAATGTTTGTAGCTGTATCCATTTCCACTCCTGAACGCAGCATAACTAACATTAAGTCAACCTACTCCCGATCCAACAGTCCACAGAACATTCTGATAACTCTTTGCCATGTCCTGTAGCCTGTCGAGGTCATCCTCGTCCTTGAGGCTTCTCCCGATTTCCTTAAGGTCTTCATCAAAGACGGTGGGTAGGATTGTCCTCTGTCGACCACGGAAAGTTGGAGGGTCCAGAACAAAGTAATCCTACATGACCACGTTCGCGGGGATCCACAGGTCCATACGAAGTATATGTCCAAACAGTTCCATCTTGCCTTCAGGAACACCCTGACATTGAACATCAAGAGGGTGAAGTCTACTTCATGAATTCCGCAATTTCCAGAGAAAGTGTTTGATTTACATCACCAGCTCTCTCAAAAATTTTTTCTGACTTTTTTAACTCAATTAGGGAGCTCTTCTCTCATATCCCTTTTTTCCTCTCAATAAGCATGCCATGCAATAAAGTCAGGGAACATGATCCCATATGTTTCGACGGCGAATGGTTTGAAAACGAAACGTCCTCTGAGGCTTTTTTACTTCTTTCTTTTAAGGTTTTCGGCCTTCTCTGAGTTATATCCGGAGTGAGATGCCGTCAACACTCGGTTGGAAAGTGAGAAGCCGTCCATACAGGTAGCATCTTAGTAAAGTGACTTTGACAAGAATCCCCCTACTGATTACCAATCTCTTTCTCCCCCTTTGTTTGACGCCATAAATCCCCATTAAGAATTTCAGGAAGCGTCGCATGCGGATGCCAAGGAATTTTTCCCAAATAGTGCGGAGTAGTTCTCCATGATGATAATCGCTGATGTGGTTGGTCCATTCTTAGAATATGACCAAACAGATTCCACCTGCCCAACTTAGCCTCAACTACTCTGTTGGCTGGTTCATAGCAATATGTGCTTAATTTAGTCGGTTTTCTTAAAAAGTTAAAATTCAAAAATACTACGTGCTTTCCGAGAGGGTATGAACCGTTTCATATAAAACAGGAAACTATAGGATGTACAGTAGAACCAGACTTAGAACCGTATGTCGAAGCAGATTTGTAGAACAGTGTATCATAGAACGTTGTCTACGTAAAGTAGTTAGTTAAGTGACCCCGGCCTCACTAGAAGACCAGAAAATAGGGACAGTCTTCTGGGATTTCTAATTCTTCTATGGATTTCTGGTTCTACTATAGATTTTTCGAAATGTCGTATTTATTAGCAAATTACCATTTAACAATATTTTATCATAATTCCCCCGTCTTATAGATAATCTCTGAAGAACATGAACGAGATGATGGACCCAGAAGATATCAGAAAGATAATATTCGGACAATCAGGTGCCAATACGGGAGGCATTCTCGTTCAAATCCCGTCCAATCCAAAAAACCTTGGGAACGTACAGAATGGAGGTTAATGTGATTCCATCTATTCGCTAATAACAATGACAGGCATTAAAGCCGACCACCAGAGTATGAAAATGGTCCTTAAACCCCTGATCACTCTACTTTGTCTGAAACCGAGAATATATTATCAGAATAAAGTCGGTTATACCCTCATAACAGATAGCGGTTATATGTGAAAATTAAACCGCATGTGTAAATTGGTTACTAAAATTAAAAAGTAATTTATTCGCAAATAACGTAAAAATATTAATTATTTTCGAATCGGCTCAGGTAGTACCCCTCTGTGTTGAGGGTGGCATCAAATCTCCCATATTGATGGTACATTCCGAAGGAGTCATTTGAGAATGATCTGTAGTGCTGGTCAACGTAAAATTGCTGGTTGTAGTTTATGTAGTCAAATTTTGTCCCATTCTGATGACTTTGAGGAAGTTGATTGGAATTGTAGTTGTAAATTAAGTCACTTTGCTCGACTGTCGGATTGTAGTGAATCACAGGAGTTGAATTTTTAAGTCTCCGATGTCGCGTCTGTATGGATGACTTGTTTAATGAAGGAGGTCGAGGTGTCTAGAGTTTAGATTGCTCAGTATACGCTATGAAGCTTGAAGTAGAGACCACAGGCGTTGCACACGGTCTCCCCATTTTCGTTTCTCCTCCACAGAGTGGTCGTTATAGTCTCGCAGTTTGTGCAAACTTGCCCGGTTTTCCTGGAAACACTCTACCATGTGACTAAAAAGACTACGTTCAGCTTCTTCGAGTGGGCCAGGGGGCGATGCTTCTTTTTGTTCCTTAAATAAATTCCACAGGCGTTGCAGAGGTAGTTTCCATTGTTATCCCTCCTCCAAAGGGGGGTGGACTTAACTCCGCAATTGAAACACTGTTTTTCTAAAATTTAAAAAATAAAGAAACCTGTTTGGTAGACGATAGAATGGTCCTGATCTGTCACCAAGACTGGATATTTGTCACAATCTAAGAATGGACCATTAAGGTATAATTACAGCGCTATCTGATATAAAAACAGAAAAATAACAGCACTTGAAATCAAAAGACAAGTCATTAAGGGGTTGCCTTATTGTGCAAAGGCCATTAGCGAGCAGTTTTGACTTTAGTATTACCTTTAAAACGGTCCACCAAATTCAGTCGATTCATCTCATTTTGGTTGAAAGCCCTACAATTTATACCGACAAAATGAGCCATTTAAATGGTCCTCATTTGGCATGTCAAAAATGTAAGCACGCAATAATTTTTTTACAAATCAATTAAACTAGCAGTTTGGCACGAGTTTAAATTTGCAGTGAAAACTAACTGCATATTATGTTCGGTCGTAGATTTTATCGTAGTTGGGCAGCTCCTCAATATAAAGGTACGCATTTACGCTAATATTGCGATCTAATGCTATCTTTTACTGAGCAGCTGCCTTATCACAAATTATTTTTTCATTAACAAAAACAGTTGCACATCACTTTTGACAGCATAGACGACAACTCATGTCACCCGACTATATTTTCGGGCCAAAAGTCAAGAGTTCCCAAGGATCATAAATCAAAGATCACAAATAGAGATTTCTTGGATGCCTAGATTTCAGGGACAGCCGATATTTCTATATTTTTCACAATTTTGGATAAATGGATAGTTGCCTCAATTTTAATCAAAATTTGTGAGCCGTGATGTTTTCGATGAATTTTGTAGAGATTTGATGTTTACCAGACATGACTGAGCAAATAATCCTGAAACCCACAAATAGGGGTCAGATTAATTTATTTGCTGACCACATCAATCAAAATAGATTTTTTTGCGAATCGTAATTGGGAGTCGGTTCATCTGAAAGGAAACCGCCAAATATTGAGCTCAACGAAATTGAGATTAAGAACCCGTATTCCCAAAATAGAGGACTTGTGCTCTTAAAAGTAGTCGACTAAAATAACATATCTTTTTGAATTAAGTTATGTTGAGTTACCCCGGCCTCACTAACACGTAGGAGACCAACGAGTATCAAGTAGGACGAAACGAACTACGAATATTCCACTATCACCTGGTTCTCCAACCTCAAAGAAGTCAGAGTGGATATCTTCCATTGCCACTTTGACTCAAAAATACGTAAAATTAACATTAAAGCTATTTTTGCTTCAAATTCCTTCATGCACCCAAAATGAGCCTTGGGTTGTCAGGTGGAGATAGGGTAGGCCATTGGTTAATTTAAAAGGCTTTGGAGAGGAAGTACAAAGGATATATATTTTGAAGGTCATTCATACTTAGTAAATTTTGCGGTGAAAATTGATAAAAATGTTGGTTTTCCTACTGTGATTAGGAAATGCTCAAAAATGTATTATAACCTCACAAAATTGATAAGAAAGTCTTTTAAATTTCGCAGTTGTTTTAATATTTTCATTTCGACCCGGATCTTTCTGGAGGTTTAAGGAAACCATAAAGGGGGTCACTGTTCCTTAGTGCCACATATGACACATTAATGACCACGACGGCCACAATCCCAAATGAATTAAAGGACTGGTTTTTGAACGTCAACAAAGACAAGACCGAGTTTATAACAATTACTAGAGAGCCTGAGTGTGGTGAAGAAGGTTGGGGGAAATTGGGATCTTTACTTGGAGACAGTAAGGACGTTGTGCACAGGAGGTTCATAGAGGCAGCGAATAAGAAAATGGAAAACATCGAGAAGAAAATTCATGAAAAAAATTTGGAAGAACGTGTTGATTTAAAATTCGGGAACATGGGGGAGGGGGGATTGAGGTAGATACCTTCCAAAAAATCATTTACGAAAACTATCAGGCTCGGAGTGACCAAAGAAAATTTAGAGACTATTTTGTGCAACCAAATCAGTCCCACTGAGCGTGGAAATCATTGAATCGAGGTGGAGACTCTGGGAACGTATGGACATAGATGCTCCTGAATACATAGTAATGAAACAATACTTCAAAAATGAAAACAGACTCCCTTTTAGAGGAAGGTAAGGGTCACTCTTCTTGTGGATCTCAACAAGGATATTAATAGGATTGGAAGGAATAGGAAATTGGAAGGCAACCTAGAGTCGCATACCATGGACAGAGTCCGCTGGAGACGTCCAGTAAAAAGGTTCTTAAATCGTGGGGCACAAACGGCACCTTAGTTAATATAACATTCTCTGGTTCTGTGGATGTACGTTTAATAATAATGATGACCACGACATGGGACAAAATCCTTAAGAAGAGTCGTGAAAATTAAAATGTCCTAAAAGTGGTAACCAAGAAGTTAAAGAAGTGTTATTAGCCAAAAGTCCTATTTTTTCAACCCCCATTGGCTGGGTATTCATTCAAGCAATTCTGCCGAATATTGAGCTCATACACCGTATGGAAATTTGGTGCTTTATTCTCAGACTGCAATCCTCGACTATTTCTATCTGAATAGCATCGGATTCATTTGTTGGAATAGGGACCCAGTAAATCATCTCACTTTGTCGGTGGTGGATCCATATGGAAGCTAATGAGTACCAAAAATGAAAATCTATCGACTCCCGGCGAATATTTTAGACATGGGTGTTGGAGAGAGATCCTGGTAATCTCTACTCTGTCTTTTACGAAGTTTCGAAATTCGAAGCCGATGCTTCCTTATTTCAAAACTTCGGGTTTCTGATATTTCCTAGGTACACTAAGAAGAGGGGAGGAGGGTTATACCCACCTTAAAAGATAAGGATATTGTTTAACCATCTGAAGACAAATTATCATTCCCCCAATTCATAAAAAGTGAGGAGAGTCCATACCAAAATAACCACGTCATTCGGAAACGCCCAGTTTTCGCAGTTTGTGAAAACCACCAACGAAAGATCAAATGAAAAAGGAGGGGAAATATAATAGTTCTTCTATCCTAATTGTAGGCACCACCTGTCTCCAACAAGTATTCCATAGCAGCACTGTTAGAGCATGGTATCCTTAGCATTTATTTAACTCCAAGACCACCAAGAAAGATAGGTCAAAACTAACTAATTAGGTGATCCTAGCCTCCAACAACATCCGAACTCTCTTCGCCTGGTCTTCTGATGACCCAACCACATTCCAGAAGCGCCTTCTCTTTCTTCTGCATAGGAATTCAATCGGCGTGCACTTTTTTATAACCGACCGAAACTCCATGGTTCACCTTTACCTTGAATGGGTTTCCCAGTTCTTGCAAAAACGTAGGAAACCCTGGCCATTCTCAACGTAGCCTCATCAGAAACGAGGCCACCAATGGAGATGTCAGTGTGGTGCATAATTTTCCGCCTGAGAGAGTTCTCGAAGAAGGAATGGCGAATCTCCAGGCCGAGCAGGCATATTCAATAATAGGAACAATGACTTGTTGGTAGACCTTGTTGACGCAAGCAGCAGGGAAAAGGGGCTTTTCTTTATGATCGCTTTTGAAATGTTTCTTTTCCGATGACCCTTGGCAAGTACCTCCTCCACGTGACTCGATAACGTCATCAGAGAGTCGAAAACTACCCAAATATCTTCTGGGTCCGCGTAGAAATTATAGAAGATCTCAAAAAAACAGTTCGAGTCCATCCTTAGTGAAAATGGTGAACTGAGATTTAGATGCTGACGCACATAACATATTTGCAGATAGCCAGTCACATACCCGGTTTAGGAGTGACTAAACAATTACTACAGCCACGAAAGGAGATTTATCTCTTGCAGCGATAATTAGGTCGTCCGCATAGGAAAAAAACAGTGTCCTAGTCATTGGTACTAGGTAGGTCATTTAGAAAAAGGTTAAAAAAAAGAAGAGATAAAGGGGAGCCTTGCGGGATTAGGAGTGAATTCTGCATGTACCATGCCAAATTTATCAATAATAATATTAAAAAATAATTTTATTATTAATTATTTTAATTTGAAAAATAAATTCAAATGATCGGCATGTGGAACTACGAAGATTACATTGTAGGTCTCTGATTCTAGTTTTACAGGAAAATAACACAAGAGCAGACGGCCGTAGTTTCCTTCAAAGAAGACCAATATTTGTCTCATCCAGTAATCTCTCAGAATAATCCCAGGTAATTTCTCAGAAGCATGCGATGGCTCCTCTTCCGTCTCAATCGGCCAGACTGTCGTTGTCTGCGGAATCAGGATGGTTCCTGTCAATATTTAATCAAGGAATCGATAAAAGAAGCCAAATCAGATTCCGAAGAGTTCGGTAATCACGTGGCTGACTAATAGTCCTGACCGTTAAATCACCGCTTTCGCGTGAATTCACAATGTCAAAGAAGGTGGCAAAATCCGACGAAATTTTGGCTGAGCGAATCCTTGGGATTTTTAAAAAGTTTACCGCTTTTCTCAATTTTAGGCTCAAAGTCCTCGATTTCAGCCAATTTTACAGTGAATCAGATCACGTTTGTGTTCCTGTTATCCCAGACCTCTTTCAGGATTAATTGTAGCATCATTGTGGTCAGTAACAACGGAAATGTCCTCAGCGGTGCTTTCATTGCCTTGATGACCGCATTAAAAAACGGTTTTTTTCACGGAATTTACGGATTAGTGAAGTTCAAATTACCGAATGGGGAAGCTGGGTGTGTTGTTTTGAGGTGGTGTCCCCTAGTTTGGACTGTTTCCTTCTATAAGGGACGGTTTCTGAATGATCCCTCGGCTGAGGATGAGAGGAACAGCGAAGGGGTGGTTGTTTTTACGGTATGTGACCGTAAAATCGTCAACTATGAAATTATCGGACTTTGTGATGACATGTGTGGCTGGGACTTTGCGGTGTTGGGGGACATGGTGTCCACGGTGGAAAGTGACGTTTCTTAGATTTTTATATTTTAAATGTTTGGTATTCGTTGCACGACTTGAATATGGTTTTCTTGGAGATTGTCCTGTTCTTGAGGTTACACGTGCCTTTGGTGTATCTATTCATCATGTGGACTCTGATTTACTGGATGATTTAGTTGTTCTCATGGAACTTTATAATTTCGGGACCAGGGTTAATCCACCATAAGGAAGTAAAGATGTCTGGCCAAGACAGTCAATGGAGTGTTTCAATATTATCCCCGATTGGTTGATTGATTAGTTTTATAACCATGAGGAAATGAACTGGTAAAAACTGTTTAAGCGTACCTAGGTCGCTTAGAGATAAGTTCTTCCAAGAGAACATCGAGTTTTTGTGGAAAAAGTCACTTCCGCGAACCCAGTTAGATATAATAAGGATCACATGCTAAAAGAATCAATCTCTTTCTTGGAGAGTCTATGCTATTGTAATCCGAAATTTGTAGCCAGAAGGTCCAGTAAGCACAGATGACGCTGAAAAGCGTTTTTGGAATCTGACCTCCATGAATTTAAAAAGGTGAATTCAGGTTGAGAAGAAACTAATTAGCGGCCAATTAAGTGTGTACAGTAATATTGGGGAGAAGTAGAGACCTTCCACATAAACCCAACAGTGGAAGGAAAGCATCCAGTCTTACAGTTGAGGAACCTCTCACGGATGATCCAATAGAATGGGGGAATAAAGATTATCCTTTTCGCACCATCCTGATACTGGATAACAGCTAAGACGGGTAAATCGAAATTCGTTTCTCAAGTGGAACGTAAAAAAACAAGGAAAAGAGGAAAGGAAGAGAAACATTTGATCAAGTAGTCAGTTGGGGTACTCGAACTCATAGAGTATTACTAAATGCATGATATCATATACAGTAAGTTCTTAAAATTCCCAAGATCACCAAGAAAGAATGGTTAACTCAAAGGAGACTTATTTTTCACCTGAGATTATACGCTAAAGACATGATATTAGGCGAACATTTGAAAGATATGGCTGTTGGAGAAAGATCCTGGTAATCTCATGGAAGAACAAGCATATTCAATTTTCGGAACAATAACCTGAGGATATAGTTTGCTGATACAAGCTGTAGGTGGGAAATGGCTCTTATTTATGATAGCTTTGAGTACGTTCCAGTTTCGAGCCCCCTGGTTAACACTTCCTCCGTGTGACTGGAGAACGTCATTAGAGAGTCGAATGTTACTCTAGGATCTTCAGGATTCGCGTAGTAGGAATATGAATGTTTCCGAAGAGTACTTCGAGTCCACATTTGAATCTCCCGTCCGTAGTGAATAGGGTGAACTGAGACTTGGATGTAGATACAGAGATAGCCAATCACATACCTGGTTGAAGTTTGACTGAACCACCGCCACAGACCTGGATTACATAGTAAGCTACCCAATAAGAATGTGAGCTAACCTTGAAATTATAAATATAAAATTTATAATTTTGTTAATATAAAAAATAAATTCAAATAAAACAGAATGGTTAGACTCTCAGTGGAGACATACAACACTAGTCCGCAATTTACGAATGCAATAAGACAACGAGAGGTGTCCTTGCGGGATCTGAATATATCAATAATTGAAAACACTGGAATAACTCTTGTAGTCATTTCCCTATTATTTTTCAGGATCAATTCGACTGCTTCGACTTGTGCAATAATGACATTAGCAAACTGGATGGATTTGCTCTCCTCAGACGTTGTACCACAATACTCATCGCTAACAATAACATCAGGTAATTTTCCCCACCAATTCCAGCCGAATTGGGGACGACCTGGACAAGTGTCTCCCAAACTTGAAATGTCTCATTCTCACCAACAACAACGTCAGTGATTTCACGGAAATCAATAAACTTTCCAAATTCACGAAACTGACTTATCTGAGGTACCCCCATAGCTTATAGTTCAGTCTTATGAGGAACCCAATTTTCACTAGGAGACACTACCGTAGCTATGTGATCTACAGACTCCCCCAACTCAGGGTTCTCGATTTCCAGAGGATTACGAAAGCGGTATTGCTGCCTGGGTCATTCTAGGAGAGAGAAGAGGCTGCTCAGCTGTTCAAGTCAAAGAAGGCTGTGAGGGAAGTCGAGATTGAGGACTCGACGGCCCCGGCGGATAAACCAATGACAAGCTGTCTGTCAATCCAGGAGAAGGAGAAACTAAAGAGAGCCATTATTGAGTCTCGTAGTCTTGATGAGATCGCCAAATACCAGGACATCCTGGATACTGGGAGGGTCCCTCAGGGAGTTAGTCTTGATAAGCTTATTGGAAATGCTCCTGCTGATTAATTTTTTGTGATTTGCTTTTAACTCATTTTGTATGGTGAAATTATTGTTACCCACGTGGGTCATTTGAATGGGAGATTAGGTAGTATTTATATAATCAATATAATAAAGTTTTGGTTATAACGATGTCGAGTTTCTAAAATTGTCAGTCATCGAATATGGGAGAGGATGTTAGATGGGTACTCCTCCACTTCAATTACTGAAAAAATGCCTGTTCGAAGCGTCTTTCACGGAAACGGCCCTCTTGGCAAACAATTTAGTCTTTCATAACTCTATTCGGCGGGGGTGCTAACTCTCTTTGAGGTAGTTATTTTTCTTCTGTAATTCCTCTGAAAATAGTACAGCCTCTGTACTTACATAGGTTTTATAAGCGAGTTGTGTAGCAGTATCCTTAGTTTGATGATGATTCCTTTTCGTTTAAGCCATAAATCCTTTAGTTCATGCATAGCCGCATTTTCCAAGTTGAATCGTACTCCTCCTTTTATAGAAAAATGTTGAAATATATTTAAAATTTTTAATTTATTGAACCAAAAAACACCGTCATAGCCAGAATGAAAAAAATCAGGTGATCTCCGACCTTCCTCAGCAGTCTTCGCATGCTTGGACTTGAATGAAGTGGCGTCCAGGGGAACTCCACTGGATGTTTGTTAACAAATGGTCCTTTTTGGCTATAATTTAGGATTTAAGATTATATCTGGCAAATTACTCGACGCACGCTGACAATTGAAGAGCCAAAAGGGAAGAGGAGGAACAAAAGAATCAAACAAATAATCTTCAATTCACGTAGCCACATAGCACCACACTAACTTTGGCGCCACGTGGCATACCTAAAACGATAAAAATACTTTGAAATCAAATTTAAGAAATCAAATATTTTTTCCAGTTTAATAATAAATGTGCTTTTTTGTGTACGAATAATAATGCTTAAGATACTTGAACCTCCTTAGGCAGAACACATTTTATTTAAGGAAACGCTAATTAATTGTGGGAAGGGACCGAGACATCATGACATATAGCGATCAAAATGAGATATATACCGACCGAAATGAATCATATATCGATCAAAGAGACATATACCGACTGAAATGAAACATATGTCGACCAAAATGAGATATAGACCGTCCGAAATCGAAAGTCCCAAAAGTGTGGATTCTGTAGGTGCTACTGTACTAAAAGCTGTATGACTAAATTTCCAAATTTGGACATATTAAATAGTGCTAATTTTAAACATTTGTAAATGTTCGTTGAAATTGTATTTAAATAAATGAAGACATAAATACGACGATGATTTCTTTACTGGTTTTACTTTTGGTCAATGGAGCTTCAAATTATAGTAAGTTGAAGACCATGGAGGACTTTCGGAAGGTTTATGACCCCGAATCCAATATAACTGAGTTGGAGGATTCAGACCAGCCAGACGAAGATGATGATTTGATAAACTACATCGACTACAATGAATATTACGAAGGTTGTCTTATATTTAATAAATTAGAGGACATTGATGACTTTGATGACGTGGAATAGACTTTAATCAGTTCAACCAATATTGATTTTATTATTTATTTTGCCTTAATTCTCGTTAGTCCCCTAAAAGAGATAATCCTTTACTTTTCCCCCAATATTCAATTTTTTAGCTGGAGGAGATTTGTATGAGTCAATAAGACTAGCTCAAGTAGCCCAGCTTAAAATCACTTATATTGGTGAGTCAGCTAAGCCCTTATGTACCCAATATTCATCAGTTAGTTCATAAAATCAAATAACTGTGAGTTTACTCACTATGGAGAGAAGCAAGGGAACCACGTGACTAGGTCAATTGCTGTCATAACAACTAACGATTGATTATTATTATTTGCCTCTGTGTTAAAAGAAAAGCATGTCCTAGTTAACTAAGTGATCCCAGATCGACAAGGGTAAATTGTAACCGGCGGGAACTGTTCTTTATATTAATCTTTTTTCATCTCGGGTTGTTTCGAAGTAATTGATAAAAGTGTTATAGAGAGGGTTGTTTGGTAACTTGGCCGATTTCACGATTTTTTGTTGTCAAGTAGAAGAGTCGAATTAGGGCTGATGATTTTGTTGCGGCTTGCTAGATTATGGTACACGTAGGTCAATACCTGAGACGTGTCTTCGATTCCATGTTGCATTTCACTTAGCCACGTCTTCCAGTTAGGAAGTAGAGCAACCCAAGTTTTATATTCGGTTGAATATCCACGTCTAAAATCAGTTTTGGAAGTATTTTCCTGAGAGTCAAACGCCCTGCTTATTTCGACTGATATCAGGACAGATCTTTGATCTGTTGAATCTTGAGGGAGCCAAGATGAGTAGAATGGTTCGCTCCCGAAATTTTGATAGTGGGATATTTTTTGGATATGTTCACGCATTATTTTTCAAGAATCCAGGAATAAAAACAAAATATAGAAATTTGAAGGTAGGAGAAGGGCCCTTGGCTTCGAGTAGCTGATCATTGAGATTGCCCGTCGAACATCATTCCAGATAAATATGATTCAGTCATTTGATCTTTTCAGCTTAATCTTCTTTAGATAAACTTGGTGATCCTTCTAAAATTTTTGTGGGATATAAAGGCGTAGTATTTCACTAAAATTTGGTTGGACATAGACTTTGTTGTGTAGTTCGGTGGTAGATCTCTTCATTGACTTAACGCTGTTCAATATTTTTTACATAGAGGGGTTTCTAATGAGGACTTTGGATAGCTTCCCAATGTTTCAGCAATCGTATTTGATTTATATGCTAATCTTATTGTTGAGGGTATTAATCCTGGAGATATCTGCGATATTGGGATATCTTTTGATATTTGGTTCTCTGATCATTTGTTCTATTTTTGTACAGTGTCTTGGAGAAAGAGGAATCATCGCAGATAATCGACGATGAAGAGCCTAACATATGTATTGGCTGAAACCTTGAAAATGTCATAGTTTATTAGGGTCGGCAGATGACTTTACGAACTTGATCGTGGGGATGGTATAGAGAGGTCAGGGTATGATGGTTTGTTATTGCTTCGAGTGGGTGGAGAAGTAGGTTCGCCCTTTTCCATTTTCATCACACGTCTTAACGTCGCAGACATCATTTCATTCTTCGACGGAAGAGTTTTCATGATGTCTTCACCAGAGGATTTGGTCAGGGAGATGGTATCAAGTTCCCTTTCAACTATTGTAACGTGCCACAAGTACTCTTCACCTCACGGGTGGGATCTGTTTGACGAGAATTGACCTGTGTTGAAAACTCCATCGTCCGGATTCGAACCCACGACCTTCAGATCCAATGTCATTAGACTTTACGTTCAGCCAAAGGAAAGTGATTTATAATTCATAAAGTGACCGATTAACCTATAATTAACAAATATCTGTTTGATTTATAAAAAAATGATTTTTCGACCTCTTCTAACTTGAGGACCAATCCTTGGTGGCTTATGAACGAAATATCGCTGGACTTGACTCTTATTAAATTGCGTTAGTGTGGTGTTTTCTATGGAGTTACCTGTTTTACAACTTTGGTGGAGACCGAGAAGTAATCACTCAGAAAAACAAGAAGGATGAGCTAATTTGGGGGTTAGTTTTAACCTCAAGTTTAGTTTTCTAAAGCATGCCGCCCTCATTAATAGGTAGGCAGAACGCTTAAGTTTCTTGGATGTTTCTGCTAACCCAGATTCCTGGGGCAAAGTGTTAACGCTATAGTATTGTCTATACCAGCGGTTCTCAACCTGGGGTCGATTCGACCCCCAGGGGTCTAAAATCAATCCAAATCGATCGTAAGGGGTCAAAATAAATTTACATAAATTTAATTTTTTTATTTTATAATTTAGTTTATATTTAAAGTGGTAAACCTTTGTTCTTTAAAATTTTTAGAATTACCATGCTTGTTTTTGTTCGTGTATGAGTCGTCTTTCTACAGTAAAAATTCGTCAATATAAAAATGAATTTTTGGCATTTGGATTTATAAAAAAATTCTTTTGATGATTGACCATATGCTTACTGTGTTATAAGTCATTATCAAATGATGCAATGAAACCGTCCAAATTGTTGGATCATCTTAGGAGAAAACATTCGAATAAAAAAGATAAACCATTAGAGTATTTTGAAGAATTAAAGGATTTTTCCGTAAACAAAAAACGATTGACACTGTTTTTACAAAAAGTAATGAAAGAAACAATAGTTGTTATTTTAAATTATATTTAGGAGGACTAATTGCATCCTATAAAATTGCAATGAGAGTTATCCAAAATTGTGGACAGAAATAGCACAATTGCTACTATATTTTCCGACATCATACTGTGTTGAATGCGGATTTAGCATTCTACATCGAATTGTAAATAAAGAACGAAACAAATTGGATGTGTCCATTGGAGGAGATATTCGTTTAAAAATAACACAAATAGTGTCAAATACCGAATCTTTGGTGAAAAAATATCAATAACATGGATCCCATTGGTATTTAATTCTTTTTTTTATTATAGATTTATGCTGAGATACCAACTTAACATCGACTATATACTTTTTTTGATTGATTTATTATTAACAATGAATTCATTTTAGATAGTTAACTAATTTTACTTAGAATTGTCTGTTCTAAATAAAAAAGTTTTAAGGGGTCAATTAAATATTAGGAGGGTCGAAAAAAAAGTCAAGGGGTCGACGAGTAAAAAAAGGTTGAGAACCCCTGGTATATACGATGCGCAATCATGGTATTTAGTATTTTAGTAAGGAAGCGAAAGTACTGGAAAAATGCGAGCGATGTGAATAGTGACCCAACACGGTATTCTTTAGGAATGTCTTATATGGCGCCATTTTCGACGGGAACATTCGGGGATTTTCCATTTTTATTTATTAAAATTATTTTTACTTATTAAAATTATAAATAAACAAAAAGGTCATACAAGAAAATTGTCCGACACACTAAACCTCTGGTATCTTGATGAAGCCACGATTGGAGGGCCGTGGTGAAAAGTTCATGGACGTTCTGTCACATGCCGTGCCGGCACTACGAAACCTCGGATTTGAGATAAATATAAAGAAATTGAAACTAATAAATATCATATACTCGGAGAGTGATTTTATCAACGTGGTCTTTCGACTCGGTACTACCTGGAATCACTGTTATACCCAGGGAGCGGACATACTTTCTTGGGTGCCCACTTGACGAAAAGGAACTGCGGAGTCATCTACTAACAAAAAAGGATGAACTATCTAGAGTTACGGAGAAACTCTCTTACTCGATGCTCATACAACGTTCTTTCTTTAGAAAAATAGCATCGGCTTTCCCATACTCCTATACGCTCTCCGATGTTCTCCCTGCTTCAAACATCGTGGCATCCTTCTATCACTGGATGGGAAATTGATAAAATCAGCCGAATTGCTTATAAACATCCACTTTGACGTGCCGAGTTGGAATCAATGCAGACTTCCTTCACGCCTCGAAGGCACGGGTCTCAGGTTGGCGCTGGAGATCGCCTTTCCAGCATATCTGTCAGCACTCTCAAGTGGAAGTTTCTTGGTCTTCTACGTTTTCCAACCGGACTTTCTTGGGAAAAGTCTTCGACGAAGCTCGTCGCGAATGGTATGAAACTGGTTTGGATATGCGAACTATCCTTCGAGGCAACAAGACTGGGATGAGATCTACTCCAAGAATATCTTCGACGTGCCAAAGTCTGAGACCAACCAGCATTGTCATGCATGCTTCGTGTCCGCCGCCAACCATAGGAGCGGAGCGTGGCTGGATGCGCTCCTGTGTTTCTCCCTAGGGACCCTTTTGGACGATGACTGCACTCGGATTGGGATCGCACAGCGCCTGGGGTTTGACGTATGCGTCGAACACCAATACCGCTGTGGAGGGATCGTCGATGCCAAAGGGCTACATCCGCTTTCGTGCAAAAAAGGAATGCGGGCAGAGCACCCCGCCATGCTACTATGAACAACATTGTAATACGTGCTCTTGACGCTGCAGGCTTCCCGGCAGTGTTTAAGCCCGTGGGATTAGAGCGCGGAGACGGGAAAAGACCGGATGGGCTAACAATCTTTCCGTTCTCTGAGGGAAAATCGCTGGTATGGGACTGCACTTGTGTGGATTCTTTCTCGAACTCGATGATGCTAACTGGCGTCATGTGATCCATCTTTCTAGGTAACGCCTAGAGCTTGGCTGGCTGAAAAAGGATCATTTGCTCCCCCACTCCACTTGAGGGGTTTCCACAACTGCAAGTATGAACGTCTTTACCCTTTATGCTGATTCCGGATGGACTCTGTTTCTGTAGAAGTGTAAACTGATACACTTAACTAGTTTTTTATTTTAATTTCTTTCTCGGTGTATCCGGGGTTAATTAATTAATAAAAATAAAAAGCCAAAAGAAACACCGTCTTAACCACTAACTAATATTCAGTGATCCCGGCATCTCTCAACATCTTTTTTTTCTCGATGCTCCGACCGTGACCCCACACATTTTCTATACGGACGGGGGTCTTTTTTCCCTCCTCTTCTGAAATTGCCACCAGTTGCCTCTATGATAGACTCGAGTGCTCTGGGGGCAATTTCTTTATCTGTATATTTTTCCAGTAATTTTATTGCTCTTGACTGGATCTCTTGAATTTTTGTTAGGTTCGTTGCCGACAGGTTAGATCCCCATGCAGCAAATGCATAGCCTATTGTTGGTTCGACATACTGCTTGTATAGGGTCCCGATACCTGGCGGATAAATTCCTCCACAGTTCCAAAGGAAAACTTTTACAAAATTGATTTTCTTTGCACAGGTTGACAGAGGAAAGTATAGATTCCACATGGGATGAGAAGCAGAGGAAAGTATCAAAAGTTACTCCCAGTATCTTCTGCGATTTCTTTTGTGGTATTGACACTCCATTTAACATGACATCAATTTTTTGCGTTCCCATCTTTCTATTCTTAGTAAATAGAGTGACTGCTGACTTTTCGGAACATGCATTTAATCGATTTTCGCACAACCATCCAAATATGTTATTTAGTATTCCTTGTAGTCTTTCTTTAGCATGTTCGACATTTACGTCCTAGATGCGACAACTATGTCATCGGCATAGGAAAGTAGCATGTCATTATTATTCATAGGTACGGGGAGATCATTCAAAAACAAATTAAAAAGGATTGGTGACAAAGCAGATCCTGGGGTACACCATTGGGTAATAACTCGATCTGGAACTTTTGTTTCCGACGGACACTTTCCCTCGGCGTCCACTTAAAAATTTGCTGTCAAAAATATTTTTGTCTTTTCTCAGGACAGAGTCTAACTTTTTGAATGTCGATTGTACATATGACCGATTTTTCCTGTTTTGGTTTGTTCTTGTGTCCTTCAGTTATGAACTTCATTAGTGCTGTAGGAAGGAGGTTGTTGAAATCCTTCCTTGAAGCCATGTTGGAATGTAGGTCGTGGGAGAGAGGGCGAATAAGATTTTAGGACCAGTTTCTCCAGGATCTCTACAAACACATATAAGGGAAACTGGTCTGTAAAACCCGGGATCGTTCTTCGGTCTTCCCGGTTTCAATATTGGACCAATTTTTGATAGTTTCCATAAAGTCAGTCTGCTATTTATGTCTAGTGATGTGTTGTAGATGATGCATTTATTGATGCTGATCCCAAGTGTTTCAGCAGAATAAGAGAAATTCCGTCTGGGCCATATGAGTTTGTTTTTTTTCTGATTTGATATTGCTTTGGATACATCTTTAAGAAGAAAACAAGTCATTGAGGCCATTTTGTATGACTTTCTCTTTATTTTCGATTGTGTTAATCTTTTTTATAAGGAATGTGACTGATTCGGATGCAATGTTTCATAAATTTATAAAACGGTGTTTCTTTGGTTTAAATAGTAATAATTGGAGATGTAAGTAGTCATTGTGATAATTGAAGAAGCCACATAAAAACTCAAAGAGCCACGGTTTCCGACCCCTGGTCTAGGGAATCAGATTTCTGCACGAACAAGAGATCCCCGTGATTTGAGAGACTATCGCTAACCATCCTAAGAGGGATAGTCACGCAGTCAAGGCCTTTTTATTTATTATATTTTTGAAGCAATAAGATTATTATTATTGAACCAGAAAACCACCGTCATATCCAAAATAAACAAATTCAGGTGATCCCGGCCTCCCTCAACAGTCTTCGCATCTTTTCTCGGTGTTCCGACTACGTTTCTACGCATTTCTGATATGGACGGGGTCCGCATATTCGACTCCTTCGCAAGGGCACTGTTCCAGTCGCCTCTATCATATCTTCAAGGTTTCTGGGCAGAATTTCCACATGAGAATATTTCCTTAGTAGGTTTGCTGTCTTCACTTGAATGTTGCAGATCTTGTCCAGATTCGTAGCAGCAAGGTTAGATCCCCAGACATTACATGGGCATCCTATTGTAGACTCGAAGAACTGTTTGTATATGACATCCAGTCCACTCAGATCTTCTTTGTCTCTTAGGTTTCCCAAGAACGCCTTCAGGAAGTTGATTTTCCTCGTACAATCAATAAAATATTTTCGACATGTTTTGTAAAGTCAAGAAAGTGTCAAAGGTATAAGATTTTGAAAATAGCCGCGTGACGCCATGTGATGCTTCGTGGCTAATTGATAGAAGTTTCTGTTTTGTTCGTCTGTTCCTCCTCTCTCTTCATATTAGAGTGGTGTCATGTGATCCACCTGTCTAGGTGGCGCCCAGTGCCAGGCAGGCATGAAAAAAGATCATTTGCTCTCCCCCACTCCACTGGAGGGGTTTCCACGACTGCAACTATGGACGTCTTTTACCCTTTATGCTGATTCCGGATGGACTCTGTTTCTGTAGAAGTGGAAACTGGATACACTTAATTACTTTAACTTCTTTCTCGGTTATCGGGGGTTAATGAATAAATAATAAATTTTTTAAATAAATCAAAATATTTTAATTAGGCCAACCAAATTAATATTTAAATATTAATTCTGCCGCTTAATTGATGATTATGTATTTTAATGGCAACTGGAAGGGACTTGTGATCTTATTTTCCAGATTTAAACTGAATACTATCGGCGGTAATAAAAGAGTTTATTCAAAGATCTCTGCATGACAATATTTGTAACAATTCTCCTCACATTTGCCTCAGAACTTCTGAGAATCGCAAGCATCTTCATAAATCTCAAGTATCAATCGAGAAAGTATTAAAAATGTAAATTCCAGTTATTCGAAGGTCCTTATGACCCCTCTTCACTACGTCAATTCCCTCATTATGCTAGTCAGATTTTTCATAAATTACATTCTAATGCTGTTGTTTATGATGTACAATTACCACATTTGTTCCGCCATTCTGGTTGGATTCTTTCTCAGTCTGATCCTCATCAGTCCTCTTGCCGCAAAGTCTAATAATTATGATTATTTCGACTTTGACGATTCCCTTTGTTGTGGTTCTTAAATAAATTGATTCTATTTCTCTCATTATATTCGCATCATTTCTAGTAGCACGTAACCTATATAACATCCCCTTATAGTATCACATCCACGTGGTCTTAAGATGTCTTTATTGTAGCTTGTTCACGTGGTCTCTAACATGTCATATGATATCGCACCCGAATGGTCTTTATTACGTGTTTATAGCAACTTACCCACGTGGTTTTCATTACGTGAAATTTACTTGTTTTTTCATTAATGTGTCCATTTAGCCTTTTGTGACGTCATTAAATAGTCTTGGCTGTGAATTTGCGGTTGTCGCTAGTCTTAATTCATTTTCTTATCTTTAATGAGGATTAAATGACCGACTAAAGAAATTTAGGATATATAAAGTTATTTGACTCCAATAAGGATGGGCTGTCTAATTTAGTCCCTGAAAAGGTAGTGTTAATTCTATGACATTGTGATTCACCTTCTCGTGATGTCATCTGGGTGTTTTCATATCTTATACGATTAACAATAGGGAACCATCCGCTTTCCCTATTGGATCCCTTTAATAAACTCCCTCTGATGACCATTGATCGGGCGTAACTTCTCGCTCTAACAATATCAAGCTTAACCCTTTTTCTCTGAACTAAAGAATCCTGATCTTACAGCTTAGCATTAACAGAATGACGCCTGCACAATCATAGCAAGATGACCGACCACCAGACAAAAATCTGCGTTAATTATTGGAGTCCACACTTTCAACCTTTGCAACAAGATATCCTCACATGATTTCAAGAAATATGGTAAGACCAAGATCTGTCAGGACAATGGTGTAGTGACAGAGTTAAAATGTCTCCTGTCAGACGTGAAAAGAGTGATAGATGATTTAGTAGGAGAGGAGGAAATCCAGTTGGAGTATTCACTCATAATGTCCAGGTGATGCTGCAAATGTAACGTGGCTCTCTGAATGTCAGCGACCCTGGCAGCGATGACAATGTCATCGACATATGTAAGGACAATTGAGTTTAGAGTAGTCCGAGTGCTACTCAGGTAGGCGATTGAAAAGGCTCAAGGTGAATAGAACCCTGCGGAATCTCATTTGGAAGATGCCTGAACCGTGAACTGCACATTTATCGAAATTCAAGAGCATGACCAGATGGGTGGGATTTTAGAGGAAGAATTTTGTTGGACAGTTTTACACGTGAGGTGCGATGAAAAGCTTGATGAGGTCAATTGATGCAAGTACCGTCCTTTCAGTGGGAGAGGAGTTATCGAAACCGTGGCAATGTATTTGATAAGGGTTGTCAGGTGGGTGGTTGTGGAGTGGGCGGAGGGGACACTAAAGCCATCAGGCCTTTTCGCAGGGGAATTTCGCGCGTTTTTGATAAGTAAAACAAAAAATTTATTTTTTGATCTTCTTCAATGGGGTGGAACTTGTCAACCACAAACTCTTCGAGAGACCGTTCAGTGGCAGACTTGAATTCCCACAACGTGTTCTTTTATCGTTAACGTAAGTGAATTTGTATAAGTCTCAGGGTGATAAAAGGTCGATAGTCACAGTAATAGGGTTATGGTCGAATGGGAGATCATAATAGACTTTCCAGGACACGGACGTGGACAAATTTGGGGAACAAAGTGTGAGATGGGAAGGTGGTGGAATCTCCAGGACGGATACCACATCAAGATCCGAATCAATGGTCTCTTGCAAGCAGCAGATAGTAATGTTGTATCGTTTCAGATCCTGGCAGAGTGACCTCCTTTTGACCGACGACTTTAGTCCTCGAACGTTGAAGGATGCTAGCGTGAAAGAAATTTTGAAAAAGAGTGAAAAAGAAATTAGTTTAATTTGAGATGCGTCACCACCTCAACCAAAAAAAATTAGGAAAATTTAGACAGAAAAAAATTAATATTTTCGTGATGAAAAGAATCGAAAAATTCATCAAACTAAATTATAATTTTTAAATTAAATAATTTATTAATTATTTTATGTTGGTGAGCCTAGTAAAATCGTTCATTAAAAGATATTTTAATGTACTCCAATTACATATTAATAGATGATTGAGAAGAATTTAGATAGACAATATAATTATAGTGATAACATATTTTCAAAAATTATCGCCAAAGAAGCGGAAGCGACAATCTCCCATGAAGACGATTATGTTGATTTTTTTCATAATTAAGTGCATTGCCTTCGACGACATTTCTGAAGTAGCCCCCGTTCACATTCTAGTTGTCCCCAAAGAGCAAATCCCCTCTTTGGCTGCATGCCATAACGGGGAGTACACAAATGTATGTGATATATTATTGTAGCTGCTGGGACATTTATTAACGGTCGCCGCCAAAGTTGCTAGAGATAAAAACCTTGAGAAGGGCTATAGGATTGGTTTGCTTCGATTTATTCCTAGTCATCAACACTGGACCCGAAGGAGCTCAGACAGTGTATCACTTGCACTTGCACCTTATTGGGGGTAGACAAATGTCAGAAGACTATACGTAACTATCTGAACTTATTGACTTAATCTAATTTTCGATTGTTTAAATTTTTATTACCCTTCCCCAATCACTTTAAGGGGAGTCAACAGTTGACTAGTAATTGAGAGGATCTGGTCCCACGACCGCAGAACCAGAGATTTCCTAATAAAACAGGAAAACGTCCTGCTGTTGTGGGGACTTCTCAAAGGAGGATCCAATAGATTGGAAGATAGCAAACTATTCTCTCGCACCATCCTTTCAGAGATTATGGGACTAAACCTTTGCTTCCCTATCTAGCTTTAAGCCCTTCAATGAGAAACTTTAATCTCTTTCGACATCCCCGTGAATCAAGGACGATTTGTCTAGAGGCTTGCTCTAGTGGAATATTAATGAATTTATTTCAAAAGACCACAGACCTGAACTATACGTCCACCTGAGCCATCAATTTGGCTTGGTATTAGGATTTTCAGTGTTTAAGGGCAGCCGTTTCTTTCAATGATCCACTGTTTTCCTCGTCCAGGAGATGGATGGCCCAACTCACCACAATTTATTATAAACAAAGTCAATGTCTTGATGGGGAAACCACAGAGTGTGGGGGGTCAATGACAGAATAGCAGTACTTTAGATTAAGATTGGGAGGACAGATAATTCCTTTATATCCAAAATTAATGTTTACACATTCACAATGGGGAGGGTTTCCACAAATCTCGATGAATTTGAACTGTTTTACATGTCACTAACGGATACCATCTCTGATCTTAAAGCCTTGTTTATGACCTTTTTATGTGGAGATTGGAATGCAAAAGTGGGTCACTGTCCATGGAGAGAACCCTGTATGGGCGGGAATGCCAGGGAAAAGAAATATGTCAGGAGAGTCGCTTGTACACTTCTGTAACGTGTTTGATTACTTTATTTGTAATTCTGCATTCGACCACAATAAGAGACATAAGATTACGTGGACTGGACTCAGAAAGGATGGAAATGGTGACTATTTCCGGATATACAACCAGATTGATTATGTTATGTGTAAAAGATCTCTTCGTGCTTTACTAACAGACTCCCGCAGCTATGGAGGCACCTATCACTCATAGTGATCATAAACTGCTGGTTGCACGTTTCAGAATGAAAAGATATTTCGGAATAGATGGAGCTAGAACGAAGAGAGCTGATCTGGATCGTTTATTGTGGAAAATTATGCTTATGTGAGAAGCCGCGTTAAGATTATTGTATGGTAATTAAGAAGGAGATTGTGAACATAATTTGGAATGCTACTGTTGATGGAATAAAGAAGGCAAGTTTCGACGTGCTTGGGGATAAAAGGCCGGTAGGATTTAAAGGGGTCTTCGATCACGAAATTGGTTCACTATCAATTAAACAAAAAATTGTGGCTGAGAATGGAATCATGTAAAAATAATGATACTTATAACGTGTTAAGAAGAGAAAGAAATTGTATTGCAAGGGAGATTAGAAGGAGGAAGAAGGAAATTTAAGTCAAGAAAATTGACGAACGTATCAGTGAAATTGAGAAGTTGGGATACGGAACGCAAATGTTTCGTGCAGTTCGCCTTTTGCAGAGAGGAATTCAACTATTTGTATACACGACAGTCAAGGAAAAATGTATTGGATTAAAGAAAAAACTGAGATTATTGTCGAACATTTTTCTGGACTTTGAATGAAAATGAAACCTCATATGTGGAGTTTCATTTATGGACCGAGAAGCCTGAATCTACCTTATCTCTACAAAAGAAACTAACCTGGCAATCAATGAATTTAGCAACAGGGGAGCTGGGAGAAATGATCAAGTATGCACCAGGCGAACTGACAACCCTCATTACAAAGATTTTCAATAAGGTATTTGAGACGCATTCCTCTTGAAACATGGTCATGGAATTTTAATTCCTTTTCATTAACTAGGAAAGAGCAAGGAACCGATAAAACTCTAAGATCAGTGATATTACTGAGAACACTGAGGAAGATACTATCTCTGATAACCCTTAGTCGGATATCTTCTGCTGTTTATGAATTTTTGTCGCCGGGACAGAGTTTCCACCTATGCAGCGACCGTCCTGACGGCGTAGCTATTCCCTCTCAGAATAGCGAGCGAAGTTCTCTCAAATAGCCACCAGCGCTCACAGGGATCTCCTGTTCGTGCAGAAATCCAATCAGTAATTCCAGCGTCGAAAGCGCAAGGGAACCAGAGGTTTCAACAGTGAGCGGAATGAACAAAAAAATCCTTGGGTACTTTGCTCGCTTTGACATCTCAGCCTTCTCAACAGCAGAACAGGCTTCAGAGGCACTATGATGTATGTTGCAAGGGACGAATGTGTCGGTGCATCCGGACAAGAGGTTCCCCGACTTCAAAGGGGAAGATAGTCTGATGTTGTGGATGATTGATAAAATAAAAAAATAAAAAATCATAAGGTTGATTTAATATAGAAAATAATTTGTATAAAGAGTGATTATTTAAAGTTATGTTCAATTAAAGGGTTGTGGTGGGGTTCATAATCCAAATGAACAAATGCGATTTGTACATCTTCAAAGTGTTCTAATTTGATCTGAAGAGACTCTCCAATATCGTGAGCTGTCTTCAACTCCATATTCGGGGGTAAAACAATGTGAACCTCAGCAATCAACAAATCGCCGAAATGAAATCCTTTGATGGTATCAATATTTACAATTTCCTTATGATGATTTAGACAAATCCATGCTAACTTTTGAATAAATTGATGATCTGCTGTAACCCCAGTGAGTCGTCCGATTAGTCCTAAATATGAGTTGACTACTAATCTTACCAATACACGTGGTGATCCACCCCACTGACACATATAGAGAAATTAGCATTCCCCAATGGGATCCAAATATTTCCAGTTATGGTTCCACTCCCTAACCCCCTTAGTGACTAAATATACAAACATGATAACTTATGAAAACACAAATTAACGTAAACGTGTTTGTAATGACGTCATTGAAGCAGTCTCTTTTGATTGTTTTAAGTATCTCTTTCTTACTACGAAAAAGAATTATAAAAATCATTAATTTTGAACCTAAATTTAATAAAATAATCACAAATTGTGGTAGATAAGATTCCGATGGAAAATGAGTTGAGTTTAATCTGGATATCCCCACTGAATAGTGATATAATTGACTTTCCGATAGTCTCTAGTGAAGCAAAGGTCATTGAAACGGCCACAATTAGAACCCCAACTGTCCCCAGTGACTTTCGACCTATAATTAGTGAAAATTGCACCAAATGGATATTTGTGTAAATCCTTCTTTCCTTTAAGTCTATTTGTGACATAAATGACAATTATAGTCAATATATCAACGGCACTGTCAATTGTACTGGATAATATAGCCAATGACCCGCTAATAACCGTGGCCACTATTTTCCCTATAAATAGTAACTTTGGTTCATACTAGAACTTACAACGTTAAGGAGAAATATACCAATCAGTAGGTAGTTGTCCTGCTTACTCTTTGTATTATAATCATCCACTTCGATTCCCTCAGCCTTTCTTATTGACCTCATTAACAATCTCTGTTGTTTATAATATTTTCTTGATCACAATTATTATTACTTTATCTCCTTTGAACTGGTTTTTATCAAATGTGATATATCTGGACTTTTTAGTGGTATTTTCCATTCTTCAGTTGAATCTGTATCAGTCATTGTTTTTGAATAATACTTTAATTTTATTTTTGATTAATTTTTTAATTAATTTTATTTTTTAATAATTTTTCAATTTTTTCCAAATCCAGAGTTCATTGAGCGAATCTCCCCATCCTGTATGGAATGGCCACGCAGTCTACCGTATGACCCTCAAATTGATTGTTTCTTAATGTAATAAATATATTTATGATGGAAGTGCTTTAAAACACAAGGAAAACAGAATAATTCTTTACGAATAAAAATATTGAAAAAGGGTCGTTAAAACTTCATTCTTATTAGCAAGTTTACTAGTCAACAATCCAAAGAAGAGAAGGATAAAACTTTAAACGTTTTTTACTCTTGGATATGAGAAATCCAAGAAAGGAAAGCTGATAAGAATCTCACCTCTCGATCGCAGGCTCAACGGTGACGAAAAAAATAACGACTGTGGTCTCCGAAGATGAGTGTCTGTCCTTTTTGAAAGATGTATGGAAGCAAGATGAAAGTCGTTTTGTCAACGCTGTTGTTGGGAAACGTATAGGAGTCTCCAATATACACTATAACTGAGTTTCCCCAATTGGTAACTTATGGCTGCAATGGATTCGTGGAGTTTTTATCAAAAAATGAATCTCTTCGTTTGTGTGATGAAATTCTAAAAATTGTGAACGGGAAGTATTTTCCAAAATAGTGGTTCAACACGAGGGTCACATAGGTCAAAGAAAATTCCGAAGGGAAACTAGAGTCGATTATTTTGCCAGATGATTCGTCATTTCCAGTGTTTCACGAAGGGGGAAGAAGGGGATACAACATGCTCGAGAATTCTTGTTAATTAGGATATATATTTTTTTAAACAAAAATTTTTTTAACAATTAAACAAATGTCAGTTGAGGAAGCCTGCTGCGTGGATTGCGAACGAGTTCCCTCGGAGTATGGCTATTCCTATCTTTTGTCTTAGCCATAACCCTTCTCGTTGATCCATTGCCTTTCTGGCAAGCAATCCTCCGAGTTCTTGCAAGAATTCTGCCGTCATTGGACCAACGGCTCCCGATGATTCGGTCGCAACAAGAGTAAATCGGTAGCGATCTTCGAGGCAAGAATATTTTTTGATTTTTAGGTTTTCCGCAGTCGAAGCAGCTGCTCCAGGTGTCTGAACCGATTTAAAAATGTTCGTGCTTGAGAACGTGTCTATGCAAGTTGCGTCCCAGACCAAAGATCTTCCAGACGTGAAGGGGAAAAGGGTCATCCCATCAGGATATATATTAGTCTACTCTTAATTTCAGACAATGCTTTAATAATTGATTTAACGGTCCATCACCGACGATTGATCATTTTTGGAGGAGAGGGCTATTTTTAAGTTTCCTTATCTTCTCCGTTGGGATGGACTCTTACTGGAAACTGTAATCATTAGTATTACTTCTCTACAAAGTTTATTAAATTATTTAGTCATTATTTGAAGAATGACTTCAATACTGGATTATTAAGTGAATTCCAAGAGAACACAAGTAAATACAAGATGACTATTTTATTCCAGTATGCCATAGCAGGTGTCTCACCGCGAATATGAAAAAATAATATTCACTCCTTCCCGGCTTCATACAAACACGATGAAGCCAGAATGAGTGTTCAAAATAGGAAGATGAAGTCTTAAGAGGACTGTTTGAACTATTCGAAAGAGGAATCCCTGATGCCCTTGGACGCTTTCCCCATAAGACAGACCACGAAACCGATCATTGACACATACAATATATTACCACCTTTCTCAACTTTTGCAGTGAGTCCGCTGCTCGTCTCGAATAAAAAAGTACTCTTTTCATCATGAGGACTCTCCGTATTGATCTATCATATACTGTTTTCGTCCATCATGATCGCCTTTGACATGAAAGGTGGTAGATTTTCCATTCGTTCTCAAGAGGCTGACTGCAAAAATCACATGTAGAAGATCTATGTCCTAGTCGGAAAATTCCTTGGTCCTTCTCAAGTGGGGGTTGTAGTCAAAAGGGGCAAAAAAATCTTAAACAGCATCAAATAGACATGTGTGAATAGGTGCCCCAATATTGTATGGATAGTAAACCATTCCTGTGTTCCACCCTACTCTTTAGTGAATATCTAGAAGGCACTAGATTTCGCCGAATGGCAATGAAAATTCGTGAAGGTAACCAACCTACAAAACAACTCCCTATACGACACCTTTTCAAACATCTCAGAAACCATCCGAGATATGAGAAGACTAAGGCCCATTATGTGGTTCGCTATCCTCATCGTTTTGACATCCTTCTGTGATCACTTAGCTAGCATTGTGATTCTTTATTTTCTAACCCTGTTTATACTTAAATTTTGATTTTAAATCTTTTAGAAAATTAATTATTTCTTAATTTTTTAAAAAATTTAAAATATAATTTTTTTGTGGGGACAATGGACGACTCAAATAATATAGTAAAGAGTGTGGTATCTACGTCCAATCAATTGTCTGTCGTTTCTGGAGGACCTTTTTACTTACTAAAGAAGCTTCCAAGTAAAAACTCAATTATAATTCAGAACCAGACGAAGTAATTGGGTACTGTGATTTACTACAGTATTACGGCCTTGATTTGATCTTCAAAAACTATTCCAATAAGATAATCGACCGCAGCCTCTCTGCCTATCTCCCAAGTCTTTCAGGGAAGATAGACTTTAGTAGTCAACCTTATGGAAGGTCTCTATATTCTTCTTTCCCATAGCTCTCTAAGACATCTCCTTGTTAGTCAGCCAGCCGTGGCCAAACCGTTGGACCCTTTGTCTGAGACCCACCTGAAGTCTCTGGTTCTCGATGAAGGACCACTTCCCCCAGAATACATGCTGCTGTTTGATTTTAATGGAATTACTCCTTCAAATTCTAAGCGACAGAGAATGGAATGATATTTTACTGAATTACTTTTTATTATATTTTTTCAAGAACTCCTTTAACCACAATCGTCTGGACGTTTCCCTTTAGAAGTCATCGTCAATCTGTTCATATCGGATAAAAGACTCGGAAACAGACTTATACATTGGCAACACGAAAATTCCTTTCACAAAGAACCCAAAGATTTTAGGTATCACATTCGATACCCATATGTGTTTTTTCCTCAAATTAAAAAGACTATCGGGACCTGCCAAAGGAAAATTGAACTGATCAAATCGCTATTTGGAGGTCTAATAAAAAATCCGTTTCCACCTCGTGGATCCTTATAACAATTCATTGAGTCGATCATTCCCAATGCCTGCGCTTCATGGCGAATAAACCTCTCATGGACGAACTGTTTGAAAATCGAAGCCTGTCTACTCAAGGGCCACTTAAAAATTAATTTTTTAATGATACGTTTTTACTAAAAACAAAAGTGGTCCCGCCGACATAATCGAAGTTGAGTTGCTTTCGCGATCGCAACAGAGATTAACTGGAGAAGCCAACGAGTCTCACGTGCGTCGTGGCTTTATAGTGTAGCTAGACGTCCGAGTTTCTCTAGGAAACGAAACGATTTCCCGCTTATTCCTTTTCAACAAAAATGGGGTAGAATATGAATCAACCGTATAGCGTTTCTTATTTTTTTCTCCTTTGCCCTCATACAGTGTGATAGGCAAAGGGGGTCGAAGGTTTCTTTTCCTCGACTGGATTAATTGTGATTATGTCAGGCCGTTTACCGTCTGGCAAAACTTCAGTCCAAATATAATAGAGATAACGGTGCGGACAGTAATGTCATCAAGGGTTTCTGATTCTAAATACCATGTGATTGCAATTCTTTTCCGTTCACTTGGTTGGGAATAAAAAAGTGCCCGAGTGGGACTCGAACCCGCGACCTTCGCGTTATTAGCACGACGCTCTAACCAAACTGAGCTACCAGGGCGCTCTTATTCGAATAATACGATAATAAATGGATACTAATACATGATGCTGTTTAAGTGTAGTAAGACAAGACAAGACAAATTTATTTTCTAACAAACCCAAAACTAATTACTTAAAGAAACCAAAACCTGAACCGAAAACTAATTAAGTGGGTTTGTATTCATCGTGTAGGGTCATTTTATGAGGACACCACATGTCTCTACTTCGTTTGGACCCCAAAAATTACATCACATTTTCCATAAGTGATGTAATAATTTTTCTATCTTTCTGACTTTCAGGTCGTAATCCTCTTCGATATTAGATTTTAAGTCCAGTCCATATGCTAATTTTAATCGCAAATCTTCTGGACTTTTCCAATTTTTTGACAAGGACATCACTTTCTTTTGTTCTAAACCATCCTTGATAACCATTATATCAAGAATGGTTCAACACACGCCGAATACACAAAAAGAAAAGTTTCAGGCTCCAAATGAAATCGAATTAAAAATTTCAACATTCCTGTAGCTTTCTTTCTTGGTGTTTTAATATGTTCCTTGAAAGATCCTCTTCGATCTTTCAACAATCCGAGATACTTCAATGTTTCAGAGATTTTTATATCCCAGTATTCACACATTGATTAATATTTTTTCTTTACTTGCAATCCAAGTGACTGTTGTTTTTTCCCTCGATAGAGTCAACCCATTGTTTTGGCACCACTTTCCAATCTTAGTAATATGGGATTCCACCCTTTTCCATGAAATTTGTTTATTCATGCTTGAATCAAGCACAAGAATGTCATCAGCATAAATAATCATTTGACTATTTACGCTCTCTGTTTTCGGCAAATCTCTCATTACGCAATTGAAGAGTAGCGGGCTGAGAATTGAACCCTGTGGAACTCCTCTTCGCAATTCAATTTTCTTTGAAATTAAATTTCCAACACGTATATATGACTTTCTTTTTGAAAGAAAGTTTTCTATCCATAATAACGCAGTTTTCCCAATTTCTGCTTTTGACAACGTATCAACAAGTCCAAAGTGCCAAACACTGTCAAACGCTTTTGTTATATCCAAACATGCTATTGTAAGAAATTCCTTTTTATTTCGTGAAATTTCGATTGCAGATCTTAGCTCTTTAAAGCAATCTCCAGTCCCTTTTTTATGCCGAAATCCCAGTTGATTATCAGAGAGAAAATTATTATCCTCAACATGCCTTGATAGACGATTGAAAACAATTTTTTCCATAACTTTCGATATTGAGCAGACTAGGCTAATTGGCCTATAACTATCTGCTTTTGACCTTGGCTTTCCTTTTTTCACAACCATGCGTACAATTGTTCGTTTCCAATAAGCTGGAACATGACCAAAACTCCAAGAAGAATTATATAATATTTTTAGGCACTCAATCAAAATTGGGCCTGCGTTCTTGAAAATACTCATTGGGATAAAATCCCACCCTGGTGCTTTATTTTTGCAACCCTTAATTGCAGCATTTATTTCTTCCAGCGTTATAGGATGACACAAGGGACCACTCAGTTTCGACTTTTCTTTATAACTACTTCTTGTATCTTGTACTTCTATCGGAATAAAAGATGCCGGATCTATCTCTTGAATTTTGGACAATTGTCGACGTAAAACATTTGGAATTTCTTCTTTTGGAATAGTGAGACCATCATCTGACTTGAGAGATATTTCTTCATTCTTATTACTGGGAGAATTCATTCTTGCATATAGTTTCCAAAATTTTGGGTTCTGTCGACGTAACTTTGAACATTCTCTTTTCCATACTTTTTCTTCATTCTTCTTTACAACATCCATTATTTTCTTCTTCACTAACTTGATCTGCATTTTAAGTTCTTGAGAGTCGAAGATATCCCAACACCTCTTTAATTTATTTTCTAACTTATTCTTCTCCTGACGCAAAGAGCGTTCTTCTACTCCTATTATCATATTTTCCTGCGGCAACAGATTTTTTCTTTTTCCATAATTTTCCAGATAACTTAACAACAAAGATCTTATTTTGTTATCCAGAATGTCGATATCTTCCGGTTTCGAAATCCCCAAATCACAAACATTACCAATTTTCAGCCTGATGTAGAAATTGAAGTGATTCCAATCAATTTTGCTGACATCATATCCAATGAATAACTGTCGTGTGTAAACCGGACCAGTTTTTAATTCAATCGTTTGTGGGATGTGGTCACTTCCTATGTCATTTTCGATATATGGAGGATCACACATTTCACTCATCGTCAGAGGCATTATGAACAATCCAAGTTTATCACCACTATAAGTTGCATAGTGATTTATTTCTGCTGACGTCAAAATTTTCAATTCTCCTGATTCCATCCACTTTATAAGACATTTTCCATCCTGATTTGTTGTAACACATCCATAATCAACATGCTTTGCGTTCATGTCCCCAACCAAAATCGAATTCACGTTTTCGTTAAAAAATTTCTCAATGATCCAAGGGTACTCACGTAAGCTCTTAGAATAAATTCCTCCAACTGTTATCCATCCAATATTTGTTTGTATTTGCACACTGACTAGTTCACATACATCTTCTTCAATAATTCTTGGTCTCTTCGTATTCAAATTAGATTTATAATAAATCGAAGTTCCAGTTCCAGAAATAGAACCCTTCTTCCACGGAATATCAATTGATGAAAATCCATTAAGTTTAAAAGAACTTCCCTTCTTGATCTTCGTCTCATTTACTATCAAAACATCCATATGCACTGTGCTGACCAATGCAGTCAGCTCTGAAGCCCGCTTCCGAAGAGAGCGGGCATTAATCAGGGTTATCCTGATTACTTCTGATTTTTTTGGTGGCTGATCCCTCCTCTTAGGATCGCCACCAAATCCAATAAATGCTTCGTATCCTTTTTTGTTTTCGTTACTTCTATAATGCTTTTCTCTAATTTTTTCAAAGTTTGTGAATAATCAAGTTGACATTCACCATCATTGACCTGTGTTGAGATTTCTTCTTTCTTTCCCTTCACAGGTTCTTCTGTCTGAGTAGAAGCTTCTACTGTTGCCCTTTTGACCGTTGGAATATTCCAACAAGTTCGACCATCAAGAAAAGCTGACTTAGCATTTTTTGCTATAGTATGACTATTTCCGGATTTGGCAAGTTTCTTATCTTCTTTTTTGGAGACTTTTGACTTTTCAGCAACTTTCTTCATTTTCTCACGATTGGCTTCCATAGCTTTCGGACAACCTCCATAATTTGCCAGATGAGTAGTCGACCCACAATTAACACAATTTTTTGTATCATGCGATGTTTTACATTCAGATCTTCTATGTGATCCCGAACAATGTTTAAGTGTAGTAAATTGACTTCTTCAAATATAAGCGACAGAGAATGGAGTGATCTTTTTTTACAGAATTTCTTATAAAAAAATCTCTGCCTAAAAGCAGATGTAACCAACCTTAACAAGTCAAAAAGCAATTGACTCTTCCAACTTGGATTACTCAGAGAGGTTAAAAATTACAGTAGTTAGCTAAAAACAAAAACAGAGACATCAATGGACTGCTGAACGAAATAGATAAATACAAGAACGGTACGATTACTAAACATTAGCAATGTTCTAGGGACATCACGGCTATGGACCAAGAAAAGAGAATACTAATGAGTACATAAGATAACGTAGGCATTGTGTCTCAACATTTCAGAAGACTATTTTATCGGTCTAGAATACCCAATAACAGTGGAGGAAACCGCATCCGAACTCAATATGGGAAAATCAGCAGGCCCTGAAGTAATATTTGCAGAATTATTAAAATATTGACCAACTGAACTATATTCCTCCGTGGCTGTGATTCAGTCATACCTCAACCAGGTATGTGACTGGCTATCCGCAAATATGTTGTATCAGCATCCATGTCTCAGTACATCCTGCTCACTCGGAAGGAGATTGTAGACTCAAATATTCTTTGCAGACATCTCTATTCCTTCTACGCGAATCCAGTAAATCCTTGAAGTAACTTTCGACACTCTAATAACGTTTTCCAGTCACACGGAGAAAGTATTAACTGAGGGCCTTTGTAAGTGGAAAATTCTAAAGGCTATCATAAAGAAGATCCCCTTTCCCACCTGTAGCTTGTATCCATAAACCTCATCTTTGAATAATTTTGCCGACAATTGAATATGGAGATTTGACCTGTTCTCTTCGAGGATCTAGCGTATAGACTATCTCAGTCGTTAACCACGCGGTTCATGCAAGCCGACTTTTCATCCATCACCAGTCTTCTTTCTGAGGAGGAGACGCAGAAATGATTAGGGTTTCCTACGTTTCTGCACGTTCTATGTGGGACGAAAAAGAAAGGATTGAATATAAATGATCCCAAGTATTTTTGCAGTATTTTTACACTTTGGCCTCAATTCGGGGAAAACCTCACCTTGAAAACTTGAAAAAGCTCTCCTATCAAAAAAATCTATTCTCGCAGATTCTTAGCTCTGAACGATCATTGGAACTATAGTTCGAATAAAAAAGGCCATTTGTGGGAACATCTGTTCAAAGACTAAAAACTCATGAAAAGAATGAATACACTTTTAAATTGTTGGATTCAAAGGTTCTCGATGTATTTCAGAGACTGCAAAATGTCCCGATCATTGGTTCACTTAAAAATTGGTATTCTCCATATTGAGTCTTATGTTTAAAAATTGCGCATAGATTACGTTTAAGACTGTTAAGGCATCAAATGGGTGGTTAGAAACCTCAAAAAACAAATGTACTCAGATAACAAAAATTCATGTTTTTGATGCAATTGATGACTTTGTGTTACTCAATGAAAAAAATGTCCAATTTTTGGAATCCTTAACAAAGTCAATTTACGCCACTGATTTTAATATCTGAGGCATGGCAAAATATGCAGCATGAGTCTTTTGTAAAATGTTGGAACAGTATTTACAGCAAAAAAGCAATATCAATGATCAAAGCGATAAAAAGTATCAGAATTATTGAAGATATATGATGAAATATTAAGGTAAATCAAGAGAAAAGGAAACAAGGGTACTTATCTAGTTGATGACCTCCAGTCTCTTTTCAGGAATGCTTTTTGTTGGGTGTGAGTTTTTTGTAGACGATCCGGTTGCGCAGTGAGATGTTGACGGCGTCACTCGTCAAGTCAAAGCATAATAATTTATTAACGGCAAGTTTTTTTATTCTGGCCATAACGGTGTTTTCTGGTTCAATAATTTTAAATTTAAGGGCGTGTGGTGCCATGTGGCTACTTGATTGAAGATTTCTGTTTGTTAGTCTGTTCCTCTTCTCTTCTTTTCTACTAGAGTGGCGGCATGTGCTCAACCTGTCTCAGATGGCGCTCAGTGTCAGAGTGGCAGGTAAAATGATCATTTTCTCTCCCCCACTCCACTGGAGGGGTTTCCACAACTGCAAGGAATGGACGTATTTTACTTTTTATCCTGGTTCTGGATGGACTTGTGTGAAGGACTCTGTAACAGTGGACTCTGGATACACTTAATTCGTTGATACTGTTAACTTCTTTCTCGGTGTATCCGGGGTTACTAATATTAACGAATGACGGGGTGTTGTAATAAGTGCCGGGCTCTACGCTTCAATAGGGTTCAAAACACAGTGATCCTAGAGAACCGTTTTTCAGTCGAACTAACATAATTCATAAACCCACTGTATTACCGACTTACTCACTATAACTAGCTTCCACTACCAGGAGGTGACCAGCACGAATCATTAAGTGATTACTGCCAACACACCAACTCTACACTACATGACTAATAGAAATGTCATTCTCAGTTTTGGTGGTATTTGATAAATAACACTTCCTTATCCTTTAAACAGAATGAACCACCAAGGGCAGTCTATGTCAGTGCGGAGACATAGAAGCAAATCCTGATCCAATAATCGTTCAATCTAAGTCAAGATCCCTGAACTGAGAAACCTTGCTAAAAGATGTCATATTGATGTCTTACTGCATCCCCACAGGGATATCATCGACTAAGTCTACAGTATCTCCTCAATATTGGAAGCCTCGAACTCCTGATGCGAAAATTCACCTCCCTTTGCCTGCAACTCCGTAGTCAGAGGAATTCATCACCTCTAGGAGACTCAAGCAAATGGATCCTCAGGCTAAAACTAATAGCTCTCATCTTCAATACATCAATCACCCGTCAGTTCAAAACTATGGAAGTTGTATATTGAACAAATACGCAAGACGAATAAACCAATCCATAAGCCTTCCTCTTATTGTCAAATTTCCATTTTATATTCCCTTCCCCCAATCCCGAGAAACTAGTTCTTGAACGCATTCAAGATCAACCCCCTACGTCTTCATTTCAACACGGCTTTCAACCATTCACTCTAGATCAGGGGTGTCAAACATGCGGCCCTCGAGCCTCATGTGGAACAGTAATGTTTAGTGGAGTTCGTTAAATGCAACAGTACCGTGTAGCCCGATCTGATAGCTATAAAACAAATATTTTAATTTTATTATAAGGAAAAAGAATAGTTAATTTTAATTTTAATTATTCAGCTGTTGGGAGATGCATAAGCTATTCCCACGGACAACAGCCAACGAGAGCCTCTCCTTGAGCCATCTCGTCTCACGAAGATCACCAGTTTTGTCGGATAGTAGTTTTCCAAGATGATTCAGGAACTTCAGCGTTTTAGGGCCAAAGTTCCCCGAAGTTTCAATCGCGACAGGTGCGAAAATGTACCTGTCGCTGATATCCGAATACTTAGCATTTTTCATTTCCTCTGCTTGAGAAGAAGGTCTGCCCGGTGAATTATTTTTTTTGCTTGGGGCGAAAGAGCAGACACAGGTCACATCCCATACAAGGTTTCGCCCTCGCTCGAAAGGAAAGGAGGTCATGCCGTCAGGGCGTCTTCCGTTGTCAAATAGACCAGTCGGTTCGATCCGGCAACGGAATCCAGCCGATTCTAATGCCCTCTTAATGATGCCGTTCATTGCCGAATGTCGAGAAGATCTGCCAATTCCGCTCCGGCATGAGAGGAGGTGGAGACCCAGTTCGTCCGATAGACAGCCACATTTGCACTTCGATTTGGTGCAAACAGGCAATCCGAGGTGTAGACATACAGCTGTACGAAAAGAGTCATCATCCAACAATCCACCAACTTCTTGACATGGGTAAACCCAAGCCAAGATCCATCAACCGCCTCCCTCGAATTTTGGAAACAGTCCAGGCGATGTCCAGAGAGCCGGCTGACTAGGTTGGATGCCAGAGCATTCCATCTATGGATCATCCAAGACGACTGTTGGTCTGGATTACGCGGCTTGCTAAGCCCTTCACTCCGCCACACGTCCATGTATTCAACCAAGTCATTGGACAGTTTCCGAGATGGAAGCTTTGAAAGAATTGAGTCCACTTGGTTTTTGCATGAAAGTTTTGAGGCAAAATACGCCGGGCCAGCAGTTTGGCAGGGAGTAGTAAGACCGATTCCACCCAATGATATCGGTAATTGAGTCTGTATCCATCCAGGGGTGTCAAGGGAAACGTTAAGTACGAATTCAGTACATCTTTTAAATGGGAATCACACTTATAGCATGGTGCAGTCCTTAGTAAATAGTTAATCTTGGAATGGACAAGCAGTTTCTCATAGGAAGAGGGCAATATGGTTGTCAACATGCCGCAAACGAGTCTCAAAAGTACCGAGCTCTATTGTCCTTTCTTTAAACACGTCCACAATTCGGTCTTCGAATATAGGAGAACCAAGGAACAGAGACTCCCCAACTGGAACCGATGCATAATTTTCGAGAGTGTATTTAAACTGGTCATTGTAGAAAGTAGTAGATCGGGGCTCAAATTGATCTTGATTAATTCACATTTGGCCTTGTTGACAGAAAGGCCAATCGCTTCGAATTCAGATATCAAACGACGCACGTCCTCCAAACTGTATCTGGATGTCCACCAATGATTCCGTCATCCAAATACCATAAATTTAAAAGGTGATTTTAAGCATGCGGTTACTCCATGGATCCCCAAAGCAAAGAGAAGAGGTCCAAGTGGGTCGCTTTGTTGAACACCAGTTCGTGATTTAATGATGGCATCGTGGAAAACCAATGATGATGGCTTAGAATATGAAAGGCGAACAATCTCCCAAATATGTGGTAAATTTTTTTGGCATAACTCCAATAAATGATCTCTCCTTATGGAATTAAATGCGTTCTTAAGATCTACTTTGCAGACAACAACGTCCTCTTTGCATTGGGACGACGACGTGAAAAAACTCCTCACTGCGTGGACACAAGCCTCTGCACCGCCACGAACTCCAACGCCCATCTGTATAGGACTGAAACTAGGAAGTAATCTTTGAACCCCTGAAAAGCAAGCGACTTTATCTGCAAGTCTCCTAAAACACGTTTCCAATAGCAATCGGTCTGATACCGCCGTCAGGCTTTCGGAGAGCAACAAGATTAGCAGAAAATAACATATCTCGACCGAAAGGAGACAGACATCCAGAAAGAATTTTGTTGATCAGTTCGCAAATAACGTTCGAAAGATCCTTTCCGACAGATCCCATCATTGGAGCTGTGAGATCACGTAGGTGACCGGGTCTCAAGCCATCGATACCACCTCCACTACTAGGACGAAATGAACGCAGGGAGGTGATTATATCTTCGTTAGAGGCGAGCAATTGTTCCTCGTGGAAAGGTTTTATAGTTCTCAAGTCTTCGGGGATCCGGGGTGTCTTTCTTGTAAAGACATGAGCGTTTCAGGGGTGTTTTTAAGTGTCCCAGGATATTTGTTGCGAGAGAAGTGGATGCTTCCGTTGGTCTTCTGATCCCAAGAGTGAGTGACGGGAAAAGGAAAAATTTGACCCACTCCGAAGAAACGGCGTCAGGCTTCAAAACATCCTTGATGGTGGAGATCAGAGCCTCGGCAACAGCAGTTCTCGCACCTTTGGGAATCTTCACAGGAATGGTCACGTCCGAGCGCGTTCGAGAGATCAGTTTCAGAGCTTCATCAGGATCTGCTACGAGAGTAGGGTCAAACGGTTCAGTGCAAGCAGTTTGATTGGAGTAAGAAAAAGCAGTACCAGATGAAAGGCATGGTTGGCAGTTCCATTTTGTCATATTGATAAGAGCCTTAATTATAAAATATTTTTTAATTTTAATTATTTTTTAATAGTATTTGTAAATCTTGTTTGTCAATGCCACGTGTTTGTTCTGGAACTAAAAAACGGTGTTTGAAAGATGAAAAGAGAGTGTTTCAAAAAATGGGAACTTTTCTATTTTTGTACAACGATTTATGGAAAAATTGTAACCAGTTTATCGCTATACCGAAAGAATACAACTTAAAAAGGCTTATTTTTGGTTTTTCATTAAAACAAACAAATAATCTTTCCTTGGTGAAAAATTATTATAAATGCGGCCCTCGAAGCTAAATGAGTTTGACACCCCTGCTCTAGATAAATACATCTCATCACCTCTCCCATAACTACTTGGAAGAAATGGAAGAACAGGAGTTCATCACCATATAGAAATGCGTCGATGACTCAGGAGAATATCATCTGCGCCGCGGGATACACACGATTCATCATATCTGGGAGGAATAATAAAATCAAAATATTAGTGGAAGCATCTAAGAGTATGGAATAAGATAATTGTACGAGAGAATGTTCCAAGTCTGTGTGATTCTGGAAAAAGGACCAAGAGATTCATGTTCCAAGAAGATACTCGGATCTCACAAGAAGCAGTACGAGAACAGTTCGAAGGAATTCAATATATGGATTCCATGTCTATTCATTGGAAATACGAGAAGTCTATACAGATACTCGATCTCACAAGAAGCAGTACGAGAACAGTTCGAAGGAATTCAAAATGTGGATTCCATGTCTATTCATTGGAAATACGAGAAGTCTATACATCACAGTAGAATAGTCTTTGTAAGCGTGAATTTTACCATGGAATTTGACTCAGTTCGTCCGAAATGACAGACAAAAAACTAATTTTTTACAAAAACAATTTATTACGTAACAAGACAATCAAAATAATCCAGCTGGGACGGAATGGATCATTCCCCTGACAACTGCCAGAGAAAACCTTTGGAACAGCCATTCGATTTCCAGAGGCCCATTAGTCACCTTCGATATCATGAATCCGTCTTAGGCCAGAAGACTCCGCTCGTCTCCACGACAACGGGCTGTAGATAGAATCTGGTGAATAGGCTGTCGTATTTTTTATTTTGAAATTCTCGAAAGTCCGAGCAGCCTCCCCAACTTTCAACGCGGAATCAGGAAGTCTCGACTAGAAAAAGGTGTCCGTAAAGGCCCCATCCAAATCAAGCATTTCCTCCGAGAGAAAGGAAAAGACAGTTATCCCGTCCGGGCACTTTCCATCACCACGAAAATATTCGAAACGGACATTCATTCCAACATAAAATATATTTCACGGAAGACGTGGATTTCCAATAATGTGAGATTGAAGACATGTTTTCTATTAAATCTAGTTCCCCAAGGTACTCAGCTTTTACATATACACCTATGAAATATCCAAGCCTCCTGACTATAACTGCCTTTCGCTATCATATGCTTAGCAAATCGTCCTACCTTCGAGATAGGGATCATCCAGCAACCATTCGGGTTGTAAGAGAAATAATGAACACTTTGACCCCATTGCCTGCACAATTACGCATATACCAGGATTCAACCTCCCAGGTGTCGACTGAGAATAACTTTTAGCAAAATGATATGGGGAAATAAATAATTTAGTTCCATTGAAACACTAAAAAGTGTCACTAATTCATTAGCACACTAAGTGACAGACAAAATCCTTAACCATTTACTACTACGTCAACTCAGCAACTACCATTACCAAGACTATGATCAATCACACCACCCATAACTCCATGGAATATAACCCCACGGACTATAAAGTATGAAGAAACATTGAACCAACCAGATGATTGGCTGATAACAAAACTACACAAATAAATCCTTAGTGAAACAACAAAAATTACAACAATCGGGAACATTCTAATAAAATGAATTAATCGAGAAATTAGACAATTACATCAACGTCGTCTGTGAGGACTTCTTCTGGAACGCTCAGGAGATCGTTTCTACAACTCAACCACAAAACCAAACAGATCGCTGACGATGGTCAGGTGAGGCCTGTCGGGTTTCCTATCATAACAGCCACACACAACCTCAACCTTCTTAGTCGAGCTCTCCTAAAAAATCAATTACCAAAATACCTGTTCGGGTTCCTCCACCTCCGTAGAAAAACTCTAAGCAAATCACAACAAAAATACTCACAGGACACCAAAAAATCGATGGCTTCGTGACCGTCTTCTTGAACAGTGACTCCAACAACTTCTCAGCCTCTTTCTCCCCATCTGCCCGAGCAGTCTGTTCGTCAACTAGCAAGTCAGCCCCAGAGACTACACTGCCTTTTCAGCCGATCAGAGTTGTTAGGAAAATCATTATTTTCGTCTTCCCGTCTCAGTTTTGGCTGGGATCCCACTTGGTCCTCCTTCTGGACATCCCATTCCCTCACAACATACTTCCTGGTAATCTTCAATCGGTCGTCGGACCTACGGGAGACCGTGACATCAGGATTAGACAACACAGGGTCCGTCCTCTCACTCATTCTCTCATCCCTGGCTTTCATTGCGACCAGCTACGGAATCACCACCAAAATGACCTCATTTTCGTCAGAATACTCAACTCTGAGCTGTCGAGGATTAGAGGGAGGCCACCTCATCCCATTCAAGGCATTTCTGGCCTCCTTCGAGACTTCCTCGTTCTCATACTGCAATTATCAAGTACAGATCACCTCTACAAAGCACCTGAACTTGATTTTGTCCTGCCAAATACTATCACGACTAAAACTCCCACAGGAAGAGAGGAGATCCAGAAGATCTTCCAGCAGATAAGGCCTCGTAAGATTTCTGATGTGAAGGAGTCGAGTAACGGTCTCTTCCTTTCCACCAGAGTCACGTCTAGAATAGTGCCTACCGTGATCCGAGCGATGACTTCTCCCGTCCTTTTTGTCTCCGTACTTATATTATGACAATAATCTAACTCTTATGACACGCGTGTCCCCTCTTTTCTCCTATAAAGGGTTAATAGGGCGGAAAGTGATACGTTCGGAGATTCATCCAATTTCTGTCCCTGTTGAGTAAGATAGTGAACATTTACAGTCGCTGAGGTATCCTCCTTGTCGTTCTACAGATTTACTAGCCTAAAACAACGTCGTTTTGAGGGACGTCCTCAATTACGTCATCTCGCTCTTCGTATTCAATCGGAGCATCCGCTATCAATTGATATGCAGTGTTGGATTCTGATTGGTTAGATTTATTAGGGCTCATTGAGTTGTTATCCTCGCTATTTATTGTCATAGGGTTTTCCATGTTAACAACAGAACAAAAAGCAGTCAGCGTGTCTTTATAAATTAATTTAATAAAAATAATATAATTTTAAAATATTTTTAATTAATTTCGCTGTTTTATTTATTTATTTGTTGAAAATGTTTTAACAAAATTTGAAAAAAGATATATGTATTTAAATGTTTATTTGGCTTATGGAAGATCGGCAACAATCCTATTTTGAATTCTATATACAAAAAATACACGCATTGCATGTGGAATCTGGGTTCCATCCATTTCTTTGACAATTGTCCTACAAAATTACGGAACGACGGACTTCTGAAGAGTCCTAGTCTCCAATGCCTCTAGAATCCATGATGCGGATGAATCGTGGAACGTGCCATCGTGAAGATCCAGTCATTCGGCTGATACGAGCTTGTGCGACGTTGATGAACGAGCATCGGTCTCTGCTAGAGCGTGATGGGATCACGTGATTAGTTAGTTTGATGTAACCTGGGCCTGGTATTATTATTTTATCCTATTACTTTTTTATTTGGAGTTTATGTGCTATTTATAATTATAAAAATCAATTACTTTTGTTAAAATTAATTGTTTCACGCACGTGCAGTGAGTCAGGTGTACGACATTTAATCATTATATTAATTACTAAAAGATCCCTTTAATAGCCTTCATCCACTAAGAGTAAACGCATAATTATGGTATATCCAATTTCCACTGTCTGAATGGGACACATCCTTAACTATTACATGCATACACATCTACCGTTGTGGGAACCCCTCCACTGTAATAGGGACGAGATAGATCCTTTTTGGATGCTGGACGGGGATTGAGTGTCTCTTGAGAATGGTGGGTCAACTGAATACCTCGACCAGGTTGGTAGCTGTATAGATATCGAATCCAAGGCTAATCACGACTAAAACGATATCCGTTGGTTTCAGCATCGAGAGAATCTATTTGCTAGATATCATCGGACTTTTCTCTAGTGGATTGAATTCACACGTGGCTTTCTCAACAGGGTAATAATATAATCCACTCGGAATCACTACGCCTACGGAAATAAAAGCCTTAAGTTTAACAGAAAACAGGCAGAGTTGATGCAGAATGGCGTAGGGACCCACCCCACGTTCCAACAAGAAAGCGTATACCGACTACCAAATTCTTCCCGTCACGTCCCAAAGTGGATTAACCTACTCCCACTGATTCCCTAGATACTTAAAGATGATCTATGTACTGTAACACTACTATGGAACTATCAAAAATAAATCGATAATCTTTTATTTCATTAGCATAATATTTAACTAAGAGAATAAGGGTGAGTTACCTACAAAAAGGAGGACTTCAGCCATATCGGAGAAAACTCTTGACTATAAACCGTTATAGAATAACCCACCTGACTAGGAGTTCATATCTGGTTCGAATAGACTGGTAGAGTCACGTGGGTGGACAACCCTTAGTTGGCATAAAATTTTAAGACGACGATTGCTTAGAAACCAAATTCATTGAAAACCACAAAGTCAATGAAATAAACAATAATCAATCCAAGAAACCGATTAAATAGTAAATCTACGAGAAATATTGAAAATGAAGCGATATCGCTTAGAATATGATCGGTCTCAGAGTTTGCCGATCTTTGAGCAAAATTTTACTGATGTTTGTTTGATCGAACGACTACAAAGCATGACTTGGTTCGACCAAATTGGGGTAAAGACCAAAAAACAGCTCCTCTATGGACTCATCAATAAAATCAGAAACTACAACTCATTGGAGAAACTCTATCAAATTCTAGATCTTATATTGTCACGTGACTATGTCTACTCTATAAGCCAGCACAACTTCCACCAACTCTGTGACACTCCCCCTACTAGTGCGGATAGAGCAGTCCCCTTCAATTTAATCAAAAAATTCATTGATGACCTTTTCTTGTGGTTTGAGTCTCTTCAGAGTTTCCTTCAAATCAAATTTGTCATTAAAATCCTCCAAAAAGTCAAATCCTACCACATTTTGAGCGTCCTCACCCAGCTGACTTCTCTCCTCAGAAAACGAAGACTGCCAATGGGAGGTACCCAATAATTTTATACGTAGATCCTAGCGACCAGGAAACCAGGTTTGCCATAAGTTGCACAAATAAAGGGGGAAGTTCGACATTGTGGGGAAACTCCCAAATAATATGATCCAGTATTTATTCAGACTGTTGGACAAACAAAGTCTCACTACCGCGGCCATGGTATCCCGACTTTGGAATCAGAAGATTACGGAATATTTCGATAACTTCCGAGCCATGAAGGATCACCAGAAATACATCATTTGCCACGTTTTAACCCCTTTAATTATCAGTTCCTCCCAGGAGATGTCTACAACAAAAATTATGCGAGTTTCCTGAAAGTGCAGGTTCCAGCTGATTCCTCCAGACGGAGCAGCAGAGTGGAAGTTGAAATGGAGGTCAGAAATGTGTATTTTCAGCCTTATAACTTCATCCCCCTCTTCAAATGGTTACAAAATGGCTTACTTTAGAACAGCCGTGGACGATATGTCACGGGGGTCAGCAAAAACGAAAGATTAGTGGCCATCACTGGTAAACAGAATTCCATCCAAGCAGTCAGGTTCAACGAAACGTACGAAAAGACTATAATCAATTTGAAAGGCCACGTGGGTTCTATTCGAGCTCTCGTGGTCGGTTCAAACTCAATCTATTCTGCCAGCTACGACACGACCATAAGGCGCTTCATGGGGGTTACTCGTAGGAAATGGAATATCAACCAAAAAAAGTGTGCCAAAATATTCATAGGCCACATTAAAACTGTAAATGACATTAAAGGCAACAAGGAACTGATCTTTTCGGCATCTTCCGACTGCACGTGCAAAGGTATTCAAGGAATTCTAAATTAGTTTGGGATATAAGAACGGGGAAGTGCATCCACACATTTTCTCAGTCCCAACCAGTCATGAAGATTTCATTTTTTATGGACTTTTTGGCTTCTGGGGACAAAACTGGGGTCATGAAGGTTTATTCCCTCAAAGACTTTAAACTTAAGCGGGTACAGCAGTCAGTGACCATTTCAGGTATATAAGGCTCACGACAGGGAGATCACATCCATTTTCGCTACAAAGTGGTTCCTGATTACGTCATCAAAGGACTCTACTGTTAAATGTTGGGGTAGGTCGGACTATAATTTGAACGAGATCAGCAAGCTCTCCCACCCTGCGTACTTGATTGACTCACTTTAGTGCTGTGATGGATGTTGCCCTCGTTTATATGCGAGTCATCACAGCCTGCAACGACGGAAAAATACGGATTTGGGACCTCTTCAAGGGAGAATGTATTAAAGTGATCAGAGCCACCGCCAAATGTGAGCCGATAAGACAGTTTTTTACCTCCGAGGATAAGTTTAATGGTAAATTGCTACTTTAGCATAATTGTGTGCACGAGACATGTCGTAGCTCTTCTATCCTTCGAATCAGTAGAACTGAGATACGACCAGGAAGAAAAGATCCCCAGAGTAACCCACGAGGAGGTTAAAGATTCCCCAGAACCCGAATATCACCGACCATATTCACAAATACGGTCACACAGAATGCATTATATTCAGTCAGCCAACTCAAATATTTTGCGTAATCTGACCCACGTGTCTGGGTCGAATGTGAGGGTTCGATATTAGTGATGACTTTTCTAGTATGAGGACGAAATACTCGCCCATACGACTTATCCCGTCAGTCACTCATTCAACTGTGGGATCTTGGAAAAGTCCCAAACTGATCTCAGCCAGGAATACAAGAAATTGAATAAATCAAAGTCGACCATATCAGTCAAAAGTCAAAGCACACGGTCAACGAGGACAGTTAATGTACCCAAGTATGTACATAATAGTTGTCACACGTGGGGGATAACATGAAAAAACTAAATTATTTGTCGCACATTCAGTCAATAAAGCCAATAAGATGTAATCTGCTGCTCAACACCTTTACTAGTGAACATGTAACGATTTAGCTAACATTTAGGAAAAAATAAAAAATATTGATCGTTAGAAAATAACTTACATTTCTTAAGTGAATAAAACTACCATAATTATTTGTAACTCAGTTAGGTTGACACACTGTCTTAACTGGATTCCATCACTAGGAGTTATTAGACACGGGCATGTTAGCTGGTGAAGGGCCTAATAGGCACGTGCATCATTTCGCAAGAATAATTTCTACTGAATAGTACAGTTGATACCTCAGTTGAGACTGGGGTAAGCAAATATCTTAAATTATGGTAATTACCCCTGTTATAGTTAATTGGTGTCAGTGACACTCGAATTCCAATAAGAAATTCAACTAAGCAGAATCTGGTAATTCGAAGGATTTAGTCTGAAACCTAAAATAATACTCCATCCATCGTTAAGCACGAAGAGATTAGAGTGTTTAGTTTCCAGCCTGTTATGACTTAAACCTCGAGGCATCAAATGATGATTGGTAGTGCGGTTGACTGTTCAGCTCCAATGCCTCCATTCGATTTGAGTTACAAATGTGATCGTATTGTCTACCATCTTTTAACATATGATCAATATCCCAAGCTCTTTCAATTGTGGGCTGGACGATAAGTCAAATACATACACGGACACTTCCTTTTTTTGTTCAGAACTTAAAATTTCTGATGTCTCCTGACTCCACCACATCATCCACATTCACGGGAAGGACAAGAAAAGCGAAGTAGAAATTCTTTGTAATAGAGGTAACCACCTCAAATTATGACCAATCAAACACGTGGCAAATAAACAAATATAAAATCAATTAAAAGAAAAACAAAATTAATATTTAAAACTACAAATCAATCTTATCTTTCCCAAATCGTTTTTTGAGAGCTTTGGGCTTCTTGTAATTCAACTTGGAGTAGTCCTGTCTCTCCATATGAATCCTTCCGAGCTTTGTCCCAAACACATCCTTCGATAGATTTTTCACCTTCTTTACCTACAAATCACCACCCACTAAACCTTCGCTTCCTTCGGTTTTTTCACTGTACTATTAAACAGCTCATCCTCGGCCAGGTGTACTCGGCGCTTACAGAAATCCACGGCCGGCCCCAGTTCACTCAAAACAACGTCGGGGACCTCAGACCCAGATACTTTCAAGGAGATCCTGAAAATCATAAAAAATCTTAACTTGTAATTTCTCAGGGACACGGAATCACCGTGCTGACTAAAGAAGATGACATGCTGAAAGTTATCGAGGGATACCTCCGAGGCAAGTTCTCCACGAAAAAAATCTATGAGTAAGAACACCATTAACCCATGAAAAATATCCTCAAACGACGGAAAATCACGTCAGAATCGAATTCTTGGCCCGAAAAAACCAGAATAGGCTTACACCCGACATCTATAGTCTGTCCCCTGATCTCATCCAGTCCACGGAAAGCTGATATCCCGAATTCAAACATATCCAGGAGATGGTGATCGTGGAAAGAACCTTGGATAAGAAACCATGGTACCGAAAACCACATTGTTCGGACGTTTCTTAGAATCCGAGGCAAATGCGAAGAGAGAACAGTCTTCTTTCTTAGAAAAGTATTCCTTGGAGTAAAACGCAAGAAAACTAGCTTGTTGATGTCCTCAAAGGGAAGGAGGTCATTTTTGTGATTGTAGGGTACCACAAGGGGTTTTTTGAGTCGAGACTATGTTTTAGTACAATATTTACGATGTCTCGCAGGACTTGCCATGTATTCTGTTTGCAAGTTTTTCCTTTTATTATAAGGGAACGTTTTGGGTTCTCGAATATTTGAGGTTCTTTCTTTTCGAGAATTCTTTTTCCACGACGAGAAGCAGGTTTTCTAATAAAACTTACAAACGAAAAAAACCTCTCCACAAGAGACGACATGAAAGCACGTGATATAAAATATTTTTTAATTTAAAATTAATTATAATAAAATAATAAATATAATAAAACATTTTCAACTCAAATTTGGACTCGCTCTACGTTCGGTATAATCAACCGTCTCTAACTTACGGGTGCGCTGCATGGGGAACCAAACTATCAAACGCGAATATTTAAAAAATCAATACATTCAAAAAAAAGGCCAGTAAGGCTCTGCAAAAGTTTTCCCAGACACCTCTAAGCCTTACACTATTTGAGGAATTAGTGAGGAAAACCAGAGCCTTATTACCCCCTAAAAAAGTTAGAAACTCCCGCCCAATCCGGAAATGCGTTGGAACCCGGGAGGAACACCGAGCAAGAATGAGATGGCGGCCGGAATCACCTGAGGGCTATGTAGTTATTCAATTTGTCGGTGATTTTTGGTTTTAATAATAATTTGCTTTCTCCATATCTTTGAATCCTCTCAGTGCCAAGTTACTCATCAACCCCTCACCCCGAATACAAAATTGGACAATAAAAAACAATCAATTATATCCAGTTCTCACGGCTGCAGGAAAAGAACATCCACCAGCACAGTGAGGGACCCTTCCAAGGAATGATCCAATGAAGTGAAAGAGAGCAAATGGTATACAAGTGGACCAAACTACGCCACTATAATGAGAAAATTAAGACGAATAACGAGAAACCCTTGGCCCAAGAGTCTATTGGAGGGAATCGAACACGAAGATAACGTTTAAAATATCAAAAATCTCTGAGCCAACTGACTCAGACAACCACGTGTACATTAATATCACCAAAAACACACACAAATTATTTAAAAAACGGGTTTGACTTAAGAAAGCAATCCAATACATCATCACTATCAGTTGAGTTGAAGTCACGCCAATGACTATTACATCTCCCAACATCCTCCCCGTCCTCCTCCATGTGCTCAGCAAAAGCCTTCTCCTGTCTAATCCTCAATTCCTCGCACTTTTGCCATTCATCCCTAAAATACGGCTCCCATTCTACATTTCGTAGTCAATCTCTTCGAGGGTACGTCCAACCGTTGGGGGTTCGAAGGTCTCCTCAGTAGTCATCGGGGCCCGTCTCATCTCTTCGTCAAATTTCCGTATTTCCTCATCAATATTCGATTTCTTCTTCGTCTTGACTTCCACTTGGAAACCACTGTCGAAAAAGTCCTTGGGTACTTCCTGGAGGATGATCGGCTCGGAACTCCCGCCTTCAACCACCCTAGATAATCACGAATCAATAATTTACATTTCTTCGTTAAATTTCTGCATTTTTGGGTCAGGAAAATCCTCAGTTTTTTCACGAGACCGTTTCTGAGCGTTTTCATGCTCATTTTGGGAGTTTATAGAAGTAGTATTATTATTGTTATTTCCCGAAGAGGACAAAAACAAGGAGACTTTCTAGAATAATGCAAGTGAAGGATTACTTTTAAGTGTTCTTCTGTTTTAGAATGCACTCCCCAGATAATGTCGCTTTTTATTTGACAATTACAAACCAAACATGTCATTTTTCCGAATGAATTGTATCTGTGAAATGTAGCTAAAGGATCTACTTAATATAAGGAGAGGAAATTATGTGCTGCGGTTTGGACTTTTTCATTAATCGCCTTAGCTCTTCTTGAGTGACCTTTGAAGTCATCTCGTTAACGTGCGCACAAGAATTAAAATTTAAATAATTTTATTTAAGATTAATTAAATTAATCATTCTAAATTAAAATTATCATTAATTTTAATGATAATATCCGGCAAATTCGAGACTTCATCAGGAAATGTATTGTCCTTGCAATGCTCTGTTATGTGGAGAATGCAGATCGCCAGTGAGCTGAAAATTGTGTTGCAAATATTGCAGGAATAAACGGAATGCCTCCAATGTCCCTTACGTGAGTATTCTGTCATCAAATCCTTCTTTATGACATTCTTGCTCCTCTCAACGTCCTTAACTATTAATATTTCTAACCTCCTCGGATTCCTCAATCAATTTGGTTATAAAGGCAACACTTTCCCCGCTATTTTGCCTCTCAATATTCTTAGTTATCTCGCTGTATTCCTCGAATGAGGACTGCCTGTATATTTTGGGACTATAAGATCTCGAATTATTAAATTTGTTCACTTTTTGGTAGTTTCAGTGGATTCCATTTTCTACGAGATCATGGTGTCCATTTTATATTGTTTCATGTCGTCACTCAAATTTTTACAAATTTGCGTATTTGATTTGGAATAGATTTTAAAATTTATGACGTCGTGAGATAGATTCATAGAACTGAGGTCACTTGATGATAATTACTCATTTTACTAACAAATGTTTATTACTCTGAATTACAATTTTTTAAGACTAGTGTCTAACAAGACCATTTGTCTAGGGAGGTGGCGTGCTCCATAGTGGATGAAAGCCCTCGTTTTACTTAATCTGAGACTTTGGAGACTCGATGTATTGAACAAGGAAGCATCGACTAAACCAATGCTCCGGTGTTGAAGCTGATATTATTGCTAGTTTACACTTATTTTGTGTTGAAGGACTTACTGTTAGAATCTGGTCCCCCCAAAAAATTGGAAGAACTAACAATACTTTTAGAATGCATAATTTGTGTGTTAGAGAACCAAGAATCACTTTAAAGAAAGACACGATCATTGTGTGATCCCCGCTTCTCCCAATAAACATCTCATCTTCGTTCGGTGTTCCTCCCGGGATCTCAAGCACTCTGTGTATGCTCACGTGAGATAAACTGTCCGGCCATTTTGCTCTGACAAAGCCCTCGAAAGGGGGTAATCCAGACAGAGCTTGAAAACTTCTGCTTTGGGAGCTATAATTGGCTCACATTGATTATTTTTTACAAAAAATAAAAATATCCTCACTAAAGAATCATTCCTTAGTGAGTCTGGAGTCTCAATAACTTTATTAAAAATGTTGAGTGGAAGTTGGATAAATTTGTCAGTTGGTGGGAAAACCATTAATATCCAATTAATAGTGTTCCAACCTTAATTATTGCTAATCCCCAAAGAGCATCAAAAAGGTGTTAAATTAACTAATTATGTGATTCCGGTTAATTTACCCAGTTCTCACAGTCAGAGAAACAGAGACCCTCCAATATCACACTCAACCAGTGAAAGGGAAGAAAACGTCCAGTCCTTGCAGCTGTAGTGACCCCTTCAATGGAATAAAGTAGAGATAATGGTCATGTCACATTGGCACTGAGAATATGCTGAGACAGCTGAATGACACGATGCCACTCTAATAGAACGAGAAAAAAGGAGGAACATAGGCAGTGAAAAAACCTTTGGGCAAGTAGTTAAAGGGAATCGACTCGTGCAGCATAGTTGGAGACATTTTGAAAAATCCATAATAGAAAAGTACTCTAATAACTGATTTTCTGTATTCTTTGATCACTCACTCAATTCAAAATATCGTTAAAATCGCCAATTATCCAGTTTAATCGAGTTTTCCAATTTAAAGGAACAAAATCGAAAAAAGCAAACCTTATTGACAAGAGGATGCTAAAGTCAACAATGCAAATGTCTCTAGTAATTATTATCTCATTCCAGTATCACGTGTAGGCCACCAATCGAAGGACAGATAATGTAAATGACAGTTTCAAGTGACTTCGAGTCCGCTTATAATGAGTTCCATTTGTGGTTTAAGGGATGCATTTGGAATTTTGAAAGACAGAAAACTACTCCAACGTTATCTTCGTTGGCGGATATCGTGACTTTACTATAATTTTAAGAATTCCAAGTCAAATAATACACATAATCCTTTCATATTGAGATCAGTGATGGCAATGTTATTCGACTTTTCAATATGCAGACACTCAGAGCGGATTGAGTCACCCTCTTGCAAGAGTTAACCCCCTCACGTTCTTGGAGTGTCATTATAGCGTTCTGTACTTAATCCTTCATGTTTCTGCAAATCGTTGTACTATGGCCGAGGTTCCAAACATCTCAGGGGATCGACTGAAAACGAAATCAGTTAGTACCCCCCATTTTAACTAAATCCTATTTAAATAAACAACATTTAAAACTAATCAACTTTGACAACATAATAGTCTTCCACAAAAACATCTTTCATGAAATATGCTGATGTCGCCCGAATAGCTGTTATTTATGAATCCTTACAGATTCACGGCCCTAAGGAAGCCTTGATTTCTATTTCAGCGTCATTAACGAGGAATATAATGATTTTTTAAAACTCATTTTTATTATTTTTTATTTAAACATTCAAATAATTATCTCCGACTCCACGGTCACGGAAAAGGAAGACTTCTAGAACCACAAAAGTATACCCAGAACCAGCGAAAATGAAGAACTTCCACCCCTTCAGTCGTGTGGGAAAGGCAAGAATCGTCGTGTTAGTTCCCCCTACCACCATAAATTACTCATAATGGTACTCCCTTAAGAACCAACAAAATCTAATTTTCTTTGTGAAACTTGAAAAGGTCATTTGTAACTGCGTAAAGAAGCAACCACAAATATAATATCATGCACTTTCCAGACATCAAATCGCCAGTCTTATTACCGCAGAATGATTTGTTTTCCATCAACAAATTCTGACGGATTTAACAAATTTGAGTAAATATTTTGAGTTGACTTTAATTTTATAAACGAATTGTTTAGAAGAATAGCTATTCGAGAGTTACTAGGAGACATGACAGTAAATAAATATGACTGAATATTCAGTGAATAAAATTATTTGAGATGGCAAAATACCGAAGGTCGAGTAAATTTTCAAAACCGAATCTGTGGCATAACAATTGTGAATGTGAGGTCATTTGTAAAGAAATAATCCACAAAAGTGCACGTTGGTACTATTAAAGTGAATATGATACGCTTTATCACAAAAAATATGAATGTCGATCAAAAGTATAAATTATGTCGGGTCACAGACTCAATCAATTTGCAAGGGAGCTGTAAAACCGCGAATATAAATATTTACTGAAAACTCAGTTTGCCTATTTTTACTTTGAAATTAAACTCCCGACAATTACTGCTTACATTTTGTACTTCCACTTTTTTGCGTAAGAATAAGAGTTCATTTGGCGATAAGATACACCCTTCACATGCCAAGTCCTATCAGTTTTGTTTTGATTACCAACTCGGGGTTACTTTGGCGAGGCTGAGTAATTTGGGGAGATTTGCTTACTCGTTTTTTACCTCATTAAGCGAAGTGTCATGATTTGTAATTTAAAAAATCAAAGTGAATGCTAGCGTGACAGGTGGCGGTCGATAGGAATATAAAAGCGCAAAGTTTCGGGGGGACAATATTTAAGTAAGTTTTGTATTTTCTGCGAATTTTGGCAGAGTCAATATATTTAATGGATTTGTCAATATTTGTCACACAATACTTATTATTCATTGCTTTTTTATTGGCACAAAAAGCGAATATGGATTTTGTGCGAGACCTCGGGAATTATATAGAATTGTACTCGCGCTGCTATTTGGGAGTTGTAGGCTGTTTACTGGTTTAATGCACGTGTCTTTATCTGTAGACTTTTAATGGTCCCATTTATCAGAAAATTAACATTTGTCATATTTTCTGTTTGCATGCTCATTCTTGTTTTATTATTTTATTTTTTACGATCATTTCCCTCGTTATTAGGCAACTCGCTAATTATATATCGACCATTTCATGTTCTTTGCTGCTTTAGAATATTTTGTTGATATTTTCTTATCGCTTATTAATGTAGGTCGTCTGGAAAAACCAATGAAATGAATTCCAGCAAAATGATAAGAGAGGATCCGATTGATTCGTCGGAGTTTGAGGTAACCTTTACTACATTCACTCCCAATATATTTGCATGCTTTTATCACGAACACAACCGATGGCTGTTTTACATGATCGATCATTCGTATTCATGTTAGATTAAACGTGGTTAGATAAGGATCTGACAATTTACTGATTGAACCACAATTCTCCGGCATATTTTATGTGCAGTCTTTAAGTTAGGTACTCCTGCTGTTTTGTCGATGTTAGTTTTTTGGTTGAGTTACCGCAAACAATCGCATTAGTTACTTGGCTACCAAACTTAATATTTTAGGGGATTTCACTTAACGAAAAAACGGAACACCACAAGCGCAGAAGTAAACCAAAGGGACATCACTTTCAGTACATCTGTGCAATTTGTGGGGATAAGGCGCTTGGATATAACTTCAATGCAGTCACGTGCGAGTCTTGCAAGGCATTTTTCAGAAGAAACGCTCTCAGAAAGAAGGTAATTGATGTCTTATTTGAGAATATGCGTTGTGCCTTCACGGGGGAATGTGCTCTCACTCCATTTACTCGGAAGTTCTGTCCAGCTTGTCGACTGAACAAATGCATAAACGTGGGGATGAAGAAACAGTGGATTCTCAGTAATATTTATTCTCTAATGTTCGTAGCTGAAGATCAGCTGCAGAAAAGACGCGTAAAAATCGAGCACAAACGAAAAACCTCACGGGAAAAGAACGACGAGAGCTCTCAGGGCGGATCTAATATTTTCAGTCCTCGAGTTAGTAGATTCGAAAGAACTCCACCTTCCTACATTTATAACTACGGAAAGGTCAACGACCAAATTTACCACATTCCTAACAATCATTCAATGATATCCGCCATTCAAAGACATCATTCATTTCCAACAGGAGTTCCTCCCCAAATGCATAAGGGAAGCTTCTCTTTGGACATGTCTTCTGCCTACTTTCATCCCCCAACTGGATTACCCGTTTATTCTCATTGCTATCCCGTGGCGAAAATACACAAAGACAGTGGATTCTATGATTTCGTGTTTACTGAAGAATTCGAAGGGGACTATCTCAAGTCATCAGAGGACTTTGCAAGTCACTTAATCATTAAATTTTCTCCTCAACTCCCAGCCATTTCGAATAATGGAGGTATATTCGACACAACCCCCAAAATGTGCCTCTCAGAGGAAGCCAACCAGATGATAGAAAACATCAATTATATCTTTTTCAGGTTTTTTGTCAAAAAGCAATGGTAGGGTCTTCACTAATACGGACAATGTATCCACAAAAACTCGCCAATTTGCACACTTCATAGGACATTTCGAAGAGTACCGGAATTTGTGTCAGGAGGACAGACTAACTTTACTAAAAGTAAGGGTTTCCGTTTATTTAGTCGTCAATAATCGTACTTTTGACTATCAGAATGAGCATTGTGTCGGATGTCCACGAGGTTAATGAAAATGAATCAACAATTCCCCCCATTTTCTACCACGAGGAGTCGATCTATGGAATAGAGCAGCTAATCCAGCAGTGTAATGCTACTAAGGAGTTGACCGAGCATTCAGCTGGGGACCTCAAGACTCTACAGCTGATTATTTTGATCGCCATATTTTCGCCAGAAAGAGAGGACTTGAACAACGTGGTTAGGGGGAGACTAACCTTTAGAGTCTCGTAGTAAAAACACAGGAACACTACACATATCTCCTATCTTTGTATCTGCAGTCAAACTACAGCAGATTCCAGGCGAGGACAATGTTTATAAATCTCATTAATGATTTGCAAGTAATTAAAATCAGAGCTATGAACGGAATCCACGTGATGGAATCTTCAAATGCCTTGGCTTACTTGCATCATGAGCTATCAGAAGTGAACCTTTCGTCGACCTAAATGAATATATTTTGACTTGGCTGTGAAAAATATAACAAAGCCTTATAAATATAACTAACATAAAATTATAGAAAATTTATTTTTACATTTTTGTTTTTGGGACATATTTGCAGAAAATACTTCTCTTTCTTGCAACTCGACTTACTCCAAATATCCTCTTTAATGAGAACCACCACATATGTTCTAGTCGCATTATTCAGTTTTCTTAATTGTCTCATAATTAAAGACAATGGCAGATTGATTTTAGTTTGGGTTCATTCCCTCAGTTAACCCACGTGCAACTGTTACGAGACAATATAGATTTAGTGGAAATTCAGGGAGGGTGAAGAGTACGGGATCACCTTACGGTCTTGTGTAGGTTCCCACCTCATCATATGAGCAATATCATTAACAATTTAAAAACTAAAATGAACCATCTTTTAATGGTCCTAGTTGGTTGATACAAAACAGTAGTTTCATAGCCAACCTCATATTCCTCACTGTTACATTGCTGGAGATTTTCATTTATTAAAATCCTCAATCCTCTTCTTAACTGGATTTCAGGAATAGATTTAACTATGGTAAGTGTGGTTTTGGGGGTGAATTTCCCCCCCCATAAATTCTTAGTCCCAAAAGACAGAGTAAAATAAATTTAAGGATTCAAAAAATAAGAAAAAAATAAATCATATCTCTTTCTGTACACTTTGTCATTTATCCCTTACAGTACAAGTCGATGATCACTGAATCAATCAAAGTGACCATAAAGACTCTAAAAAATTGTAACCAGAGTATTTGATTGATCAGAGACGCGACCAATTACAAAAAATTCATTTAGGAAAGTCGCCATAATCCGGTTAAGGAGTGAATTTATCTTACCAGGACTGTGTGATCCCCACACGTCCCAGCAGAACCCTCTACTTGGATCAGTGTTCTCCCTTTGAGCCCACACAACCTGTGATGGAAGAAGAATACTCTTAAATTTAATATTTGAAAGACTAATCAATCACTGTCTTAGAACAATCATTTATCACAACATTCATTGATTTGCGACAAAATTACTATTTTAATGTCAAACTTATTTAATCAAAACAATAATGATTGATTTATTATATTAAAGTACAAAATAATATCAATTGGTTTGAAAATGTCACTCAGTTCGTATATGGTTAACTTGAAACTACTCAACCATGCACCCCTCGTCTTCATTATTGTGCCTTATTTCCTTATAGGATGTGGTTATACAACGTAAAACCATGTAACATATACATTCTTATTTAGAGTGCGTCATGTGGTTCACCGTTTCTGGTGGCGTCGGATATAGTCCTAAACTATATCTAAAAAGAACCATTTGCTCTCTACCAACTAGAGGACTTCTTACTGGACGGCATTCTCTCACTGTTGGAACATTCTATCGATTGAGACTGTTGACCTCAGCAGATGTGGAACAAACTCCAGGCCCAAAGAAGTTAACAATCCAAAGCAGAGGAAAGATTGCCGAACTTTTCTTATTCTTGGAGAGGAACAGAGACATCTGCCTTCTTCAGGAAACGAAGCTTTCAAATAACATTCCTACTCCTCTCTTTAACGGATACAACACAGTAAGATCCGACCGCCCATCTGGCCAAGGAGGGGGTCTACTGACTCTTGCGAGAAAAGGAATAAAATACCTCGAGAACCTTTCTCCTTACAAGAGCTTAATAGAAGACTCGAACACGGAGATAATTGGAATCTCTGTTATAACTTCCATTGGAAAAATTGAAATTGGGAATGTTTATGTTCCTCCTCCTGCTTCCTGCAAGAAATATTTCTTCTTTGACCTATCTACCTTGGACAAACTGGAGAACTTGCTTTTATGTGGAAACCTGAATGCAAAGCACCCTTCTTGGTTCCGCTACCAGGTCGCTGATAACAGGAGAGACCTGCTATTATCCCAAATGCAAAACTTAATAATCATCAACAACCGGAAAAAGAACACTAGGACCATACAACACGAAGGACATGGTGACATCTCCGGACTTATCAATCTGCTCGCCTCGTCTTTCCCCGATCATTAATTGGACGGTCCGTTATGACCTCCGGAGTGACCACCATTCAATGATAATGAAGCTGAATTGCGAGCCACGTTTTGTACCGAAGCCTATTCATAAAATTTGTCCAATATTGAAACCGGGAAGACTGAAGAACGATCCCGACTCTTACAGACCAGTTTCCCTTATATGTGTTTTGTCGAGGATCCTGGAGAAACTGGTCCTAAAACTTATTCGCCCTTCTCTCCCACAACCTACATTCCAACATGGCTTCAAGGAAGGATTATCAACAACCTCCTTCCTAACAACATTAATGAAGTTTATAACTGAAGGACACAAGAACAAGCCAAAACAAAAAAAATCGGTCATATGTACGATCGCCATTCAAAAAGCTTTCGACTCTGTCCCAAGAAAGATCCTCATAAGAAAAATATTTTTGACAAAAATTGATGAAACATTAAAGTTATGGTTAGCAAATTTCGTAAGTGGACGCCGAGGGAAAGTGTCCTTCGGAAACAAGAGTTCCAGATCGGGATCATTACCCAATGGTGTACCCCAAGGATCTCCTCTGTCACCAATCCTTTTTAATTTGTTTTTGAGTGATCTCCCCGTACCAATGAATAATAATGTCATGCTACTTTCTTATCCCGATGACATAGTTGTCGCATCTAGAGACGTAAATGTCGAACATGCTAAGTAAAGACTACAAGGAATACTAAATAACATATTTGGATGGTTGTGCAAAAATCGATTAAATTCATGTTCCGGAAAGTCAGCAGTCACTCTATTTACTAAGAATAGAAAGATGGGAACGCAAACAATTGATGTCACGTTAAATGGAGTGCCAATACCACAAAAGAAATCGCAGAAGATACTGGGAGTAACTTTTGATACTTTCCTCTGCTTTTCAGCCCATGTGGAATCCATCACATCAACCTGTGCAAAGAAGATCAATTTTGTGAAAGTTTTCCTTTGGAACTGTGGAGGAATTTATCTGCCAGGTATCGGGACCCTCTACGAGCAGTATGTCGAGCCAACAATAGGCTATGCATTTGCTGCGTGGGGATCTAACCTGTCGGCAACGAACCTAACAAAAATTCAAGAGATCCAGTCAAGAGCAAAAAATTACTGGAAAAATATACAGATAAAAAAATTGCCCCCAGAGCACTCGAGTCTATCATAGAGGAAACTGGTGGCAATTTCAGAAGAGGAAGGGAAAAAGACCTCCGTCCGTATAGAAAATGTGTGGGATCACGGTCGGAGCATCGAGAAAAAATGGCCCGATTATTGAGAGATGCCGGGATCACCTGAATATTAGTTATTGGTTAAGACGGTAAATTGCACGTATAATTTAATCATGGACTCTTCTATCAACGATTGCACAGGGGGATGAAAAACTGTGTCGAACTTGAATCAGATTGCCATCATGTGGGAGATAGCCATTACTCGTGAGGGGACTATTCCCAATATTATCAGAGTAACTAAAGGATAATTAGAGTAACCAAGAAATATATTCCCAGTCAAAAAATATCAAGTTCTCCCATGAACCTTTGAGTACTATTCTAAGAGACTACCTCCCAACTCACGAGTTATTCCCAAATGGTTATACAATGAGACCATGTAATGTAACCCTATATAGATACCCTAAATCACCTACTGAGGCCGATTACCTGTATGCCAGTGCAACACAAATTAATGACCAAATAAGCGTATAATCCTGCCTCGAACTATGTATGAATGTCAGGGATCCATGAAAGAACACTTGTTGATATATTTTGAGTTATTCATGTGGCAATGAGTTGAAGGCAATGAAAGAAAGACTCAGTTGACCGAAAAGAGTTTATAAGTTTAGTGAATACCGTTAGGGATAAACGGAGAATAAACGGAATGTTTAGTGAATACCCTATAACAAAAATTGCATCAAGAAGTTCAAAACCTAAGAGGAATTTAAAAAGGATAGTATTCTGCCGGTACTATTTATTCGGAGCCTCTAGGGTGCAAAGTTACTCACACTCATGTGAGAGCTCGCTCGCATAGGTCAAACCACTAAAGACTTCCTAAAAGGTGTTGGTTGAAGTAAACAGGTAAATAATGGGGTTGGGTTCGTAATACAGCTTTTCTGAAGATTGAAAAACCTTAAATTAGTTCACAAGACAGTGTTCTTATATGAAGAGACTAATTCAGAGACAGTTATGACTGCTAACTTCTTATCGGTGGACGAACTTATTAAAGTTATGTCGAAGAGACCATTTAACCACGAAAAAGTTGTTTTTTTAATATTAAAATTTGAAGATTCACAAGACAGTGTTCTTCAAAGACTCATTCAGAGACAGAAAATGTCCACTGTGTTTTGTTTGTTTGGTAGTGTCTAGCGAATGGGAATCGTTCACACAGCTCCTGGGTGTTTTCATAACCACCGTTAACAATGCCCATTGTCTTGAAGCATGATTTGTCATTAAATTCTTTGTTTCTGTTTCCGAATAAAGATAACTCCTGTGAAGTTCATTGTCCTTTAGGTTGGTCAAACTGAAAACCACATTATTAGCATATTTAACCTACATTAATTATCGATTTCAAGCAAAAAGTACACTTAAGAAGATTGGGAATTAATAATTGTTCCGCCTCAATACAGACTTATCCATAGTCATCAAATTTGGGAAGGAGGGATCCTAATTGTGACATTGATGTACTCAATGCTTCCTCGCATCTGAAGATTTGCGTATCCAATGATGTATCCGAAAGGAAAGAGACAATATTAACTTTGGGGAGATGACAGCTAGGTTCAACTCCCCGACCGATTAACCACTAGGCCAAGTCTACTTGAGGAAATTGAAATTGCCACTTGAAAATAAACTAAACTGACCAAATTGAAAATTCTCATGAAGTTAATTGAACAGCCTAACAGCAGTACCATGCCTCATGAAGTTTATTGAACAGCCTAACAGCATTTTTGGTATCTTGGAAGTCGAATAAATAGTCATCCTTACCAAGAGACAACAGTGCTGTCCACTGTTTTTTTGGATTGATGAAGATTTAACATTTGTGTACTTTCACATTATTTCAGTGAATATAGTCAAAAACCACTAATATGTTAGGCACGTAGAATTAAAATCGAATAAATCGATTATGCAAATAAAATGAGAAAAACCATGTTAATAACCAAACGAGACAGAAATGAGTTAATGCTCAAACGGGAGATAACGGTAGTCTCGCCAGTAATTAATAAAATTGAAATCTTTATCCAAATGGATATAAATTTGACTTAGATTATTGCCCTTGTTTCGAATATCGACTTCTATACCCTTCTCCTCCACTATGGCTGCTTGAATATCCGCATGCTAAAATTATAGCAACTAATACTGAGAATAACTTATCAGAAGAAGGAATGATATTATGTTTTTTTAAAATTCTAAACCTCATAAAACACCTTACTCGTCCATTCCTATTTCATAGAGGAGATCCAATGTCTTTTTGAAGTATCCAAGCTCTCCTCCGAGAATGTCCCTGAAATGAATCCCATGTTTTTTCCATTCGTGTGATCTGTTGGGTGAATTTAAAATACAAGAATTCTTCAGTCGATGTACCCCTGTAGGCCGTAGAAAAGTATTTATTTAGTTCGGCAATGATTGGCTCCAGTTTACTAATGTCAAAGTTGTTTCCTTCAAGGTGTTCTCGTCTTACCTTCCAAAGACCATGAATCGTCCATGAATTAGATTGGTTTCCTGGAGGCAATGTTGCACCGTCCTTTAAAATTAGCAGTCCAATACTTCCAGTAAACCAGGTTCCCATTGAATTGCAAATAAAAAACTAGGTTCCTTTGTGTCTTTTGCCATTCAAAAATTTTATTTTATTCGGAAAATTTTAAATATATAATTTTTGAGTTATTATTAAATTATATTCTAAATAAATTAAAATGATAAAGATTCAAAAGAACCTTAAAAATGAATTAATTTTTAATTTAACATCAACCACGTGGTTAGTCTGAATATGAGCTAGTGACGTAACTCTATTGCACACAGTGTCTTTATAGCTTTATGTATGACGAAGCCCCCTGGTGAGAATACGGTAGCTGACAGACACATGAGAGATCGGAAACTCAAAGTTCTGAACCTGGAATAAACGCAGGATCCGTTTACGAATCCCACCAGCCCAAAATTGAAAGAACTTGGAGGATCACCTGCTAAGAACGGTGTTAGTAAATATGATGATGCTAACAATAGAAAACCAACCAAATGTGTCTGGTTACCATGGTCGACGCAGCCGAAGATACATCACTTAATAACACATCTAAATAGACGTCCAGTGAGTAAAGTTTACTGGAAACCTTCCAAGGAATGACCTAGCAGGATGGGAAGGGTCATATTTTTCAAAGTCCATAAAGTATCGAAATACCACCAAATAGCTTAGTTTGTTTCATTTCAACAAAAATTAGGCTAACTAGTTAGTTTTATGGATTAAATAAATTTTATGGAGATATCAACAGACATTACTCAGGATTGCTTTCACTAAAAGAGACAGCCAAGAGTATCATATTTATTTTCTTCAATAAGGACATCAAATTCAATTAATGAGGCATAATCAATAAATATGACTTATTGTTGTGAACAGCCTTTACCAAGAAACTACCAAATAGTTTGTTTCGTAGTGGTTGTGAACCAGAACCAAGCTACCAGTCCCCTAATGTTGAGTTAACCAGGTTTGACCGAGTTTTTATTGGCTATGAAAAATTTTTGTGCAAATGTTTTTCTGGTGTCTTCACCTCTTATTGCCCATGTGGATACTCCTAGTTAGAGATACAGGAAGCGACCATATTCCCCAAGTCTTATGTGTTAATTTAAAATTGACCATGTATTGTGGGGTTTTTTATGAAATTTGATACTAATAATGTCAATTGGAGTCGTACAGGACATTCATGACGGATAATCTATGTTTTATCGACGTCTATGTTGTTGACCGGTGATGTGGACTATGTTAGCACATTGTGAGTGCTATGGGGAGAATATACATTGTTTTTCGAAACCTGTTTTCTCTGGAGATCCTAAAGCTGCTGTCCCTACCATATCAAGCAGAGAACGAACTCGCCTTCGGACAAAGTTAAGACGGGATTATGTGGACCTAGAATTTCTAAAGAGAAGAATACGAGTTACTCAGAAGACTATAGATTTCTTATTTAAAGAAGTCAATAAAAATGGAGTCCATTATTCAGATGATCCCAAAACCTGGAAAGGAGGAAGATCTGTGGAGATTGTTTTTTCATCTTGAACTCTGAGATTGAGAAGGCCAGGATCTTCAAATATCATCTTAGTGTCGTCTGCTTTGGCTTTCGTAGTGTCTGACATGACGCACTGTTTTGTCAACTAGTCGAAACTCGACTGATTAAGGAATCTTCTGGCGGGAGAAGATCATTTGTGGGATGTGGAGGATTGACTGCTGAACAGATTACAATGAAGAAGGTAGTGCCACAAGCCTCAGTCTTGAGTCCTCTGCTCTTTAATACATTTATAAGAGATTTCCCGGCACCAGGGAATTCTAGTACTAACGTGTTTATTTAGGTGGTGTCTGAAAGAAGATTACGTGGATTTTTGGAAGAAATTCTCTGGTGATGTAAATCCCGTGACTTGAGTCTCTCAATGGAAAAGTCAAAAGTCGAGTGAATTTCACACTATATAAAGTTTTTTTCAACAGGGGTACACACTGAGTGGATGCAGAGAGATTATGTTGAATATGTGTCTACGAAAACTCGATTTGAAGAAGGAGACGTTTATCTTTATTTTTTAAAAAATTATTCTACCCTCTCTCATCTACGGATGTGGAGGAATTTTTTCCCCAAAAGAGAAAGAATAATCAATCTTTTGGACAAGGCGAGGAGGATGGCAATCAAGCTGGCCCTTCGTAAAAGAGGTGAAGAAGCATAGAAGAGGAGGAAACCCTGATCAAATTAGTAAGGAGCGTGGTAGTGCTCTTCAACCTGTACACCAATGACGATCCCGATACATTGATACTCTCATACGCAGATGACATTGTTCTTTCGACGAGAGATTCTAACTATGAGAAGGCAGAGATAAAACTTCAAAGTTGTATGTTGGAACATTGGCTCATATCAAATCGACTGGAAGTTTCTACAGGAAAGTCGTTTATAACAATTTTCTCCACATATAGATCATTATACTCTCACAAAATCAAATTGTTTGGATATGAAATTCCTATGAATAACTTTCCAACAATACTGGGATTAAAGTTGGATACTCTTTTGACATTCGGCCAAAACGTCAATGACGTTATTACAAAGGTCAGGATGAGGACCAACATATTGAAAATTTTGTCCCGATCACCAATCGGGCACAACACCTTCTTACCACAGAAAATTTATAGACAATACAAACTGCTAGTAATCGAATACGCATGTCCCTCCTGGAGCTCGATGATTTCTGAATCGTCGTCTCAAAAATTAGAAGCCGCACAAAATAATAAATAAGAAAACTGGATAACGTATTGAATGTTAAAGAACACCTAAGGTGGAGAGTGAAGTCATCTTCTACAGTGGGCAATGAAAACCGGCTGTCCGCTTTCACTCTCTATATCTGACTATCTAGAAAATGGGGGAAATCTATGGAGAATGAGACCGTCCCTGTTTTTACCAATTCTGTTGGATCTTCGAGGACCCCGAACGAGAGCCAGAACCCGGAAAACCGGGATCACTTAGTTAGTAGTTAACTTTAAACTTTTTCTAATCCGGTGATCTTGGGGTAAAAAAAAAAGGAGCGTGGTGGTAGTAGAACGGATCGAGGGTTTTCTCCTTAGGACCAAAGTGGATCAGAAGTTTTAACATTACTAACTTGGTACCCTTCTCTTCTAGTCTCTAACTAACTATTAAAATACCACTTATACGTAGAGCCATATTAGCTCCGCTCAGGTAGGACACACACTTTATTTAAGCAAAGAACAGTTATTATAACTAATCGATGTGGGGGAACCAAAAATGATATTCACTTTTTTTTCTTTTCGTTGTGTGCATGTACTTTATAGAACTAATTTTTATATAATAAAAACCACTTTTATAATATTTTGACCCAAATCGATTGTGACTAATTTTACACGCTCAATGCAATCAGACGTGCAAATCTAATATTTTATAGTATAGTAGTTTCAAGAGGAAAGGATATATCCAAGTTGATCTTCGTAAAAAGTTCTTGTCTTGTGCAGGTTAGGGTACCCATGTTGTATGGGAGTATGGGTTTCACAGTGCATTATACAGAAGGACTCCTGTACCCAAGTCGAGGCTTTTACGGGTGAACCAGGTTTTCTTGATCTTGTGTATTCCGGTGTTTACCAATGTTTTTCTTATGTTTTTTTTGAGAAGGGAGCCTAGCATTCTCTAATAAAGTGTTTCTATATAATTCTAAATTAAAACAACATCATCTGGGTACGCTATTATGCTCGTTCCTTCTCAGAGGAATGGCCTTTGATCCTGAAGAACAGATTCAAGGTAGTTGATAGATAAAATAGTTGATAAGGGGTCTCCTTGAGAGGTATCCACCTTCGTCTTAATTGGAGGTTCCCCTTCCTTACTTCCAGTCAGATTCGTATCCGACAGGAATGAAATTAATTTATCAACTCAGGAACAAAAATAAAGAAAACAAGAATTATCGTCTTAATTAGTGGATCTCAACCTGAGCGATGAGTTTTATATTTTTGGGAATTTATAATAGATAAAATTTTATTAAGGAAAGAAAAGAGTAAACGGTTATATAGCGGCTGTTCTGACTGAGTGGCTATTCCCTCTCAGGATGGCGAGCGAGATTCGCTCAAATAACCAGTAGCGCTCACGAGAGTCTCCTGTTCGTGTAGCGATCCGATTCCCTAGACGTCTCAAGAATTCCAGCGTCGCAGGCGCAAGGAAACCAGACATCTCAAAAGCGAGTGGAACAAACAAATAATCCTTAGGTAGGACCGTGTACTTTTCCCGTTTCATCTTCTCCGCCTTCTCAGCAGCAGAACAGGCTCCAAAGGCACTCTGGAGTAGGTTGCAAGTGGCAAACGTGTCGGTGAGGTAACGTCCCAGACTAGTGGTTTCCGGGCTTCAAAAAGGAAGATTATAATTATAAATAAATACTGCACTTTACGCAGAGCCATATTAGCTATAGCTCCTCTCACGTAAAGACAGTTATCATAACTAATCGATGAGGCAGAACCAAGGAAATGTTCTTAACTTATTTTTTCTTTTTGCTGGGTGTGAGTCCTTTATAGACGATCTAGTTCCAGAGTGAGATTTTCATTGATTACGGCGTCACTCGTCAAGCCAAAGCATCGGAGATGCGTGGAATCTTCAACCGAATAGATAGCAGTGAGATTTGAACTGGGGACCTCATGATTTTGTTCCGGAACTTATTACACTGACCCATCCTCTAGAATGAGTTAAATTTACTCATGAGCGATGAAATTTCAAAATGAGTAACAGGAAATAAAGGTTGAGAACCACCGGTCTAAAAAAGTGATCCAGTGTTTACATCAGTTTTGGAGTCCTGGATTAATCTCCACAAAGGGGGGAAGGGGGTTTCTTCATGTATCTAGTATTTATTTAATTTTAAATATCTAGTATTGATAGTTATTATTGTCATTATTATAATGCACATTCGCAGTAGAAAAGTTCTATCCTTCCCGTCACTTGTGCCACCCCCGAATGATCCTGTCTGTTAGACTCCTTTGCGTTCTTCTCTGAGATTGCGATTTTTCCGAGGCTGTCTAGATCATCTGTGTCTTTTAATGCCATTTTAACATGTTTTAGATCGATTTTCATTATTGAGGGTAAATTTGTTCGTGGCTTCCTTCTAAAAGCCCCTAAGCCAGAGGTTGTCAAACGGTGTGCCGGAGACAATTTCTAGTGTGCCGCCTGCCAAATACAAATTTGAATATATTTATATACATTTTTTGACCTAATTAATTTAAAAAGATAAACAAATTAAAATAATTACTAAAATTAAAATAATCATTTTTTTATTATATATTAAATGACATTAACATTGGTTAACCATTATTAATTAATTTTTTAATAACGTGCACATCAACGTGCTTATGGATAAATCAGTTCATCGTTATTATAAAGATTCTTAATTGTCATTTGGATTTATATGCAAAGATAAAAATAAACTACCTCAATGTCTAATTTACATTTAACTCTTGGCAAATGATGTATTTTACTTCCAAGCATCCGGACTATTCCGAAAAATCTGTGAATTATTTTATCCATTTGAAAAAACAATACTAGTATTTTTAGTTTTTACTATGAATCGTAGATCTAGTCAAATGATGTTCAGTGAAACTATTGTAAACACAAAAGAATCATTGAAATATTCATACCTGATCCAGAATTGATAGCAAAACAATTAAAACCAAACACTATTGGCGAAAACTAAATAAGCCCTGCTTGTCGTATTATTGCTCGGACTATGTTTGGCCTTAAATATGAACAAAAAATTAAAGAAACTCGGTTTTCATTACAACTAGATGAATCCACGGATATTGGTTTATTTTATATTTTAATTATAATAAGGATATAATGATGATTGATACAGGGACTGATTAATGAACATTTAATAATTTTGGAAAACAAAATGGATGCTTATTTTCCAGACTTAGAAATTGAAAAATTCGATTGGGTTATTATTTTTTAAATATTTTTTAGATACGAAATCCTTTTCTTGTGTCAGAATCAAAACACTTATCTGTTAAAGAAAATGAAAACTTATTGCACTGTTTAATGATCGATCCTTAAAATTAATGATGACGGAGTTAGACATTGGAGAATTCTGGATATATATTCGAAACATATATCCCAGTTTATCAAAACAAGCACTGACCATAATTTTACAGTTTTCTACGATCTATTTATGCGAAACAGGTTTTTATATGAAATATAACAAACGTGAAAGTTTGAGAAACATTGATGCTGAAATGCGGGTGGCTTTGTCAACCATTCGACCTGATATTGATGATATATGCAAAAACAATAATAATTAAGATTTCATTTTTTTATTAATAAAAATTTGGAAATTAAATTACCAATTTTAGTACTTAGTTTTACACATCTTAAAAATTTAATTTTTTATTTTTTAATGTGTGCCGTGGATTATTTTTTTACGATTAGTGTGCCGCGAGAATTATTATTGAAAAGCTCTGCCCTAAAGCAGAGGAAGTATGATTCCATAATATCGTATGCAGGAACGGCATGATTCATCTGTAATGTGTGTTCAACTAATCAGCAATAGGGTGTTAGTAATAATTGTATCCAATGCTTCGATTTACAAAGTGTGTATAGATCTTGGTTTTTGATAAGTACGATTCTCCAGGTGTGTTTTAAACATACGCGCAATTGAGGTAAGCCACCTCACCATTTGATAGCTAGAACCTAGTAAATACTAAATTTATTAATTTTTTTATTTTTAAATATATTTTAGTATATAACTAATTTAATTATTTTTCATAAATAACTTCTATCGATGCTTCTTTATTCTTGCTGTCGAATTTAATCCACTTGTTAATAATAAAATTATATCTGCTTTATTACAACTTTTACTTTTCATTTTTGTAAAGAATCTCCAACTTTTTTACAAACCAGTCGGCTCCTATCCCGGCGGCGGAGTGCATTAGTTTTATCTTAGTGATATCCCCCACATCAAAATTGTTCACATTGAAAATATCAATCTTGGATTTAAGTTAAACAATCACAGAGTTTCTCGAAAACAAGGATTTCGTCGGTCGAGTTGAAATCGCGCAGGATAAATTGATCAATTCGGTGCTCCCCTTATTTCCGTGAATGACAATAAACACTGAGGCGTCAGTCCCGGCCCCAAACTGACTCCCTGTGTAAATCGTAATAGTATAAAATCCATCCGTTGAGTCTAACGTGAAACTAGCCTTTACCCTGCTGATCTTCAGCAGAACTATCCGTCGCAAGAGTCACGGAAGCCATGGGAGATCCTTTAGCCTTTTTTATCCACTGTTCACATATAAACAAATACCTAAGTAAAGGGTCCAATCTACCGTTTTGTCGAACTGATTATCTCCACCTTGTCCACGTACCACTCATTCAGTATCCCAAAGGAGTCGTGCATTAAATCTATCTTCTGGACCATTCCAACATCCTTCAGCATCTTGGTGAATACATCGTACTTCCATATTCCTTAAAATTACCTTCCCCGTTCAAATTTGTTATAATGTTGGTTATTCGTTAGTTTCACGTTGTACACAATATCTTTGTTCCCGTAAATGTTGATGAACACGTTCGAGTCGGTCCCCGCTCCCAGCTTGTCTCCCGTGTAAACAATTATCTTGTACTCGATTTCTCTAATAAGAGGACTCCTCAAACCATGAATGGGACACTTTTTGGTGTTCGACTTGTTCACCTCAATTTCGGGACATTTTCGGCTGATTAGCTTGTTGGGGTAAAAGTAGTAAATCTTATTGTGGACGGTGACTTCGATGGATTCGAATCTCCAGGGGATCTGTTCCGAGTCAACTGAAGACCCAATGCAAACAGATATTAACTGGATGTTAATCAAATCGATTACTGGGCCGACATTTTGACACGTGAAGGAGTGATTACTTTGCGTTTCACTAGTCCTTTACTTCCACTCTTCTTTTCAAAATACAACTTCCTAGTTTTTCCCTCTGTGCCGATGAAAGTAATGTAAGCTTTTCCTAAATTGGAAGGCTCGGTGGATTTATTTGTTGCTATAGAAACGATATATTCAGTTTCTATGGATGCTACTCCTCGGACTTACCTTTAGGAATTGGATTTAGCCCCGGCTTTAGTACTCGCAGACACAGGCCGTCATCTTTGGTGGGTGAAAACCATCTTCAATCAACTGCCATAATACCGTTCGCAAATGAACTCTTCTATCTGATCCAATTGGGGACACTCTACGATTGCATATTCCAAAAGCCAGCTCGCCTTTTCCTCATTTTTTGTATGTCCCAGTCTAAGTCGTTCGATCTGTCCTATGGAAAGAGCAGAAAAACTGTATTTTTCAAATCCCTAAGAGTCAGATACGTTATCAACCTCTTCATCCATTGGGGACCGATTTGAAAATACTCGTTCTCCCGTCGAGTCCTCGTTCTCTCCAAAAATCTCAAAAATAATATTTGTTTCAATTTTGTTGACTTTTTTACTTTCAATCTGATAATGTACTCCACAACTGAAATGGTTAATCCAATCCTTACATTCCTTCACGGAAGATACCATGGGACCCTCAGCCGGCATCTCTATAAAATTGGAGTGGTCGTTCTGATTGCCTCGTTTGAACCAGGAATCCGTGTAAAATACGTAAAAATACCCAGAACACAAATTCCCAATCGTAATCTAAGTCAAGGCATATTCATTACTTTTGAAAAGGGACTAGTTTTTGACACGTGCCAAACACGGAGTTTTTTCAAATGACCAACCTTGAGCGACTCAAACCTAATAGTCTCCGTAGATTCTGATTTAAGACTGATCTTCCCAGTATTGAAGACTTTGGAGACCCCCAGTGACCCAAAGAGGAGTAATTCGAATGATATTTCTGCGTGATTGAGCTTTGAAAAGAAAATCAACTGCCACGTGTCAACTACTATACCTAAAATTTAAATCACAGGTAGACCTTCAGCATTGGTCACCTCCCGCAGTTTAACGTCTTCCGTAAGAGTCGTGTCCCCTTCAAACGTCTTCTCATAGGGAAATATTTGGACCACCCCAGTCGTGGAATTGACGATCTTTAACTACAAATTAGGCACTTTGAGCACATTTTCCAAATAAAATGTATGATTTTCCACGTGGGTGGAGCATCTTAGTACAAGAGTCCTGACTATGCTTAGGTTTTTGCTGAATTTGGCCTTGAAATGATTGCTTTTTTGCAAAGTAATTAAGTTTTTCTCAAATCTCACATTTTCCGTGACTGTTCTGTCTACAGTTCCCCCAATCAGCTCAACGTCGAGATCGGACATCCTCTCGGAAGACTGTGAACTCCCAATGTTTAAAAACATGTGATAAACGACCTTATCGTCTAATTTTATTAATCAAGAGACCTTGGCTTTGCTCATCAAAGTGAACTGCGTCGAGCTTGTAAGTCAAGCCACAAGCCATGTAGTCAAAAAATACGAAATCGTAAAATTTGTCGAATATTTCATCTTCCACGACAATCTCACGGTCAGGATGGAGGATACCTTATCAATCCACAGTCTGATTCCTTTCGAGTCGTGGAACATCGACAAAGATGTGATTCCGTCCATTCTCGTGCTCTTCACCCTAAATTTGTTGATGCTGAGCTTAGCGGTAATTTTACCATTTGTGAGTGAAACATTCGAGATTCTTGCATAAAATGATTCTGTCAGAGGACCCAGTAGGGTTGATAAGATAAAGACCCAAAAAGCCGTCGAAATTGCTGGATTCCAAAGGCTGGGAGTAAACTGTGAGGACATAGGACGATTCTTAGTGACACAAATCTCTACTTTGTTTTCTCATCTTGCGTTGTCCAGTAAGAGTTAGGAAGACTGTTTCTTGGCTGGCCTCAAACAGTTGATGGCATGGGAAACTCATGGTCTTTTTGTAAGGCAAACTAACTACGTCCACGTGCTTCAAATACCAGGTGGACGTTTTGATAGTAGAAATCAGTCCAATCCTAAAGAAAGAGCACGTAAATACTTTATTTTGTTTACCACTCCAATGTCGTAGATCACGGAATGAAAAGTGTCCACAGCCCCCTTTTAAAGCATGGTAAGTCTGATTTTGTTAATATTATTTCATCCGAGGTCCCTGCTGTCCCGTAGAGTTGAATAAACACGATCTTATTAGCGGAATCACCGCGATTTCCCGTGAAAACGGTAATGTCGTAACCTAACAATCCATAAAGTAGAAATACTCGAAAATGTTGACTTTGCCGGGTATATGAAGTTGTCCAAGGAATAGTCCAGTTTATAAGGGATGATCCATTCGCTCTTTGGAAATGTCCAGGACTTGCTGGTTGAAAGATCTGTTACAACGATTCTGTCTAATTTCCATCTGTCATCTCTGCTTTTCCCATGATTCTACCCTTAAAATACCAAATGACCATTATTTTGATGGATTTGATGCCTTTGAGGTCCTCGGTCCTCAAAATGACAAAATTCTTAGAACCCACGTGGAAGTTAAAGGATTGATCTGGCTCGGTCCGCTTAAAGGGAAAACAGAATGGTGGAAGGACCTTGTTATCACTCACAATTTGGAATGAAATCTCAAAATTTTTATTTATCCAACTTTGGCTTTTGTCCCCGCGTTTTTGTTAGTGTCCGTGCTCACTGCGAATTTGTACTTTTTCCAGTTGTTTTTCAAACTTGACTCCATTCGTTTATATTTCTATTGACATTAATTTTTATTTAAAAATGTAATTTGATTTTATTTAAATAATTATTAACACTTTTTTAATAATTATTTAATTTAAGTGAAAATTATGCTCAAATAACTTGAATAGTACTAGAGTCTTTTTGTAGACGATTCGGTTCCGAAGTGAGATGTTCACTGATGACGGCGTCACTCGTCAAGCCAAGCATCGTATATACGTGGAACCTTCAGCCGGAATGTACAGCAGCGAGATTCGTACTAGGGGCCATCAAGCCGTTTGCCTGTCACTCGTTACACTGCACCACCCGACTAAGTCTACTAAAATATCAGTTGTGTCATTCCATAACTTGAAGCCTACTAAAATTCGAAAGTTGAGACCGTGACGTACTTTTATTGTACAAAATTCAACATGAAAACCCCATCTTTTATTTTCGCAGTCATAAACGGACTCAGGAGACGTCAGAAACCCGTAGTTCTGAACAAATATTTTTTGAATAGCTCAAAATCAATATTATTAGTATTCGAGAAATTGAAGTAGTGAACTTTATTATGACCCCCGTTCCTTGAAGTTGTTTCTCGATTGCAGGAACTCTTCCATTTCCTTTGATTATGGGTGGGCTTTACCGATGGACTTGTGTGGAAGGATGAGTAAGAAGATCACTAACTTGTGTGGAAAGACTTGCCTTTCCGTTACTGCAATTGTAGAAATTGGACACACAAGTCATGTGTTTAATCGCAAATAAAATTATCTGCCGAACTGAATAAGTATTTTCTACCTTAGCAATGTGGATGATTAGCAATTTTCGAATGTAGATGTACACTAATGTCTTCATCTCCTCAATATGGATGTAACCACGTTCTCTTTTTGGACTAGGGAAGAGATATCATATATATGAACTGCTGTACATAAAAAAGGAACGGATGCAACAATGTCATGGTTCGAGGACCTTAGATATCTCCTTCGACAGAGTTGTTATCTAAACAATAATTCCCTTGTTCGTAGGCAGATTCATCCAAGGTTCTCCATTTTTGGAGCAGACAAGTGTCCAACACTTCCTCGTTCAAAATATTTGAAGATAATGAGAAATCAAAGTTGATGAGTCAAATCCACTTTAAAGGAAGCAATCAGCCAATGAATTACCTGGAATGCATCAAATACCATAACTCGTAATTAACATCGAATAGTCATGGTGTTTCTTAAGTATCGATTTAATAAAAATCGACAATCAGCCCACACCTCGTGATTTGCCAAAGTGATAAACAGAAACCTTGTTGGGAGATACAAATACGTGTACTACCAATGTAAACTTATGTGCAGTAAACCCATGTCCTTTAAAATATAATTCCCACAGTGATGTAGCTTTTTGAAACTTTACTCCCATCAGTGAGTGCCCATAAATATAAGCCTTCAAATATTCAAAATTCATTAGACAAGGACCTCTGTCATTGGCAGTGCAAGAAGACCAAACTGACATTTATTCCCAAATTGTGACTTTACCATGTTATATAGGCATGTTTGTGCCATTTTGATATTAAACAATGTCTAATTAATTTGCACTTAAATTTACAACATCAACCAGGCATGACCGTATTCACATAATATTAATGGATCCACCTTTGGAGTACTGGACAACCAGAGTTGAATGATCTACCTTTGAGGTCGTCATTTAGTCCAAGTCTCATAGGACTGAAAGTTGAATGTATTTGTCATTTGGTCCGAAAAACCTACGTCACCAGTTCAATATCCCGATCAGTTAACCAGTGAACTTGACTAATCAAGCACTTCGATTCAGTCTTAAAAACACCTTAATTTGTATAAAATGTTTAAACTCCTGCAGAGTTATAAATCAAATCCAATTAGATTAATAAAATTGTTATTAAAGTATTTAGAAGGTTAAAAAGAAAATATTTAGAATTATTTAGAAGTGTCGCGGTCTTTTTGGCTCAGAACTGAACTCTGATAAAGACCTTTTAACGGAATTTTGACCCAAATTGGGTGTGTCGTCATATACAAAGCAGTGCTTAAATTTATCCTGAATTAAAAATTTTTCATTACCTTTAAGATTATTTGGTCGTTTTCATTGATAATAATCTCTGTAAATGATAATCCGTTGAAGAAATCCTAAAGCTATATGACACGACAAGAACCATAATTTTAAATGGTAAAAAATGTTTATTCGAAATTAATTCACTGACGGATATTTTATAAATAAATATTTTTAAATAAAAATAAATTATTGCTGTACTTAACAAGATTCATCGCATATCTGGAGGCAACCCTACGAGAGGCCAGGAATAATATCCCCAGACATATAACGGAAGTCATCTTCGCAGATGACAGATACATTCTAAGAATTTCCTGGCCAAAGCACATCTCAAACAAACACCTCTATTCCCATTACAATATCCACCCATTGGACGGAGAAATAAAAGTAACAGATGGGGCTTATTTGGTCACATCCTAAGATGGACAGGAATACTCCCGCTAATCTCGTGATGGAACACCACCATGCTCCTCATCCGGGATCGATTTTCTGGGGAAGACCACGAATTACTCTACCAACCCTTCTACATCAAGACCTAACTTCGATTGGGAAAGGGTTGACGTCGGCAGATGATCTTGAGCACCTGAGGGACCTATTGAGGAACAGAGGGAACTGGAAACGATTAACAAAACGCATCCAGGAGAGGGTGGCACAAGCGAGATAACTTTACTAACGTTGTTTTGCAGTGTGCTTATTAATAATAAAATAATAACTTAACAAGATATTAATATTTTTACTCACTATTAACTGGTTTTTTTAGATTATACGGCCGCGTGGTGCAATGTGGAACTATGTGGAACCATGTGGCTACTTGATTAAAGATTTCTTTTCCTTCCCTCCACCTACTCAGAAGACGCCAATGCCTGTTCGGCGACTGTTAAACACGATCCTTTCCTAATTCTCGAGATTGTTTGTATAGGGTTTACAGGCCTATAACTGATTGCCAAGTACCCAGGTTTCCCATATTTACGTATCATCCGGACCTCCTTCAATTTCCAATGGGAAGGTATATGACCCAACCTAATACTGCATGTATAGAGACATTGAACTGGTGACGTGGTTCTGAATAATTATGTCTATTTCACACATGACGAATGATCTCGTCACACTGACGTCATTCAACGTTCGAGGATTGAACGAAAAACATAAAAAGGAGGATTTAATAAGTGACTTAACATCATACAAAGTTACTATATGCAGTATACAGGGGACTAAAGTGAAGGATGAAGTTGAGGAGAATTACGGAGAGTTTAGACTTATACTACTAGACTCTGAATGCAACCACTACGGACTTGGCTTTGCTATACATCAATGTCTTTATGGGAGAATCCACAGAGTGTGGAGGGTGAATGACAGAATTAGCAGTACTCCAGATTAAGAGTGGGAGGACTGATAATTCCTTTATATCCATAATTAATGTCTACGCGCCCACAATGACGAGGGTTTCTACAAATCCCGATGAACTTGATCTGTTCTATATGTCAATAACGGATACCATCTTGATCTCAAAGGCTCGTTTATGACCTTTTTGTGTGGTGATTGGAATGCTAAAGTGGGACACTGTCCATGGAGAAAACCCTGTATGGGTAGACACGCCAAGGGGAGGAGGAATATGTCAGGAGAATCGCTCGTGCAATTTTGTAACATGTTTGACTACTTTATTTGTAATTCTGCATTCGACCACAATAAGAGGCATAAGACTACGTGGACTGGACTCAGAAAGGATGGAAATGGTGACTATGTCCGGATATACAACCAGATTGATTATGTTATGTGTAAAAGATCTCTTCGTGCTTTACTAACAGACTCCTGCAGCTATGGAGGAACCATCACTCATAGTGATCATAAACTGCTGGTTCCACGTTTCAGAATGAAAAGATATTTCGGAATAGATGGAGCTAGAACGAAGAGAGCTGATCTGGATTGTTTTATTGTGGAAAAATTATGCTTATGTGAGAAGACGCGTTAAGATTATTGTATGGCAATTAAGATGACTGTGAACATAATTTGGAATACTACTTTTGAGAGAATAAAGAAGGCAAGTTTCGACGTGCTTGGGGAAAATAGGCCGGCAGGATTTAAAGGAGTCTTCGATACAAAATTTGATCATTATCAATTAAACAAAAAAAATTGCGGCTGAGAATGGAATCATGTACAAATAATGATACTTACAACGTGTCAAGAAGAGAAAGAAATCGTATTGTCAAGGAGACTAGGAAAACTGGAAAATTGTCAAGAAAATTGACGAACGTATCAGTGAAATCGAGAAGTTGGGATACGGAACGCAAATGTTTCGAGCAGTTCGCCTTTTGCAGAGGGGACTTAAACCTACGAATATTTGTATTCACGACAGTCAAGATAGAAATGTATTGGATAATAAAGAAAAACTGAGATCATTGCCGAACATTTTTCATGACTTTTGAATGAAAATTAAACCTCATATGTGAAGCCATTTGAGAAATCACCAAGAAGCCTGAATCCACCAATATCAACAGAGAAAACTAACCTGGCAATCATTAAATTAAACAACAACAGGGCAACGGGAACAGACAACATACATGGAGAAATGATCAAGTATGCACCAGGCGAACTGACAACCCTCATTACAAAGATTTTCAATAAGGTATTTGAGACGCATTCCCACTTGAAACATGGTCATGGAATTTTAATTCCTTTTCATTAACCAGGAAAGAGCAAGGAACCGATAAAACCCTAAGACCAGTGATATTATTGAGAACACTGAGGAAGATACTATCTCTGATAACTCTTAGTCGGATATCTTCTGATGTTTATGAATTTTTGTAGCCGGAAAAATGTGGGTTCAGAAAGGGACGCTCGACCGCAAATGCATTTTGGTCCCACAGGTGGATGTGTGCCATGTGTTAACGATACAGGAGTGATTTTAAGATTTTGGGAGTGGACATGTCCAGTGCGTTTGACACTGTCAACAGAAAAAAACATTGTTGGACGTTGCTGGGAGTTTTCTTGATGAGGATAACACAAAACTTGTCCGTTTCCTTATCCAGTTCTATTCGTTGTATACCTGGAAGCGGCATTGAAAGCTCTTAGAACAAAATGTGAAGGATGCATGCCGATGGAGATTATTTATGCAAATGACATAGATTTTGTGTCAGAAAATGATCTGGAACTTGGACTTGCTTTAGAGAAAAATCCCTGGAGAATTTAAGAATTGGTCTCTGCGAGTTAATCAGGAAAAGACTGAACACATAAGAATCACAAGGGAATCAAAATATATTGATGAAAATTAGAGGAAATTTGGATCCTTACTTGGTGGTAGTGAGGACATGATGTATAGAAGAGTTCTAGCCACTGCCATGCATAAGAAAATGCAGAAGATATGGAGTCGACGAAAACTAATTAAAAATCTAAGAATAAGACTACACAACGCATATATAAAGCCGGTGCTTATGTTCAACTCGGGTACATGGGGGGTCACAGAGCTAGAGCTCAAGAAATGGATATATTTCATCGAAAACAATTACGCAATTTAATGGGCCTAGGTTGGCCAAAGAAGATTTCAAATAGGAAATTATACTCTGTGGCACAATCGAGGCCAATAAGCATCGACATTATTGAATCAAGATGGAGACTGTTTTGCCACGTGCTTAGAATGGACATAAACGCCCCTGCAAATATAATGAGAACAAAACCATCATTCAGAGGAAGACCCAGAGTCACTCTACCCGTGGCTCTGAACAAGGATCTAAATGGAATTGGAAGAAAACTTAAATTTGCAGAAGATCTAAGGACAGATGCGCAAAGCAGAGGGCGATGGAGATGCCTAGTGAAGCAGATTTTGAAACGTGTGGCACAAACGGAACCTTAGTTAATATAACGTTCTTTGGTTCTGTGAAAGTGCTTTTAATAATAAAAATAGACATTCCAGATATTCATAGTGCGCCAAGGGTGCTTCCTTGAACAAACTCATAGTGATCTTGTCCCATCCAGGAGCATTGTTTTTTGTGCATTTGAACTTGTGCATTCATAGGGTTGTGACGTGGTGGTAAAGAACTAATTACTTTTCCTAGCTCTTCTTTTAGATAAAAGAGGGCGAAACGAACAGCCGCTTGTCAGGGTTAACCTCCTATTTTGTGTAAGTTACAATAGGTTAGGAATTTTTTCTAAAGAAGACCATCATGTTTTTGCAACAATGGAAATTCTTGGAGATATATTTGAGGTTTTTTTATTATTTTTGAGGTTTTATTTTCATTTATTATAGATCTGAAAAATTTTGTTTTGATTGACGAAACTGACATCCGGGGACAGAAATATGTCAATACTTATTGGAAGAATTTCTGATCTCAAAAAATATTTTTAATATCTATTTTTTTAAAGATATCAACTTTTTATTAAAGAAAGAAACGAGAGTAAATGGTTATATAGCGCCTGCTCTGACTGCTTGGCTATTTCCTCTCAGGATGGCGAGCGAGATTCGCTCAAATAACCAGCAGCGCTCACGAGGGTCTCCTGTTCGTGTAGCGATCCGATTCCCTAGACGACTCAAGAATTCCAGCGTCGCAGGCGCAAGGAAACCAGACGTCTCAATAGCGAGTGGAACAAACAAATAATACTTTTCCCGTTTCATCTTCTCGGCCTTCTCAGCGGCAGAACAGGCTCCAGAGGCACTCTGGAGTAGGTTGCTGAAGGCAAACATGTCGATGGAGGTAACGTCCCATGCCAGTTGTTTCCCGGCTTCAAAAGGGAAGATTATCATCCCATCTGGTCGTTTCCCGTCCCGCTTGCAAAGACCGACAGGTTCGAGCATGGAGGGGTGTCCGGCGGTGTCCAAACTCGCCTAACGACTTCGTTCAAAGCCATGTGTATGGGAAATCTGCCTGCACTCTTCCTGCAGGAAAGAGGGTGTAGGCCAAAACAGTCGATCTTGTTTCCGCATCGGCACGAATGTGGAATACAGACTTTTAATCCCAGTCGCAATGAGATCCCAATACGGACGCATTCATCATCCAGGAAGCTACCCAGAACTCCATTAGGAATGGCGTTGAGCCAGGCACCGCTCTCGAAAGACGGCCACGACAACAAACAAGCACGGCGATGTTGGCTGGATAACACTAGCAAATCTTTGAAGGAATCTTACATATAGCATCATCCAGACCCCGCTGAGAGAACAAGGAAGGCAGAAAAAGCTGATAAGTGCGGCTCCAGGCCTCACGAGCATGGCCAGCGTCCTTGTCAATAGAGAATTCAGGTAGAAAGTGTAGAATCCTCTTGACATGTGTGTTAGAGGCCATTAGCGATAATAGAAGAGAGAGAAAGGTCCACATGGTTGCGAATTCCAAGTCCTCCGAGTCTCATTGGCAACGTGGCTTGCTTCCATGAGTAATCTTCGAACCGGACGTTGTAGATACGTTCCGCTGTCGTACGAAAGTTCTCGTTAATCTGTGCGAGTTGGTCACACAGGGTGAAATAAGGAGCAGTCCTCAGGACATATACAAGCCTCCGTACGTTTGAGACTGTTATTCAGGAGGAATAATGCTGTGCATATCAAGTAGACACAAGCGGTCCAGAGTCTCTCCGAGTAACAGTCGTTTTTCACGCATTGCTCTTCCCACTACATTTATGGTGATTGGGGATCCGAGGAATATAAGTTCTTCATCGGGTGTAGGAATATTCCAAGCAGTAAATTTCCGAAAGATGACAAAGCTTTTGAATACTTCTCTTCTAAAAGTCCGCAATTGTAGATTTCACATTTAGTGTAATTTAACTCCAGTCCAGCTTCCAACAGTGCTGCAATTTTCACTTCCAAATCCCAGAAAATAGTATCCGAGGACCGCATCGTCCAGATACCATAGGTTGAGGGGCGAGTGCGGAAGTTTGGTGATTTTCTCTATTGCAAGATAAAACAATAGATGTCCAAGGGGATCTCCCTGTTGTATTCCAGAATACGAATAGATTAGGTAGTCCCCGAAAAGTAATGATCAAGTAGGATGTATGACTGACTCACAAATTCGAAAATATTAGGGTAACATTCAACACACGTCTCCAGGATATTGTCCCTCCTTGAACTATTGAAGGCGTTCTTGATGTCCAGAATATGTCCCCGGGAATCTTCTATACTGCGATTTAATAATGTCCTCACTGAATGGACAGCGGTCTCGCATCCCAAGCGAATACCGACGACTACTTGAGGGGGGTTCAAGAATTTTGTGATGAGTGGAATAGAATACCTAGAGGTAATTTTAGCAGCCAGTCTTTTGAAGACAAACCCGACCGCAACTGGTCGAACTCCGCTGCCCTTCTAATCGAGGGCTATCTAATTGGCGGATAACTTCGGGAGGAACTCCAGACAGGATCCGGTTCATAAGTAAAGTAATTGAATTCGTAAGACGAAGTCCCTGGTCTCCAACGGACAAAGAGGTTAGATCCTTCAGGTAGCCAGGTCTCATTCTGTCGAGCCCGCCACTGCTACTAGAAGCAAAATTCCGTATTGCGAGGAGAACTTCATCTTTGATGTAATCAGAGATTCACTCTGGATGAAGGAGCCACTGGGCGTAAGTTTTTGGGTGGCAGAGGATATTTGGTCAGTAAACTATGCGTCGGGAGTCGGTCTTCGCGGGTTACTTGAGGAAAGTGCCCTGATGGCTGCGCGGGTGCCACCTTCGATTAACTTCGACCGGACAGTTCTCTTGAGACTGAGCACTTCGACTTCCTCGTTCTGGCAACGTGTCTCCCTCGTATGGTTAGAAGCCATCGGACAACCGGGAATGTGGATACCTCCCAAAAAACGAATGTTGGTCCTCATGGTGGTAGCGAGAGACTCTATTCCGTGATCATCTCTATCAAGTCCCAATGCGGAAGGCTCAAAACAGAATAAGCGCATACATTCGATGTATTTTTATATAACAAAGTTTAGAAATTGTAATTAAAAATAAAAATAATATTAATTTTTTATAAAAAATAATACCTAAATGTTTGACCAATAACGTATGCCCTTTTTGTTTTAGTCATTTCTGGTTATTTTATTACTATTTCTTTTAGTTTTTTGTGGATGCCCTGATAAGAATACATATGGAAGTCATGTGTTAGAGTATAACCGAAAGTGCTATTATTTTGTTTTTCAAAGAGAAACTTATTACGATGACGAAAGGTACTGCAACGATATTGGAGGAGAAATTGTAATCTTCATTGATATTTCAGGCATTAATTGATTCAAATCCAATTTCAAACAATATTCGTGCATATTTAAAACCATGAATCTTGCAGATAATACTCTTATCTATATAGCTGGACATTATAAAAATTTTGGCTGGATGTATAAAGGTAGATTAGTTTTTTACTTAAAGGAATACCTTTGAATTATACAAACTTTGCTTTGTTTTCTTTTTTTCAAATTGTTTTCTTACATCATTCTATCTTGGGACACTGTATTTGTCTATCAGGATATTTTAATTGGAAATGGACTCGTTGTAATTGTTATAATTATCTAAATGCGGATGGATTCGTCTGTCAAACAAGTAAGTTTTTACTTTAATAAATAGATGCTCTACCTACAACAACCATTACATCTACTAAAAAGCCAGTTGGAATGATTAGTAATAGTCAGACCTCATTTCTGAAATTACTAAAAGAACGACAGAAACAACCGCTAATGATCCGACCCCAATTTCTGAAGCTACTAAAAGAACGACAGAAACAATCACTAATAGTCCGACTACAATTTCTGAAACTACTAAAAGAACGACAGAAACAACCGCTTATAGTCCGACCACAATTTCTGCAACCACTAAAGAAGTAACTGAAGTGATACCAACTACTACGACTTTAAACTCTACAGCTGTAAAAGCATCGATAAAGACGATTTCAACAACAACTAAACCTTTAAATTTTTCTAAACAAACTAAATTAGAATCAGCACATTCAGTCGAGTCAGAATGCCCTAAAGGTCTATTAAATTATATTGGTTATTTTAAATTTTTAATTTTCAGGGATTTTATTAGGGTTTCTTTGTGGAGCTTTATTTTGTCTTGCCACTTCGATGTATTTTTATATAAAAAAGTTTAGGAAAAACAATATTTTATACAAAAATGAAAAAATATTTAAACTCTATAGTAGTTTCAAAAGCAGAAAAAAATAATTAAATTAGTTAATCGTTTGTCTTTTATGGGTTAATACTGGTTTTCAAATACAGGTCACTTATTTAAGAATGTAAACCTGTTTAAAAGTCTAATAATATGAAACTGTCATTACAGAAAGGAATCCTCATTTCTTAATTTGCTTATTAGAGTATCCCTTGAAAATTTTTTTCATCCGACAAATCCCAAGATCATTAATAGCTTAATTATAAAGATTAATGACAATGATTTTCCGTCTACCTCACATTCCCTTTTCTATGCGATTTGACTCAGCTAATCTCACCATTTAGTCCTTAAAATAGCATCATCGATCGTTATTCCTATAAAATATTAAACTCTGCTCTTTAGTTGGCAAGAACCGAGTCTCCGGGTCTTAATCCTATGAACAACTTACAGTAATGAATTTAGTTTACTATGTCATTTAAGCCCAATTACTAGTATACTAAAGTAGCTAAAAGTGATTGAACCCCGCAGGAAGGATTTCTCTGTCTGCTAGCTTTGAAGCTATGATGGAAAAACGAAACCTTCGCAATGGGATGTATTTCTTTTTTGGTTAGTGAGAATGCTCTAAGAATAAACTATTATAGTTTTAAACGAAAATATGATATTTGTACGATAGAGGTGATGTGATCTTTCCTCTGCCATACCCAGAAGTATACATATGAATAACCGATAATTTTCATGGTCGTTTCAAATGATTATTTTTTCAATAATTCGCATACGCAGTCTGTGATTGATATGTGGGTTCTTGAGATGCTTGAGAATCCTAATAACTTGTTTTCGTGAGGATGCCATATTTTAAAGAGTAGACTCATGATTATAAAATCCTACAACGGCCCCCTTCTTCAATCAAATTCGTCTCTTCTGATTGACTGAGTGAACCTGGCTCGTCTACGATGTGGGAACTACCCATCTCTACAAACGTAAGTAAACTTGTAAAGATGTCTACTATTTTTTTGCAACTTCTCCAAATTGACAGTAAATCACCTTTTTGGATTTCCTTGATTTACAGGCATTTGTTGCATCCTACATATTACTCCTACAATTTTGTGAAACCGTGATTACTTAACGCAGAAATCGAAGAGGACCAAGACAATAGAAGCTCATCTTATAATCGTCTAAAAAATTAAATTAAAGTTAATTCCAAAGACCACTGTTAATCCGTAAAAAAACTAACTAAGTGATCCCGACGAATTTGATCAAGGCTCTCATTTTTGCTCGGTGTTGACCCCTTGAGCCTACACAAGTTCGTTTTAGTGTCTCCATAGGCGTCGGTGATTTTATGTTTTTCCTTGTATACCATCTCTCAGTTAGTTTGAAGGCCTTCTTCTGGGTTGCGGAGATTTTCTGGATGTTGGTATAAGAGACCAGTGGTCACCATTAAGTACAAGCATATGAAATGCATGGTTCGATGTACTGTGAGTAGAGCGTTTTAAGTATAGGATGATGTCCAATTTTCCATAGAACTGTTAGGCATTTCAGAAGGTTGATTTTCTTCTCACTTTTGTTTAGCACATTAGTGAAATGTCTCGAAAAGTTCATGTGCGTATCGAAAGTCTGACCCAATATTTTTTGCCATTTGCTGAACGGCAATGCTCTTCCTTCCGCAGTAACTTCTATTGTCCTGTTCGAATATAGTCTTCTTTTTGTTGTGCCAACAGATATTCCGATTGTCTCCATGGTTTCATGACTTCCCAAAAGTTTCTTCGCTTCGAGTGATGGTCCTCATACTTTAGGCCTTTTCTGATTAATGTAAGTAGTCCTCCCCACGTTTCTTAGTTCGGTCGGCACGTATTATGTTTCATACGGAAAAGAGCACAACCCATGGAGGTAGACTTGGAAAGGACAACCAAACAAAAGATTTCCACTGCCAGGCAAATGACTTGATGACTCACCATAGCAAAATGAGTCATATTCCAATGAATAAAGAAAATCGACCTCATATTACTAAACCCCCAAGGGTAACAAAGGCACGATTCGAAGTATCAATAAGTCATGTTCAAAACCTCATTACAAACTCAAGAAACTCACCAGCCACGGGACCCGATCGGATCAGCATATTCCACCTAAAGCACCTCGGTCCAAACGGGCTCTTGGCACTTAAAGATATCTACGAATTCTCTATCAACAGGTGTTTCATCCCGATGTTATAGAAGAAGTCGAACATTATCCCAATACTCAAGAACAACAAAGCCTCCTCCTTGCCCTCTTCGTTCAGGCCAATTTCCTTAACATCTGTTGTCTCAAAAATCCTCGAAAGGATCATTCTTAACGAAATCACCCCCTACCTCGACCTCTCCGACTCACAACATGGTTTCCGTCCTTTACACTCGACCACCACGCACTTACTGACACTAACCCAATACATCTCCAACGGTTTCAACAACTGCAAACCCCCGGAACGAACTGTCTTGGCCTCTATTGACCTAACTAAAGCTTTCGACAGAATCTCCCGTGTGGTCCTCTGCAACAAGATCTATTCTTCAAATATTCCCTCTGTATGGAAGTCATGGCTCACAAATTTCCTCTCGGGAAGACTGGGTCATACGTGTCTATATTCAAATCTATCAAGATATCGACTCCTACCAAACGGTGTTCCCCAGGGATCAGTCCTTTCACCCTCACTTTTCAACCTTTACGTCAAAGACATCCCAACAACCCAAAATACGTTACTATTGACATATGCCGATGATCTAGTAATCGCATCCAGGAGTGGCGATGTTCGACTGGCCACCGAAAAAGTGCAGTACCACCTGAACTTGCTATCCGACTGGATGAACTTAAACTGGATGAGTGTTTCCACCTCGAAGTCATCAGCTACCCTGTTCACAACCGATCGAAGACAATTCAACCTAAACCCCACACTCTCGTTGGGAGACGAACCACTCCCCTTAAATAAATACCCGAAGATCCTTGGAGTTGTCTTCGATCCTTCACTCTGTTTCAACAGACAAGTGGAGGAAGTAATGACAAAAGCCAAGCGGAAACTTAACATATTACGGGCAGTAGCTGGCCACTCAAACGGTCAGCAAAAAGAAAACTTAACTCTTCTCTACAAACAGTTCATCAGGACTACACTCAACTACGCCTCACCAAGTTGGGCCCCCTCAATCTCCTTGTCCCTTTCTCAAGAACTGCAGAAAGTGCAAAACTCGGCGCTGAGAATAATAACTGGCTGCTTAAAGTCAACCCCCACCGACCATTTACATTGGGAGTCGAAAATCCTCCCGCTCTATGACCACCTGGAAATGCGTAATTTACAATTCCTACGGCAGTCGTTCGACCCGAATCACCCAGTTCACGCTCTGCTAAGTAACAATAACCGCAGATACATACGCAGGACCCTCTTTGACCTACAAAGAGCCTTGTCGAAGATCACCCCCCTCAAGAAGACTCAACTTGGACCCGCCGAATCCATGATTTCATCTCAACACGGGTCATTAGGACACTTCAATATAACAAAGTCTTGGAGCGCTTCCCCCCTGATATCAGTCCAACGGAAAAATCGCTCCCGAGGAAGATCAGAATCGGACTGGCTCGCCTACGATGTGGACACCACCCTTTTCTGGCTGGCAGAGTAGTTCGGACCTTTTTCCCTGCCCTGGACCACCGGATGCAAAAGTCGAGGATCTCTGGGAGCGGCCTGTCCGGACTGCACGCTCTCTGATGGTCGCCGGCTTCCCACTTCCTGGCGAAGCCGGGGTTAATAATTTAATTTATGTAGGGGCCGCCAATTTTTTTTAAAACTTAATTAATATAAACAAGAAAGCAAATGTAAAATTTATAAACCATTAATCAAATAGCTCTTTAAAAGCTGCTACAATAAAAGATGTAGAAATCAGTTTATTGCGGTATTTGTTCTTTAGTTGAACCATTTTCTGAAAATGTATTCACATAAGTTGATCCGAATATTGAAATATTAATGCATTATTCACATGATTCTTAAATTTTTCTTTGGGTAGAGATTGGCAAAATTCGATAAGAAAAGTGTTTAAAAAGCGTTAAACTGTAAATTGGCTGTCAATTCCATTTGGATTCTTCAATTTGACGTTGAAGGGCGTTGTAAATATTTTCATTAAGAGTAAATCTCTTTAAAATATAAAATTTTATATTTTTGTAAATGAATTCCAAAGCATCATTGAAATTGGTAAATTAAGCCGCCGATAATTGATACATATTATTCATACGATCTTTATTTTCAGATAGCAAAGTGACATGTATCTATTTGAATGTTGAATCTTCATAAATATAATTTTATGAGGAAAGAAGATATAAATGCATATAATTGATAACAAAGGTTGTCTTTTCCATGTAAATCAGTGTTTAAATTCGACAGATGTAATGACAAATTCCTCGATACCGTTTAAATGGCGTCTCATTTGAAAAAGAGTGCATTGTCGTATTGTAGCAGTAAACTGCACATTCTAGAATAGACACCCATTCATTTTGATTCCCATCAATAAATTTTTGATATTGTCAACGTTTGATTGAAACGTTCTACTATTCCCTAAAAATTATTTTGTATACAAACTTGGGATCTAGAACTGTTTGGTCTTCCATGGATGTGACGTATTCTAAATTTCTCACATAAAGCTTGAATGTTGGTATTTTTAAATTCAGTACGTTGTCAGACTATAGAAATTGACTAAAATTCTGACATACTTCAAATGCTGACTTATTTAACAATGGCCTTGCAAAAGCGAAACTAACGTGGTTATGTACAATTTTAATACCGACTATATACATCAATTACGGATAGGATCCATTTAAATCCTTGGTTGACACTTTGAAACTTTTTTTTCAGATCGATTAGATCAATCTGAAAATGTGAGGCCTCTCATCGTACTCTCCGTTTCATTTGAGTACTTATATTTTCAGGATCGATTTCACATAATATCCGTTTAATTTTGTCATCTATAGATCTATGATAAAGTCCTTAAATTGAGACATAATGAATCACTAAAGCCATGCTGTTAAAATTAAAATAAATCAGGTTAGCCATATAATAAATACAGTTTGAATTAATTTTTTATTTAAAAATAACAATAAAAAATAAAAAGTTAATATATTTAATCAACAACCTTCCTCGCCTGCCTGTTCGCCAGCCTCCTCAGGCAGGTTCGATTCTGGTTGCTGAAACAACTCCGAGAGCGCATTGTCAAATTGAACCCTCTGCCCATATGGCATCTCAGGGCTCTGCCTCCTATACTCCAGTGTCAAGCTCTCTAGGGTCCGCTTTAACACAGTGGACTGTAGATAGGCCTGGAGCTTCCTATCTACCCCCAACTGCTTCAGATAACCCTTGTGGTACTTTGTTGCAATTCCTTCCCACGTCATTACTATAGGAATAACGAGGACCTTGCAACCAAGCATCTGCCCCATCTCGTTTGCAAGAAAGTCATACTTCCTTTTTTTCTCCACCTCCACAGTCTGCAAACGGTCTTGAGACGTGATGCCAACCTCTATGATAAGGACTTGGCCAGACTCCTTATCGTGTACCACAATGTCCGGTTTATTGTGCTTGACTAGCACCGAGGTACGGATAACACTGTCTACCTTAATTTGGACCCTGGTGTTCTCTACTACAGATTGCACCTTATGAGTCCGCAACTTTCTGGTGTGGCGAATACCATACTTATTGCATAGTAGAAGATGAAGACTCCTTACTACCTCGTTGTGCCTCCACACATAGTCGTGGCAGAGCATGGATCCACATCGAGTGGCTAAATGATCAACCGACATGCTCCTTGACTTACAGTGGGGACATGTATTTGTTGATCGACCCCAAAAAATATTGCGGTCTTGCATATACGTGTACAACGCCTCCGATCGAGGTGAGTTGTCACCGTATTTTAGCCATATTGTCGACGACTTAAGGTCGACATGTGGGTTGTCCAATGCTCTGAAGAGGACCTTATGAAGGCTTTTTAAGTTGATCTTTTCCATCAAATTATTATATTGTAATTCGATCAACGCCTTCACATTTACTAGCCCACCATCATCAACACCATACTTAGCAGACAAAAAAGGTCTGATAGTGCCTAGGTGGGTTGCCCGTGTTTTCTCGGTCGTTATTATGGCGTGCTTCCTAGCAGACACACTTGACCCAGCTATCAGGGTGTCGTGCATTCGCATTAGGATACGCTCACTTAGTTGGACTACTCCACACAGTCCACGGCCGAATTTATCACGGGGTAAATATAGTCTCTCCTTATTGGCTGCCAACACATGGACATGGTTCTCTCTGAGTACTCCACGGATCATAACATCCATCTCATCATACTCTTTGGGCTCAAACTCCACAACACCTATGTAGTAGTTTAGCAGCGAGACAGCATACTCATTTAATGCTAGGAACAAATTCCTTGCATTTAGAGACGTCTTACACAATAACGCTGCTCTTTTACGGATGCCTTCAGTAATTTGTCGCTTTGTCTCAGGCATTATAAGGGACTTTGGAGATTCGGTAACACCCAGATACTTATATCCTTCGTGTTCCTCTAGGACTCTTACTAACTCGCTACATACTTGCGTGTTAGTCGCAGACTTTGAATAATTCAAATCTAGCCCTATACTCTCAAAGAATTCCCTGGCACAGACCCCCATGGAGTAGAGCTCCTCGGCTGTTCGAGCATACATCTTCAGTCATCGATAAAAAGAAGGTGATTTGTACTGAAACAAACCCCTTCACAATGAACTGGTATTTGCTCAAACCGGTCATTGAGGCGGCGACTCAATGGCTCCAAACAGAGAACAAAGAGTAGCGGAGACATGCTATCTCCCTGAAGGATCCCCCTCTTGAGTTTTACCTTACCTATCCAGTGCCTATTATAATTCAGATGAATACTCCACCTATTCATCACAGCCACTACAAAACTGATGAACCACACAGGCATACACAGACTGTGTAGGCACTCGACAAGGTAAGAATGATCAACTGAATCGTAAGCCTTCTTCACATCCACCCACATAGACAAAAGTGAGTTTCCGTGAAACACAGAAAGGCATTTGTTGATCAAAGCCTGCTCTTTTGCCCCCTGACAATTTCGCACAGTACCCAACTGATTCTCGGAGAGAATCCCATTTGCTTCTACAAAGCTCCTGACCTCATTAGCCACAATTTGGTCATCAGTTTATACAGGGTTGGCATGCAGGTTATCGGTCGACTCCACCGCATAAGCCATAGCCTTATTGATGCAGGTTAACACTCCACCGTTAACCTTACAATGAGGAATCTTGCAGGTAAATCTACGGTTCTCAAGTGGGACATCTGCCGCTGCAGCGAGATTCCGTGCAAAGACCTCATAAACATGCTTGAGCTGCAACGTATCACAGCTCTGGTGCTCGTGCTCTCTTTGACAGTTGTGGTCACCTGGTCCCCGCCCCTTTAGACCAGTACCCTCTTTGCCTACAGCCATCTTCTTGAGTTCACTCACAGATATAGCAGTACTGAATCTGCCACTGCAGAGCTCCGCCAAGTATGGCCATCCATTCCAGGGCATTCGAGATAGCCTGCTACGAACCTGCAGGACTACCTGACTCGCCCATTCTTTTGGTCATCTTTATTTTCGACTCCATAATCTCTCATTCGCATTTGAAACCAGATTTCTGACCAATTATAGAAGGACATCTATCAGTTCCATAGAATCAATTTTGAGGGTCCAAGTTTTCATCTTTTATAACTCGACAAATTTTTTTGGAATAAATCTATCCTTTTGTTGAGTGGTGAAGTGAACATAACGAAAGAAATTTTTCATAAATTTTTAAATCCGGCATTACTCCCCTTACAAACACAATTAATTGTTTATGTCAGTAACATTTTTATAGCAGTCAATAGCCAATAAATAGTAAACGAACTTTTTTCCAGCACAAAAAATATTTATTTTATAAAAATTATTCAACAAGCAACTGAATCATTGCTGAGTGTTAATTTCTTCACTATATCTTGGTACGATCTGAAAAGACAAAAATCATTGCTTGTTTTGGTTCGAAATATATGTGAACAGCTTTTTTCATTTATGAAATTAAAAAAAAGCTGCTCAAAAAACAATTCTCACTAATAAAACCACTTTAATAAAAGTTGGAACTACAAAAAATAGCTGAGTTCGACATATCAAAAATTGTATCCAAAAGATGTCAATACTCTGGAAGTAGCCAAAATTAAAGGGTGTGATTAAATAATTAAGTTTCTCTTAATTTTTTGTTTTTCATTATAATAAATAAATATTTAAAAAAATTAATATATCAGAACTAATTTTCCCTTGATGAGAGCAAAGGAGAAGAAATACGAAGTGCTACGCGACCGATTCGCGTTCTACCCCATTGTTGTTGAGACGATAAGTGGGGAATTGCTTCGTTTCATAAAGAAGATTGAACGCCTAGCTACACTAAAAATCCACGACGCACGTGAGATTCGGTGGCTTTTCCAGATGATCTCTGTTACGTCGGTAATGTCCGCTGGGACCACGTTTGATAAATTTTTGTGTTAATTAATGTGACCGGTTGAATACGAGCCCAGGTTGAATACGAGCCGTTAAAGGCGTTATACGTGGCCTTAAAGCCGTTAGAAATCAATCGATAAATTTTTGTGTTAATTAATTTATTAATTTCGTTTGTTAGCGGTAATAAATCGAATAATAATAAAAACTTGAAAAAAATATAGATATTTTGCCAGCTGTTCTTTTTTCATAGGTATAATAGCAAATAATTCTTCCTTGACAGTTATATCATGGAAAATTAAACGGGAAAATACACATAGTTTCGCTATATCAATCGTTTTGTTAAAACTCAATTGATTGTGATTGACCAAGAAACACCCCACGATCGACCGGTTGGCCACCCCTGCTCTACAAGAATACTTCTCTCATCACTTTCAAACCATCGTTGGAAGCCATAAATCAAGAATGGTTCTATACAAGCTGTATACACATAAAGAAAAGTTTCCGGACTCAATTGAAAACGTAGAATCGATTTCAACATCGCTGTAGCTTTTTTCCTTTTTTTCTTAATATAATTAATGAAGGAACCCTTAGAGTTCACACCAAGATATAGCAACTGCTCCATGCATTTGATTGCTCCAGTATCAAAACACATTTTTGATTTATTCTTGTTATTCACAATCCATGAAGCAGTACACTTTTTCTAGATTAATCCGCTTTAAAATTCCTATCCTTGGATAAGATTTTGTTTACGAAACGAAAATGATTGTTGATAAAAATAAAAATGATCTTTCCACGCTTGACATGCAATCAACAAAAAATAATCTAAAGGTGAAATGAAATGATCAACGAAATTCATTATTTTTGTGATATCATTAGAATTCGTCCTTTTGTTAATATAATTTTTATTCCACATACGTCTTTTTTAAAATCCATTTTTTTCAAATAATTGTATGCTTTATTTATAGTAAAATTGGGTCGATTCTAAATTTTTATATATTTCTGATGATTCATCAGCATAAATAAGCATTTTCGACTTTAAGTGTTCACCTTCGGAATGTCACACATAACACAATTGAATAAGAGAGACCTTTGTGGTACAACTCTTTTTAACAAAATTTTCTTCGATGTATGATTTCCAACACGTATAAAAGATTCTCTACCAGAAAGAAAATCCTTCATCCACACTAGTGCCTTGCTCCCAACATTAAAATTTGACAGTTTTCAAAAACCCTGTCATACCAAACGCTATCAAAAGTCTTTGATATATCTAGACTTACAGCCGTAAGACATTCTCTATTTTTTTTAGCAACACATAAAATTTGATAATATTGAAAAACAATCTCCAAATCCCTCAGTGGGGTGAAGAAATTTGTTATCTTCAATATGCTTTGATAATCTGTTAAAAATAATTTTTTCCATAATTTTTTATGTACTGCATATTAGGCTTTTTGGCTTATAGTTCTCTGGATTTGAACTAGCTTTTTCCTTTTTCGGGATCATCCGTACAAAAGACTTCTTCCACGTAGAAGGGAACATGTTCATAACACCACGAAGAATTAAATAAAGCCCATGACTACACTCAAGTTAGTCACAGTTCTCACACGTTTAAAGTTTAAGAATAGTTTAAACCCGTATAAGCACAAATCCTCTAATCATTCGCTTTAACATCTGAAACTAGTCTTGAGCGCTAGCTATCCTGAGAGAAATTTCAGAGAGAACCATCTACTAGATGGCTCGATTAGTATTTCGGCCCTATTCCCAGCTTCGACAATTGACTTGCACGTCAGAATCGCGATAGACCTCCACCAGTGTTTCCACGGGCTTCATCTTAACCAGGTATAATTTGCCACAAACGAGGTTTTTAACTTTTAACTTTAACAACTTATTAGCAAGGAAAATTAAAGAGGGAGTTATTCTTTCCCGGTGCTCCTCCCTCGTACCCACACAAGCTCGTATAGGGCGGCTGACTGTATTTGCAGGACCACCTTCCCGCATGCCGGAGTTTTGTTTAATAAGGGCCTCCAAAGTAGTCGGTCCGGTTCTGTGTCTCCCACAAGACCAACGCTCTGTCATTCTGAAAGATTTGTTTTGAACGTCCTCGATTTTCTTAGTGTTCGTCCATGATAATGAAGGTCCCCACGAAGCATACGCGTACGAGAAGCATGGTTCGATGTATTGTTTGTAAATATTCATCAAGACCAGGTGGGTACCTGTCTTGCATATTCCAGATAAACTAATATATTGATCCTCTTCTCGCATTTCAGAACAATGTTTGCCACGTGTGGTGACAAAAATAAGTGTGCATCCAGTGTCAGGCCCAGGAACTTCTAACATTTGGTGAAGGGGATTTCAATGTTGTCCAATTTTAACTTGGAAATCATCTCCCCTTACTTTTTGTCCGAAGTAAACATAGACGTGACCGACTTTCTGAAATTTACCGTGAGTCGGTTCTTCATTACCCAGGCGTTGAGTCGGTAGAGGTTAATTTGTATTCTTTCTGTAGCATTTTGAATATCCCGATCACGCGAGGCCAAAACAATGTTGTCCGCATATGAGAGTAGAACATCGTTATTGGATTCCGGTGTCGGGTCTGCCAGGTATAAATTGAATAAGGCGGGGATAAAGGAGATCCTTGGGGGACACCGTTTGGGAGAAGACGTGAGACTGATTTCAGTCTCCGAGGCATACACGTCCCTTCGTCCACTTAAGAAATTTGTTATCCAAGTTTAAGCTTCCCCGGGATCTCGGACTGGAAAATTTTCTTTGATAATATTTTTCTCGAAATAGAATCAAAGGCCTTGTTAATGTCAATGAACATAAGAATGTCTTCAAATGCCTTGGTTTGTTTGAAAATCCATCTCTAATGAAGTTGGTTAATTTCTGTAGGTACGTTGATGTAGAACAATCGCTCTTGAATCCGTGTTGAAAATCCTTTTCTGGTAAGAAAGCCTTGATTCTCCCAAGCACAAGCCTTTCCAGTATTTTCGATATGGAACATAACAATGACACAGGTCTAAATGATGCCGGATCTTCCTTAGGTTTCCAGGTTTCAGTATAGGTCGGATGTTGGTTTGCTTCCATAACAACGGTATTACATTACAATTAATGAATAGTTATACACCGACGTTAGAAAACCCACTCCATATCTCCAAGGTTTTCAATAACACTACTGGAATGTTGTCGGGACCGGCAGAGTACGTTGGTTCTTGTAAAACGCAGCGCATTCTTCACGTCTTCATCCGAGAAGTAAACTGGTTAGAATCCTTCTTCAGTTTTCTCCATGAAAAGAGAAGGACTTCCGACTTCCTGTGTTCCTGGGTACCGTTGTCTTGGGTGTTAAATAAATACGTTATAAATTGTTTTTTGTGTACTAACAGTTTTCTTTTAATGGCAGGTTTGCATTTTCTCAAATATAAAAACTATTAGAACTCAGAGGTAAAACAAGAAATGAATTTCAAAAGCAATTTTCTCTCATACATATTTACAAAAACACATAAAGGAGATTTATACTACCAAAATGCTCTAAGATAGTAAAATCATCCAATAAAACTACACCGATCTATATCTTAATGGAAAAGACATCAGACTGAATGCTACAAGAAACCACTCAACTTTTTCTTGAGAAAACTAAGAAAACTGGATATCTTTTTTGGCTAAAGCATTTTAAAATGCCGATATTCCAGTTCACAAATTATGTTATGTTATCCGACCCTTGGAGATCTCATGAACAAGTTTCCTCCACTCTCCCCGATTTGTCGCAATTTGGAAATTGTTATATAAAAAACCTGCTAAATTATCATGTTCCTTCAATTTATATTATTGAACTACATAAAACATTTTTAAACAAACAATTCTATTTAATAATCGATGAAAGTAAGATTATAATTTTTGTTAATTTCCATATAAATTGTCCTAAAATAATTCTTAGATTAGTTATTTTTTAGAATAATTTAAAGCCAAGATAAAGTGTTTGTTATATTTTGTTTATAGTTGAACGTCAAAAATACAAAATAATTTAAAAAATAATATAATTGTCTTATTTTTGTCTTAAAATGTCCTAATTGTACTATTTTGTTTTTAAAATGTCCTAAAAAATGTCCAATTATTTCCGCCCTGCTAATAACTCTTATGCTGGTCTTGAAGTTACACATCCTGATTTCAACATGATTGGCCTGACAAGTTTGTTCTTTTCCTCAGTCAGTCCTTCGTATAATTTTTTCCAAGTGATAGTTTGATCGCCGCTCACCTTGTTTTCTCAAGTCTAGAGAGGATCCTCTCCCTCGACGGGCTGTAAAACCATCCCTTGCTTCCATAGCTAAGTCTTGGAAGAATCACATTACAAAAAACAAAAAGCAAGGTATCACCATCCAACTTTAGGCTTCTAGTGCAGAACATGCTCGCACAGTCTTCTTTCTCGGCTCTTCAATGTCCTTCAGATATGATTCTTTTCCATCAACTACAATTCCAAGGTATTTCAGCGACGAAACTCTCGGTATGTAAAGAGTGTAAGGCTCTTAGTGATGCCTACTCAGCCTGCTTTTCCGTAAATAACTGGATTTTTCCGTGGTGAATCTCAGGGCTCTCCGATCATACCAATCCTGGACTTTGTTGACAAAAGCTCCTCTGAAAGGTATGCCTTCAAAGACGAATCCAAGATTAAAATGTCATCAGCGTATATTATCAGCATGTCCTGACGTCTAGCGGTGACGTAAAATCTTCCATAAATACGTTGAATAACAGGGGGGCTTAAATAGATCCCTGCGGTACTCCCCTTTTAAACGATATACCATCAGAAAATCTTCCACCGACTACCACATAAAATATCCTTCCAGTCAAATAGTCTTTCAATCATAGGAATTTGTTTGGATATCTTTGATCGTACAAGTTGACAAAATAAGGCTTCCATACACTGTCGAACGCCTTCGAGATGTCAAGGCAATCAAGGCTTAACTGACTTTTCTTCTTAAATGCATTTGTAATTTCGTAATTTAGCGAGAATATACAATTTCCGCACGATCTTCCCGGACGAAAAACCCAATTGGTAAGGTCGTAGAAAGATACTCTCTTCCATATGCCGATTCAATCTCTTGAATACAATTCGTTCCATAATCTTTGATGTATAACTTATATGCTTATTGGTCTATAACTAAGAGAATTTTTCATCCACTTTCCAGGTTTGAGGATCATCTTCATAATAGAACGCTTCCATAACGGAAAAACATGTCCGAGCTTAAAACTCGAGTTATACATTTTTTTAGAACAAATAGTAGTTCATCGGACCCTTTTTTATAACATAATCATGGAATGTTGTCGAATCCAGGAGCCTGGTTCTTGCACTCGCGTATAGCAGTTCTGACTTCTGCCAGAGTAATGTCTTCTTACAGAATTTTCAGCTCGTCCATAGAGTAATCCATAGAATTAGATATTTCCTCTGAAAACTTCTCAAGTATAATACTAAGAGTATCAACTTCTTGTATATCTTCGAGTTGATTCCTGAACACCGAAGGTAGTCTTTCCAAAGAAATTGTTTTTCTCTCATGATCGGCCAGCACAATACTCTTCGCCTTTAAATTTCCATTAGTAAGCCTTCTGTACATTTTCCAGAAACATGGGTTTTTCCAGTTAACTTTTGAGACTGCATTTTTCAATTTATCCTGCGCAACTTTCCATGCTCTTTCCAAAAATTTTTGAATCACATAAATTTTGCTTTTCGAGTTGTCCTGTCCTACAAATCCACACATCGTTTAAGCTTAGCCTTCAGATTATTCCTCTCGCGAATAAGATTCCGTATCATAGGTGGGCAAGATTGTTTGTTGTTAGAAACACTCTTGAATAGACCTTCTTTCCGTACAATCGCAGATACACCAGCATAATATTAGATAGTTCCCAGTTAAACACGTCCAGCTCCTCAGGTATAGAAAAAGAATTAGTCCTCATTTGTAAAGTCTTCGACAAATAACAACGATAATGTCCCCAGTCTATCGACGAGGTATCATTATTTATGAAAATATCTTCAACAATATTCGGCTCCAGGTTTATAATCACCTCCTGTGGGATATGATCGCTCCCTATATCCCAAAGTATTCTTGTCTGTCCACATGATCTAGAAATTGTAAAGACACTAGGACCAATCCCAGCATATCACCGCCATAATGTGAGAAATGGTTAGGTTTGTCAGACGTCAAGACTTCATCTCAAACTTCGCTCCAGATCTGCTAGGAGTCTCCCATCCCGTTGATTTGCAACATCTGTAACTCGTAATATTAGCATTCAGGTCTCCTACAAAGATCGACATCGGGGCTCCTTCGAAAAAATCAACAATTTTCGCAGAAGATCGGGCCAAGTCCTTAGAGAATAATCCTCCCACTCTTATCCATGTCGCTCCACATTATACATCGACGAACACGAATTCCGATCGGCAGCTAATAAAATAGAATCGTTTCGCGTTTGCAATTCTTTATGGAAAAAGATCGAAGTCCCAACCACTGTTTTATCCTTTAACGAGATGTCCACCGAGTCATATTCCTCCATACTATGATATCTTCCGTGTTTAATTTTCGTCTCGTTGACTACCAAGACATCAACCTTGACATTCTTCGCAAGTAGCGCTAGTTCATCATGCCTTTCACCAAGGAGCTGGCATTCACCAGCACTATTTTTTTTTATTAACAAAATTTTTTTTAACAATTAAACAAATGTCAGTTGAGGAAGCCTGCTGCGTGGATTGCGTACAGTTGAGTTCCCTAGGAGTATGGCTATTCCGATCTTTTGTCTTAGCCATAACCCTTCTCGTTGATCCCTTTTCTTTCTGGCAAGCAATCCTCAGACACCTGGAGCAGCTGCTTCGACCGCGGAAAACCTAAAAATCAAGAAATATTCTTGCCTCGGGGATCGCTACCGATTTACTCCTGTTGCGACCGAATCATCGGGAGCCGTTGGTCCAATGACGGCTGAATTCTTGCAAGAACTCGGAGGATTGCTTGCCAGCAATATTTTTAAATAATTTTTCATAGTTTTCGCTTTCCACAGCCAGGTCCACCAAATTACGTAAATCCATTTTCAGCAGTGTACATAGCTTGTCCAGATGTACGATTATTTTATTTAACTCACGAGATAAAGTCTCGGAAACTTCTGCCTTGCTCTGCTTAAGTTCCCGTGTAGCACTCCGCTCCACCGGCCCAGCAGGACATCCTCTGTATCGGGTATTAAGCCCTGGTCCTCCAATTAATACAATTTGTCTTCACATCTGGAGAAAATTCACACACAAGGTAGTGTTCCCCTCCGCACTTGAGACACTTCTTCTCCTTGAAATGCGCGGCGATATGACCATGCACCCGGAAATCTTTTATACTGTGGTTTATGAGTGTCCTCACATCTCGCTTCCCAAGCGAATACCGACACCTACTTGAGAAGGGTTCAAGAATTTTGTGACGAGTGGAATAGAATGTCTGGAGGCAATTTTGGCAGCCAGTCAATTTTCCGCAATAAAATACCAATATTGAACATTTGGATCGTTAGATGGATCACAGTCATGTGCTAAATTAAATTATGTCAAACCTTTTCCAATAAAATATGGATGTGATAGTTTAGTGTAGTATTTTAACACCAAAGAATATAATATGATAGTATTACCATTCTCAAAACTTACGGACATATATCCGCATTTTTAGTAATCTCCATGTTTAATATTTGGAAGATTTGTTGTATTTGTGTAGGTTTTATTATCTTTGAGTGTTAACTATTAAATACTAGAATTTAATTCTATTTTTATTGAGATGTTGTAAAATTTGTCTGAGAATTCAATAAAAAATTAGTAGATCAAGTTATTTGTTTTATTGTAATTAGCATTTCATCATAAGACTTGTAAGAAATAGTTTTAATTGAATATTTGATTGTCTACCATTATTATTTGCGAAATACATTTGTTAGTGTAGTTTTCAATAAACTTTTAAAATATACTGACATTCGATGTTCAAAGTCGAAATTCCTAATTGAGGACAAAAACATTAACAATACATAATTACAAAAACATTAACAATAACATAACGTGTTTCTCTGTCCATTAATGTACATTTAAGATTACGGCGCAGTGATTATGTAATCTATTTGATTGTAGATGGAAACTGTCTCCTCACTCTGATTTTCCATGGTCCCACCAAATAGTCACATGTCTCGCCAGGTTGATTTAGTTCTGTGTAACATTGAAAAAAATAAAATGACGAAAGGTATCTTGTAAGCAAGCAACTGAAACTACATAACGATTGAGGTGGTCTGTCAACTTTGTTCTTAGTATTGAAAAAGAAATGAACAACTGAGCTTCCCACTCGAGCAAGTCTCCAAGCGGAAAGAGCGGCTAATGTCTATAGTTTGATGAAGGTCTTGTTCGATTATGAGATTAGTGCGAAAATCAAATGGAGAGGGACATTTAGGCAGTCCTCAAAATGAACGAAGACATTGTAATGGAGGCATGGAAGTTGAAAGTGAAGGAAGATGTAGATCGAGCGGGCTCTACAGGAAAGGTATGAGAAGAAGGCCAAATTTACTCAAAAACACTGTTTCTTGGTTAGTTTCAAGCCAGCCGGTTGGTTCAGCAGATGTGAAAGGCACTTTCACGAAAGCCATAATGATTATAGCCCCGCATGTGCAACACTCAAAGAAACAACATTTATAGTTAGTCTTTTCCATCTTCCTCTGTCGAATGCGAGTGATCTCAATTCGTCCAGGTCGTCCACCGTCTTTAGATTTTTTCTCACACGATTTAATTTTTTGTTAAAGGCATTCGGAAGTGTCGATCTAGGTTATCTGTGGAAGGGTTTTTCGCAACTGTCAAAGTAATCTTCCATCACTTTGTTATCGGGTGCGTCCGGGTTCATTCTTAGTACATGCCCAAATGGCCTCCACAGGGCATCTATCACATCCTTGCTGATGTACGAACACATACATTTGTTGTAAATACCAATGGTTGATATTCTACGTGGCCACTCCATTCCGAGTAAGCTTTTTAGTTGCCTTCTATGGAACGAATTCAGTTTCAATAGTTCGTTGAAGGAACTTCTCCAGGTCCCAACGTTGTACAGTAGGATCGGTTTTACAAACGCGTTGTAAAGTCTGAATCTGATGTCAATTCAAAGTCCTTTGACCCTTTGCCATCATTTCTTCAGTTTAGCCATTGCTGCATATGCCAGTGTATTTCTCCTTAGTACATCTTCAGGTTCTCCTAGTATAGAGTCGAGCTTATTAATACGTATCCATCTTTCATGAGTAATATCGTCTTCTCTTTTGATTTCAGTAATTTCAGTTTAGTTTACATATACGCTGAGGAACTATTTCTCAAACTCAGCAGGTGCAATTTCTAGTAGGTATTGGAGTGAGGTCACATCCCGTGATACGAAATCCAGATCATCCGCATAAGATGTCTCTACTATGTCTCCTATATAGCATTTACGGACATCGCGGAGTGCAGATTCAGGTATATGGTGAATAGTAAAGGGGAGAGGGAATCACCCTGGGGTTTCCCAATCGTTTGTTTTGAAACTGGCTCCATACAATGTTTGCCGGAGACCTCACTTCTCGGAACCCACTGTGACTTGCTGGTAGGTATCCGCCACACCCTTTATCCAGCTAGTTCACGATACCTCTATGCTGATTCCGGATGGACTCTGTTTCTGTAGAAGTAGAAAATGTATCAACTTACTTAGTTGTTTTCCAAAATAGTCGGATTCGAAAGACTTTACTGTATTTATTTTAAAATCGTAATAAAATATCTATTATTATAGATATTTATAATAATTAAATAAAATAATGTCAAAAATTAAAATATAATAAAATTTGACCTAATAAAATTTAGATTAAATGAACAGAACTATTAATTTTATCATATTTATTCTGTTAAGCAAATCGTCAAATAATATGCTATGAGAATATTTATTATTGATTCATATATGATTTATAAGAATCCATTTATAATATATATTTTTTTAACTAAAGGAAAATAGTTTATGGATGTTAAAAAACGATCAAAATATAGATGACTGGAAAACTAATGGAGAGTTTAGGTTATCTTTTGATAATATAATTTTGAACTAATTCCACACTTTACAATGAGTTTTATACTATTGACTTAATAACAGAAATTGTTTATGGTACGTTTTTTTTATAATTAAGGTGGTAAACATTACACAAATATCACAAAGATACCACAAACTAATATGGGAATACTACCGATGCGGTTATACTCATATTAGTTTTTACGAATTATTTATCTGTTACAATTTATTCAATCAAGTTGCAATATCACGATGATGATTATTTTATTATTTTATAGAAAAGGTTCTAATAAAGATTTATTTAGCTAATGACTGTAACACAATAATGACCCAAATACGCCGATTTGGTTTTTATTTACCAAAAAGAGAATCTTATTATAATGGAAAACATTAAACGAAACACCAATAATTGTTCATTTGTAGAAACACCAGCAATATTTCCTTAAAATGGTCAAAAATCTAGACCAGCGGTTCTCAACCTGGGGTCGATTCGACCCCCAGGGGTCTAAAATCAATCCAGATCGATCGTAAGGGGTCAAAAATGAAACATTTGGGGGTCGAAAATAAATTTAATACATTTAATTTTTTTAATTTTAATTAAGTTAGTTTATTTTTAAAGTGGTAAACCTTTGTTCTTTAAAATTTTTAAAATTACCATGCTTGTTTTTGTTCGTGTATTAGTCGTCCTTCTACATTAAAAATTGTCAATATAAAATGAATATTTGGCATTTGGATTTATAAAAAATTCTTTTGATAATTGACCATATTGCTTACTGTGTTATAGGTCATTATCAAATGATGCAATGAAACTGTCCAAATTGTTGGATCATCTAAGGAGAATCCATTCTGATAAAAAAGATTAACCATTAGAGTATTTTGAAGAATTAAAAGATTTTTTCGTAAACAAAAAACGATTGACACTATTTTACATATAGTAATGAAAGAAACAATAGTTGTTGTTATTTTAAATTATATGTAGGAGGACATCCTATAAAATTGCAATGATTATTCAAAAAATGAGAGTTCCCAAGAGGAATTAATTATGTTAAAAATTCAATCCTGATTTAAAACTATATTATAATGATTCACAATCACCTGTTATTTTTTTTGGCAAAATATGAAAGTAAAAGAGTTGTCAAATTGTGGACAGAAATAGCACAATTGCTACTCTATCATACTGTGTTGAATGCGGATTTAGCATTCTACATCGAATTGTAAATAAAGAACGAAACAGATTGGATATGTCTATTAGAAGAGATATTCGTTTAAAAATAACACATGTAGTGCCAGATATCGAATCTTTGGTCAAAAAACTTCAGTAACAGGGATCCCATTCATATTTAATTCTTTTTTATTATAGATTTATGCAAAGATACCAACTTAACATCGAATATATACTTTTTTGTTTGATTTGATTATTAACAATGAATTCATTTTAGATAGTTAACTAATTTTACTTAGAATTGTCTGTTCTAAATAAAAAAGTTTTAAGGGGTCAATTAATATTAGGGGGGGTCGAAAAAAAGTCATGGGGTCGACGAGTAAAAAAAGGTTGAGAACCCCTGATCTAGACCATCCATTTGGGTCAAAGTCTAATTATTCTAGAATCCTTCCCAAAGTATAAGAAGAAACTTTCTCAATTTTGGAGATAAACTCAGAAAACTTATTGTTTGAGTGGTGACGTACCTCTATTTTGCTTTTATGTCTAAAGCATTTAGAACAATCCAATGACCTACAAATCCTTACTTTCAATGCAGAGGCCTGAATAACGTCGATAAGAGACATTTTCTATGTTCCTGTGTTGAGAAATACCGGGGCTCTGTATGCTGCTTGCTGTTTCTCTAAGCGGAGATGCTTAAGCTTACTCCGTGATGTCAGCAGCCGCTCTCCTCCATAGTTAATAAATAATATTCTACTGTAAAATTTTTTAAATAATATAGTCAGTTTAAAAAAAATTATTCTCGAAGCGTCATGTGGTTCACCTTTGTGGTGGCGCTCAGTGTAATAATACACCAAAAAGACCATTTGCTCTTTCCCATCCAGACTCCTTATGCTGGATGGTACACCTCAACTGTAAACTAGGGATGTTGTTTGTTCCCATGAATTCCATTTTTTTCTGGAAATATTGAACAAAAGGCTGGACCAAAACCCCTTGTTATTATGCAACTCAATGCTAGCGGAATAAAAACAAAGATTCTGGAGTTACGATGTTTATTAACCAAGCACAAGATTGACATCTGCCTTATCCAGGAGTCAAAACTTTCTACAAAGAGTACAACCCCAATATTTCCTGGATACATCTCTATCAGAAAAGATCGCATTGTACGTGGTTGCGGCTTACTCACCATTTTTAAAAACGTTTTATCCTTTCACGTTGTGAGCTCGCAACTGGATGATTTTATTCTACACGACAAGACCGCGGAACTATTGTGATCCACTTCATTTTGCTCCATCGACAAAGCAGTGGACCATCTAAACCATATATCCTTCAAGCTTAAAAGTTGTTTGTACCACGTGCAGTTTACAAATCCCACAAGCCTACTCTGGACTCGGAGAATTGTCAAACAAAAAAACTCCCTGAAGATGAATCATCTGCAAACCTCTTCTGATTTGGAAAATATAAAATGCTTAAATCAGAGAATTACAAAGTTCATCAGAGAAAAGAAAGATGGCGTGGAAGTGCCTATTATCATCTATTGGAATATGAAATCTACGAGTCTTTTATGGAAAACTATTCGTCGAATCAAGCTAAACTTATCAGATGAATCAGAATCTTTTTCTGCTCCGAATACTGTTCAAGCTAACAATCTAATGAAATACTACGCATCCATAAGTCACAAGGACTTCTCGAAAATCCATTCTTGTCACTTTCGGAATTTAGTGCCTAAACCAACTTCATGGATCAATCTTTTACGCATGCCGAGGTCACACAGGCTATAAGATCGATGAAGAGATCTTTTACGTGTGGACCTGACGCATTCCTTTGGTAATGCTGCAATCAATTCAATTACGTCAATTTTTAATTTGTCTTCTAACATGAACGTCATCCAATGCAAATGGAAAAACTCACTTATAATACCGATCCTTAAACCAGGAAAACCGAAAACCTCACCTTCTTCCTACCGTCCAATTTCATTAACGTGCGCATTATCGCGCCTAATGGAGAAACTCGTACTCTGGAAAATTAAACCCCATTTGCCCAATGCACTTTCAACATAGTTTCATATGTGAGCGTTCAACTATAACATTTGACTTCACTGTCTCAATTTATATCAGAAGGGTTCAACGTACCGAAACGTTATCTACGGACAATAATGGTTTCCTTGGATATCCAGAAGGCGTTCGATTCTGTCTCGAGAATATTACTCACGAAGAAGGTTTTTGACACCACCATTCAGACGGATTTGAATAGATGGATAGCCAATTTTCTCTCCGGAAGAAGAGGACGTGTCTGTATAGGCCACGCAAGATCGAGGTCCCGTCTCGATCTAATGGCGTCCTCAAGGATCGCCCCTTTCTCCGGCATTATTCAACTTGTTCCTCAACGATTTACCCTGCCCTGGAGGACCAGATTAAATGCTTCTCACTTATGCTGACGACCTAATCATCGCTAGCAGGAACAAATACGTGGGTACAGCAAAATCAGAGCTTCAGTCACATATTGACGACCTGGGAGCCTGGTTGAAGTTGAATCGTCTCTCCGTATCCAGGGACAAATCAACATATACAATCTTCACCACGGACAGAAAAGAAAAACATACACTTGATTTGAACATTTTGGAGACTCCTTACCACTACAGAGTCGTCCAACTATCCAGGGAGTGACATTTGACCCTTTGATGACATTTTCTCAACATGTGAAGAACTTTATGACATAGGGTCTCAGGAAACTTAATATAAAAACCGCTCTTGAAGTCCAGGACGTCACAGGAATGCGCCTTCGTCGTGTTCAATCAACTCCTAAAACCGACGATTGAGTATGCTTGTTCCTCATGGGCCAATAAAGCTTCGATATCAAATTTATCAAGATCAATTCCCTAATTAGCAAGCTAGCAACGTCTAACAAATCAACCCCCGCTCTTTTCTCCCAAACAGCTAGCTAGGTCCAAAGATTAGTAGAAACAAGCGTGTTCATCACCACATGAAATATTACGCAGACTTTTTTGCCCTTCCCAAAATCGGCGGATTCGAGAGGTTTTACTGTATATTGCTAATAATAATTAAGAACAGTCAGGCTAATTAATCTGAGGCAATTATTCTAAGGCAATGTTTTTAACCTGCCGTTTTTTTTCTTTTTCTTGTGTGCGAGTCCCAGATGACAAAATTTACCATATTTATTTGAAACATTAAGGACTTGGTAGAAAAAAACAAATTTAAGCAAATCGTTAATGAAATAAATCTATGATATTCTGGCGTTATTGGCCCGTGCACGTCTGAGTTTATCAGACTAATCGAAGGCTTGTGGGGCTGCGGAAAAGCGAGCCAAAATGAGACAATGTTTCTCCGGAACATTGGGCTGGCGATGATGAGAGGTAACTCCATTGAGTGCTCATGCCTGCAGGTCTTGGATTGGAAGCGCAATCTCGTCCAGGGCGATGGGAGTCTCGGGAGCGGAATTGTCATCATTCGCGGCAATGTCAACTGTCTTTTGACAGCTGGTGCCTTTTCTCACATTTAATAATTATGATTTCCAAAAAATATGTTAAAAATGAATTATACGCATTTTTGCAATTTTTCCATATTTTTGAGATCATGTCAATTGATGAGAAACTTATATTTGCGAAGCAACATGTTGGTGGGAATCAATAGTTAGAATTTTAGTTGAAACCAAAAGTTATCATGATTTTAAAAAATATATGAAAACTTTAAGAATATGTGGCAATTCGTTAGTTGAGAACACTGGATGAATAAGCGGGAAATCGCTTCGTTTCACCAAGATGCTGGGACTTCAATGTCACGACGCACGTGAGTCTCAGTGGCTTCTACAGTTAATCATCCGAGGGTCATAGGGAAGCCGTCTGACTGCGTGGTATTCCCTAAAAGATTGCGAGCAAAATTCGTTCAAACAACCAGCAGCGTTCGCGGAATTATTTCTCGTTGATGCTATTTATTGGCGTCCGATAAGGATAAGGACATCAGAAATATATTT